>VZRR01014149.1:24527-331338 GCA_013398015.1 Oreocharis arfaki | reverse complement strand
TTTTTTTTTTCTTTCTTCCTTTTATTTTTTTCCTTTCCTTCTGAAGATTTTTTTTTTTAATATAAAATTGAATATATAACGATGACTATTTGGGACACTCCACTGAGGATGTTTATCAAAGAATTATAGAATGGTTTGAGTTGAGAGGAGCCTTAGGGTTCATCTAGCTCCCTGCCATGGACAGGGACGCCTTTCACTTGACCAGGTTTCTCAAAATCCCATCTAACTTGGCCTGGAACTACCTGGGATGGGGCAGCCATATTTTTCCTGGGCAAGCTGTTCTGATGCCTCACCACCCTCACAGTAAAGAATTCCTTTCTAACAGCTAATCTAAATCTACTTTCTTTCAGTTTAAAGTCATTGTTCGTAGTCCTATCCATACAAACCCATGTAAAAAGTCCTTCTCACACTTTTTGTAGGTCTCCTTTAGGTACTGGAAGGCTGCTAGAAGGTCTTCCCAGAGCCTTCTCTTCTCCAGGCTGAACAACCCCAACTCTCTCAACCTGTCTCCGCAGGAGAGGTGCTGAAGCCTGAGATAAAACAGCATCTCCTTCCTCCTCCTCTGGACTCACTCCAAGAAGTCCATGTCCTTCTTATGCTGGGGGCCCCAGAGCTGGATGCAGTACTCCTTTGTGGGATGCCTTGAGAGCTGAGTAGAGGGGGTGAATTACCTCTCTTGTCTTTCTAGTCTTTTTTCTTTAATGCAGCCCAGGACATGGTTGGATTTCTGGGTGCATATTGCTCAGTCATGTCGAGCTTCTCATCCACCAACTACCCCAAGTCCTTCTTCTCAGCACTGCTCTCAATATATTCTCTCAATCCCTCAATTCGTTTTTTCAGCCAAGACATTTGGGTGTAAAAATTGGGCTGGGCACAGCAGAAGCTGTATAAGTGGAATTCTAGAGCTGCCCAACATTATCTCCTGGATGACTGTTGCAAAATGAGTGAAATATTCAGTAGAAAGATTCAGTCAGTTGCCTCTTTCCAAGTATTCCATTTTCCCAAGACAGTCTATTAATTCATATCTTCAGATGACCGGCCCTATCATCTCTCAGTACTGAATCTGGATTAAAGTGCAAAATCTTTTCTGCTATCTCCCTGTATTATGACTATTATATGGCAACAAATAACCTTCGGAGTCTTACACTGCATGTCATACAAAACAGCAAGAAGAACTGAAAGGACAGTTAAGACATAGAGTCCCTGAAATTTATAATGCAAGATAAGAATTTGGTCAGCATCCCTTCTTTTGGATGAGCGAATCCATGGAAATTCAGAGCAACTTTTCTCTTAGCTTGACAATGAATGATTGCTACTAGCTTCTAAAATATTCCAAATCAGGTGTATCTCTGCTTTCAAAAATCAAAATTTGAGTGAGAACAAGCAAGCTATGATTATGTGTTCTACGTATGAGAGGAATTCATAAAACAAATGTAACATTTACACTTGGGACAAGAAAAATACAGAAGAAAGGAAAGTAAGATGCACTGATCTGGGAGAAAAAGAGAAATCAAGATGGAGCAAAAGATGAAGTAAAGAAACTGATGAAGGGGAAAAAGAATGTCTAATGTTGTGAATAAATCAATTATAACTATATTAACATATGGGTTTTACCTAAAAACCAGTTACATTTTGTTTTGTCTTTGATCCACGTTTTTTACCTAAATACAACAAGACAGTTAAACAACATGAAACTTGAATAATGAAGGCAAAAAATGCCTGCAGCCTTTTACAACAGTGTGGCCAGAATCAAAGGGAAACGAAACCAGCAGCTTCAAAGTGCTTACAGTTTTCTGCTTGGACATTCTAGGCAGGTCTAGGCACAAACAGAACAAGTTGTATTCCGAGTTACAAGACAGATAAGAGATACTCAGATGCCTAGATTTTCATTTTCTTCAGTTCTTCTCCTGCAATAAAGTTACAAACCATTCTGTTTATGAGGAGCTTTCTTGGGTAACATACGTTAAGAGACTGAAGTGTTTTCATGAAGAATCTATAATTCTGGAGGTGGAGGAGGTATTTCATTCTTAGACTTCCCTCATCGTCCCCTAGAGGGTATCTGTTGAAAAATGTTTTGGTCCCAGTTAGCAAATACATAACTAAATAGAATTATTCAGATAAAGTGAACTTGGAAGAAGTTTTAACTAGGTAAGGTTTGAGATGAGCCCTCCATACGCTTATCTGACCTCCAAGCTGTATTTTCAAGTATTGAGCTAATTAAAAGATAAAACAAAACAAGCAAAATCCTTCCTAACTGTGTTCCACATATTCTAGTTTCTGTCAGAAGGCCCTGGGCAGTCTGACCTAACACAAGCTCTGCTGAACACAGCAAGGAGTCAGTACTTTTTTTTTCAGTATTCTACCACTATAGAAATGTGCCTGTGAAGTACATTGATCTGCAAAGAGCAAGCTCCATTAAGAGACATTTCAGACCAACCTTCAGCTGAATAAGGCATTTGTCAACATAGGGAACCTGGAACTTGAGAGGAAAAGGAAGAGTCTTTTTCCAGAGCTTCCACATGTGATCAGCTGAAAGTTTTTGTGGGAAAAACAAAACAAACCGCCCTACTAGGCCAACTACCAAAACTAACAAACAAATCAAAAACTAATGAAACAAAACCCCCAAACATAAACCAAAACCAATAACAACAAAAAATCCCAACAACAATGAATTTTAAAAAAAAAACCAGTCTCTTAGTCAGACAATCCACAACCACAATATTGATTGTATTGGATGCTATGGACGCGTTGACAGAAGCCCATCCCTTAGCTGTCTTGAAAATGTCAATAATCTTAATAAAGCTGAGGTGATCTGTAGGAACTTAGGAACAGATAAGGATCTGTGAGTACTTAGAAGCTGGACACTTAATTGTCTATGTAGCAGATGATCTGGCAGATGAGACAACTTCTAGAAGGAAAAAGAAATTAACTAGGGGACATAGTAATAATTTAGAGATTACAGGTAACTTTGGTTAAACGCAACTGATGTAAGAAAAAAATGCAATTATTCTGTGGCACAGAAATTAAGAAATTAACTGAATTTAAGAGAATTTCTTTTAGACATGAAGAGTTGATAAAACCTTGAAAATGTTACCTCCTTAAAAATTTTCAAAGCTAGGATCCTCCACTGCCACTCCTTTTAAGAAAATAATTTTACAAAAATGCTGCCATGGAAAAAAAATACTGAAAAAAGCTCATGTTTAAGACACATTTATAGAAATAAATACCAATGAAATAAAAATTTGAAAGCTGAACTAAATATAACTTCACACTGTCATTATAAAAGTTGTTTACTAGCACATGAAACATGCTAAATAAATTCTGAAAAAATGTAATAGAACAGCTAGAATATGCTTAATATTCATTCATTGTCAGAAACAATCCAATGTGATGAGAATTCATCAATTGAATATATATTTCTCTTTTCCTTATTTTGTTTTATTTTGAACTGTGGCAGTTAAAACGGCTAACATCATCATAATAGTAGAAATAATCCTCTCTCAGAATTAAGCAGAGATTATCTGGAAACAAGACCGAAATACTGAAAGTGACTGAACCTTTTCTGACCCTCAACAACACTATTGACAAAATACTTCTGCATTTTCAGACATGATCTAGTGGCAGTTCATTTGAGCACTCTTGAACTCTTTTGTACATCAAATTTCCCATCAGAAAGTAGTCCTCTTCAATTATACTGTCTGACCAGTGTTGCACCTGGGAGCTCTTTTTCATGGTGATGTAGTTTTCCTTCTCATATCATCATTGGTGCAGCTTGGCAATCATAGTAAGTGGGAAAATGTGACAGTGAGAAAAAATGAATATAAAGAAACGTATTTCAATTTATTATGGCAGCTTCAACTGGGAAAAAAAAATATCTGAATGTTCTATTTGTGAAGAGTTAGGGGGCTTTTATTGATAGCACACAAATTATTCTTAGAAAGTTGTCACTTTCCAAAGGAAAAAGGTTTTACTGTAAACACAGCTTTCTGTCTAAATAATATATATGAAATATTTTTATGACGAAGTTTTTTGATATAAGCATTAGTTATGTGTTTCAATGTACCAATGTTTCAAAGGGAACCTTGCCCTTGAGTTACAAACCCTTCATGATATATTGCACTGTGTATGCACTGCTGAGTATTTCCTGTAAGAAGGGCAGGACAATATAAGGTTTTCACTGTCTTGGTATTATAAGAAGTTAAATGAGTGATGATACAGTTAGAAAAGCATATTTGTTTAAAATTTAGCTTTAAAGCACGTGAAAGGTTAAATCAAGGCAAAAAATCTCTATCCAGTAGAAAAGTAAGATGTCAATACAACATCTACTGTTGGGCTAAACCAGTCATGCCATAAAGAGTTCTCCTCTTAAATTCTATGGGTGAAGTATTTTATAAAAATGCTAATTAAGGTTTAGCAAAATCTGTTTTGCTCTGCATTTACTTTTAAAAAATGTCTGTTCAGCATGGAAAAATAGGAACATGGCAGATGTTGTGGAAAAATCAGCATCTATTGAGGGTTTCAAGTGTCCTAAAAAAGACTTACTGCCTTTCTGAATAAGATCAAAAGAAGAGAATTTTTGTTAAGAAGGGAAAAAGAGTAATTCTAGCGAACAGAAAATCAAATAGCATATGCATCTATTTTTTAAACAATCAGCTGCGGTAAGTGATGTGCATTTTATTCTGATAGTAATAGCTTAAAGATTTATTGTACTTCTACTTTACTGTTTTTGACTATAAGAATAAAAGCAAAGTGTAAGGGAAAAAAAATGCTACTGATTTTGACAAAGTTAAAAGGTTGACCCTGACAAGTAACATTATGTAGGACCAATAGTGAGTATAAGGAGAAAGAGCAGGCTAAATTTCTAGGCATTAGCGGAGAAAAATCTAGTATCTCTGTGTTTACAGAATAAATGGATTCACAGGTAACTGCATAAAAATACTTTTCTGAAAGATTCCCATCAGTCACAGATCAGTTTTAAAGGATGCAAAAAATCCACTGATTTCAAAAGAATTCCCAAAATAGAAGATGACTCAGGAAAAAATCTCAAATATGCAATCCAGTAGTATTTCAAGTTAAAGGTTTGAAACTGTTTAGCATCCCCTTAGATGCTGTCAAATGGAAAACCACATACCACAGGGTTTTAAAACTTTTTTATAAATATCCAAATATTCAGAGTAAATTCAATAATATTTGCATAAATTATGATAAAACTGTGGTCTTATGTGAGGTAACAATTTACTTCTCAAAAGCCAATAATGTCTGGAACAGATTGTGAAAAATACTTGGTTTATTTCTGGCTTTTTTTTTTTTTGTGAAGTATTTAATTTTTATTTTGAACAAGGCCTTCACTATTACATAAATGAATTATTACTTTTAGGTTAGACATACATATTTGAATTACTTGAATAACAGAGACACATTCTCTTGGAAGTTTTCCTACCTTGGCCTTGCTTAGATACATCCACTAAGCGCTATTTTCAAGGTATTACCACTGTGATGGAGAAGGCAAAGAGCTAAAGATGAGACATTATTTCCCTTGCTTTTAGTATTCCGTTTTCAGGCCAGTAGTTTTTCTCCATTGACATTCAAATACAACCGAGCAGAGCTCCAAAAGGTCTGTGATTGAGCAACTTGTCTGGGTGCAAGGATGAAAGAAAAAATCCCAGTGCTCCCAGCTCAGAGTTTGCATAAGGCTTTTCTCTCTGACAGACACACCTACCAAGTTCTTGCATTATTAGGGACATGGCAATTAATACAAAGTGAAGTGTAAGTGAGAGAAGAAAAAGGGAGATCAGTTTCCATTTACAATATCCCTCAAATCCTATCTTCTTTTCCACTGAAGTTTTAATTATATGCAATACATAGTGATGTCATGATGGTCTCCTTTTTATTCTCTTTTCTAAAATCAGTATTGTAAGTCAAATATATTGTAGTTACTACCAGAAAAGTGAAAGAGCCCTTCACTACTTTCATCATTTTGAGGGTTTTTTAATGTCTTCTTATTCCTGTAGCAGATAGAGATCCATAAATTTCCATTCTACACCACACACAATGAGACATTGAAGAACTTATGTCTGAATGGAAAGGAAAGACAGGGTAGAAGGTAATAAAAACTGTAATAACCTGATAGTGTGTATCTCAGATCTCAGGATAATGAGACTTTAACTTCTAATGCAGTGCATTTTCTTCCCTGCTATATTTTCTACATATGTATCTGATAGTCTTAGAATATTTTTCTTTCACATGTTTTACTCAAGAAAAAAACCACAAAGAAAAAGGTATCACATTGTTAGCTGGATTCAATTTATGTAATCCTATTTTAGTTGACCAAATTATTGGCATTGACATTTGATTTTATCATGCAGGCCCCTTTTACAGTCTGTGGAGAGTAATAAGCATTTCGGTTGTGCAATAAATATGTAAAGCAGAAAAACTTTGGTCTGGAAGCTCCTGCTTTTCCCCTCTGTCAGCCTAGAGGCTGAGAAACAGAAGACAAGTTACAGAGTTCAAGAATATTGGAGAGCCAGTGGGGGAACAGGATTGTGCTGCAAACCAATAGGAAAAAAAAATAAGTTATTGGAATAATTTTTTTTTTTTTTTGGTAAGAGCCAGCAGAGTTATGTTGAAAACATTTTATATGAAAATTCAGATATGTTTATTCAGGAAAAAACCTGCAGACCCAGAGTGCAAAAATATAAAGACTATTTTAAAAGATTTTTCATGGCAAACACTATATGTACTCATGAAGACTATGCTTACTTCTTTCAAGGTAAATACAGGAATACTAAAACCCAAGTTTAGTATCTTGGGTGAATAGCAAACATTTTAACAGTATTTACGAGTAGCAGACTTCATGAGACTTTGCTACTCAGCAAGACAGCTGACAGAGCTCTGTGATTTGGCATCTGCAATAGCTTTACTGAAAAATGCAAAAATTTAGGAACTGTCCTAGCTACTTGTGTAGCAAGAATCTAATCTTTTGATCATTATTTTATATCAGAAATTACTTATGTGGTTATCACACATTATTCTATTTATTATGTTTCTTACAGACAATTCTTTCTTTCCTTTCAACAAACTACATTTTTTGGTTCTTTTTAAATTCAGAGTTATAAAATACTGAATATCAAGACAGTTTATTTCCCCAGATTTCTGAGTGGTGTCCAGAGCCAATATTCATTAGTAACCCCAGAAACTCAACCTGCCCTTTTAAAAACCAGTCATGTCTTAGAAAAAGAATTTCACATCTAGAAAACTACTTCTAGTGGTAGATTTTTGTATTGTACAAATCTAAAATGAGGTGAAATGAAATACAAGGAAACAACTGAGATACTGATAAGGGCATGCTCCAAGCAGCTGCTTGGCAGAATGATCACAGATCAGAGCCCCATGGAGCACCGTGATGAATATTAATAAATAAGTGCAGACATGGTCTAAATGCCCAGAAGACGTTGATAAAATCTGGTTCAGATAGCAATCAAAGAGTGCCTTTGGCACTGTATGACAAAGCACTGCTTTGATAGTACAGCAAATGAGGACAGCATTCCTTATCTGTTCCTGATACTTATGAGGGAAGACAACATAAAAATACGTATAATATAAAATGGAAGGAGAATACAAAATATTGGTCACAAAACAAAAAAGATTCAGCATTTTGTCCTTTTCATTCAAAATATGTCACAGATTTTCACATAAAGAATTAGTCACAAAAGCTTCTATTTCTGAAAAATTATCTAATCCCATTTAATACACTAAAAAAGGACAACAGCAGCTATTTTGGCAGGTTTTTGTGATGTAGACACTGAGAATCAGATATTCCACCAAAATGTAACTTCAAAACAGTAAACTGGATATCTCACTCCTCGAGAAGCTATCATAGACTATTTTTTTACTTATTAGAACATACAGTAAGTCAGAAGTCTGAGCTTCTATAAAGCACATACGACTCCAAACTGAATGTTTATGAAAAACAACCTTCGTTCTGTCCTATTCAGTTGTGCAAGACAAAGCTTTTGTCCTTGAAGAAATTATATATTGTTTTTTTGTTTTTTTTCTTTTACATTCACAGACCTTCCCCCTTTTTTTTTCTTTTTTTTTTGTTTTGTTTGTGTTTGGTTTTGGGTGGGTGAGGGTTCTTTTTGCTTGTATGTTTTTTTTTTTTTTGAGAAGAAGAGGAGTTATGAACGACACTAATATATTCGGAATTTTATTTTCAATAATTGGAACATCTTTGTAGACGAGGCATACTGATAAAAATTTTTTTTTGAACTCAAGATTTTTGGGGGAGAGAATTTTCTGGATGTTTCCTTTAACAGCCCCTCCTTTGCATTTTTATACAAATTAATTTATTTATGTTCACACACGCACACACCACTCAGACGGATAGCTAGACAGACACATGCACATGGAAACAAGCCGAGGGACCATACCAACCATCACTGTTTGTCAAGGTGCCAAAAGTAGTGCCAGGACAAGGCCACATATGCAATCGCTCTGTTAAGATAAGCAAAAGTTTTCCTATATGAGAGCAGGTCTTCAGTCTGTGTATCCTTCCAAGTTTCATCCAAGCTTTGTGTCAGGAATATATCGACCACATGCCAGTTCTCTCCTTTTTTATCTTGTTACTTGTTTTCTACAGAGGAAAAATAAAGCTTATGAGTTCTTTAGAAATGAGGAGACTACCTAACAGATCCCTAACACGAGCAATGGACCAGTCCGAGACATATGCCCAAAGGCAGACACATTCAGACACAATGAAGTATGCTACAGTATGTGGGGTTTGGTTTGAAGGGTTGTTGCAGTAAGTGAACTGGCATAGGCTTTCAGTACTTTATAACAAGTCTTTCTTTCTTTGTAATTTTTTGTTCGTAAGATTTGCAGTAATTTTTCTATTATGAGCATTTTTTTCTTTTATATTCATCACTTTAAGTTCAGACTTACGAATAGATATTAGTGTGCTATTTGAAAACTGAGACATTTTTTGCCTTGCAAATACTTTTGCCATGTATAAGCTTACTGCAAAACAGCAGTGATCTAAAAATGAACCTGGAATAAAGAAAACACATACACAACCTTCAGGGCTGAGTAACACCCAGTACCTGTAACTTCTAGGGATATCTTCTGACAGTCTCAAAACACTAGTTACTAAAAATGTTGGTAAGACTGACTAATATGACACCATTAACTTGTATTAAAGACACAATAGACTGATAAAAGCAGAATGCTATCACACTGCAGCTTCTTGTCATTATTAAAGCCTGTCCTTGGAATCTTGCCTAGTGCTATATCTCTTAACAGATTTCATAAATGCTGCTCAACTAAAAAAATGTTGACAGAATTTTTTTAAAAGATATCATTTTAGCCTGTGTTGCTTGGGTTTTATTTGGTTTCTTTCTTCCTGTTTGCTAAGCACTAATCAACCTTAAAGCCGAATGCAATTTTATAGAACGAAACCAAACCAGTTTTCACAATCAGGTATATTTATATTAAATCTTAAATTACATTTAGCCTCCATTCATAAAATAAGAATATTTGGTTTATTTCCTTTCACAGGTCTCCAACTTTTTTGTCATGGTTAGTATAGCTTTGTAACATCAGTGCATTTATTTGTCAAAAGTATTGTTCATATCTTGTTTAAGCTTGAAGCAGAGTGACAGGGAATGATTGCTGAAATCATGTTTAAAAATTTGTGGTTTTTTATCCCCCAGCTTTATGTTTTATTAAGACATTCTTCATTTACTCATGACTGCTTATGGATCACATTTTGATTTCCATCTCTACTATCATTTCTATTGCTTTTGAAACACCTTCAGATCAGTGTCCCATCCAATATTGCACTTTTAGTCCCTCCAATATTGGACTATAGTCCTACTTCCAGTTTTTATTCATTTTCACTCGATTTTGCACTGTGCTCCTGAAGTCCGGTACACTTCATTTTAACTTCCGTCAAGCCCCCAGTAGAGTATGTGACACTACACTCTCCCCAGTGTCCTGATTCCCTTTTTCTTTCTCAATAGCAAAAGGCAAGAAGGCTGATAACGGCATCTTTCTGCTATGCAATCATCAGTCCTTTTCACAGTTATGTCCCTTGTCTCCTCTCTATGCTTCCCCAAACTCATCTTAGACATTTCTCCAAACAGGTTTTTCTTCACTCTGCAGGTCCTCAAGTCTCTGTCTCTGATGAGTCCTACAGGCTCTGCAACTATGAGCTCTCTGCTCAGTAACAACTTAGTGTATAAATATTTATACATGTTTAAACCAGATAACCTAAATTTTGTTTTTATATATTTTACAATCCTCCATTTATCTTTAAATGCACACCAAATTAATTCCCTCTTGAGTTTCAAATTCCGTACATAAGAAGTATCAGCTGAAACTTAAAGGAATACTTCCTGAACTAAAGGAAAAATTTCAAGTTCCTTTTTTACTCAATGTTCTTGATTTGATTATTAATTTTGCACTCTACTCTACTTATTTGCCTCATTTGAAACACATTTTAAGGTTTCTCTTTGCAGATCATGTCATGCTACTCCACAATAAAAGGAAGTGTGTCTTTAATTAAAATTCATACAACTCCCTCTGATATCTAGCAATATTTAGTACCAAAACTCAAAGGAAAACCCAAACCACCAGCAAGAAAACCCCAAAATTCTGCAATGAAGAGTGTTATGGACAATTTCAAGGTCTTGTTTCTTCACAAAGAAATTCTAAAGAAAAGAACTTCTAAAAGAAATCTTCTGCAATGTTGCCTGAAGATTGATTTCTGCTGATGTAAAAGGTAGGATAAATGCATATGAAAATGGTGAAGATATTAAGGATCATCTGAAAGTGAGATATAGTTATTGTTACATTGAATGTCTATAAGCCACACTGAACCACTACAATGTAGTAATTAAATTATAGAAATAAAATCACGTCCAAACATAATTTAAAAAACATGTCTACAGTTTACCACTTCTACCTGTGGCTTAAACCTCCTCTGTGATAAATGTGTTTACTTATGCACTTATTAAAGAGAATAACCTTAAACATATTTAGTGGTATGGTAAAAGTGCTGTGCTCAGTAAAATCTGCTGTACAGCTTGAGTACATCCCTGTAGTCAGAGGCAGTATCAGGCTTCTCTGCTACCTACCATTCACAAAAAGAACTAAAAAAGATTGAAAAAAGTCCTCATTAAATTTTGTAATTTGGTACTCTGCAAAATACATTATGTTTTAAAAATCAAATGTTTTTTCCTGTCTATAGATATAATGTATATAACATTATGCAGAAGAAAATGTAGAAATTAAATAAAGCACAAAATACAAATGTTGTTTATTTATTGAAAAAAATAGGTTAGATCTGAAATATTAATTATTTGAGTTTTCATCCAAAGCTTGGTTAATGATCTGTATTCTGAAAAACCTCAATCATGCCTGTCAAGAGATAAAAAATATAGTTTAAAATTTTTCAAAAACCAAAATTGTAATCCTTTATTAAATATTATCAACTGAGTTTTTTATCAAATGTGGGATATTCCGCAGATATTAAAATATCTCATTATTCAAAACCACCAATTTTTTTCCAGTAAGAGATATAAAGGTTTCAAAACAAAAAACTTTTAGTAATAAAATCAATAATAAAAAAACCTAACAACAACCATAATACTGATACTACTAATAATATCAGTGAAAAATATTAAGACACTAACACACTTTTGCTGTCAATGGTGAGACCATCCAGAGGGAAGTTTTACATTATCATTGCTGAGCCATGCGCAAAAAATGTTTGGGCTTTGAAGGAAAACTGAAATTGCACACTAAGGAGAATTCAAGTTGGGCAAGCTGTACCTGTAACAATTATGGACAGAAATTTCAGCTCTTAAATTTTCTGTTTGTGCCTTCGAAAATAAAATACCTGTGTCAGGTAGAAAGTAGGCCTTATTCCATTTCTGTGTTTCATGTCATTCTGTGGTTGCTGAAAGGCAGACACAATTCCTAAGAAGATATTTTAGGATCCATATACAGTGAAAATTATTCTTTGTTGCTCCATGCAGATTTGTACACTTTATCTACTTTCAGTACAGTCAAGTTGTATCGGCCAAAAATTTTTTTGAGGGGAGAGGTAATTTGATTTTATCATCACAGCTGAACATCAACAGCATCTATACTTCCACACTTATCCTACCATCTACCTCCCACAGGTCTGTGCCCACTGTGCCTACAGCATTTCTGCAGGTTGGGAGGAACTCTTCCAGGAGCATATCTGTTAGGAACAAAAAAAATGATGTAGGATTATGCACAGTGGTAATGTTAGTTCACTTGGAACATGAATTATACAGACAAAAAAAAATTAAATCAGCATGGTCACCTACTGACACTAGGATTCCAGTGTGATGATCCCATCTGTCCTGAAAGAACAACACTATTAGTAGCCATGGCGATTAATCCAATGTTAGTCCCACTGAGTATAGACACAGCCCACTCTAAGAACCAACTCTCTGATGATAACTGACCAAATATTTGAGAAGATGGTATGTCATAGGCTACCTTTTAGTGAGCTATAAGTTTTTGTTTCTTTTTATGTCTCTAATTTTTAAGAAAAAATATTTTTAAGATAGCAATTTTAAAATAATGGCTAGTGAACTTTACATTCTGGGCTCAATAATTGCTAAATTGCCAGTAATTGCTGATTTGGCTGCCACTTAACAAAAACAGCTCTGTGAGAGGTCCAGCTTTGTGTGGTGTTTTTCTTTTGTTATGTTCCTTATGCACCTTTTCTGTGTGATATTTATTTACTGAGGCTAGGTCAGATACCTGCCTCACATAAAAACCTACTTGTTTTATTAAGAAAATTTTGAATCAGTGAGGGTTGCAAAAATTTCATCTCTAAATTTTTCAAATCCGGTTTTGATCACAAAATTGCAAATCAGTCATTTAGCAACTCAGTAATAGAGCTTGCTTAATATTAAAAAATAAAATTATGTCTAAATTTTCTTGAAATAAAGGAAAAATTTCACTAGAAATATTGAAAGACTATGACTGCAATTTTTCTAAGTCTGAATGTAGAAAGATTTTTTCCTTAAAGAGTTATAGAATTAAAATAATTCCAAATGTTTGCAAAAGCTTGCATTCATTCCAAAAACTGTTGGTTGGCCATAGATACTATTTCTTTGCCTGTGGCAATGCTTTTACCTGCTTGAAGAAAGCGAAAAAGCACATCTTAGGGAAATGACAGCAACCCGTAAATAGCAAATAGATTTTTGTGGAGCATTATGTATTTGGTTGGTTTTGGTTTTTTTTGGGGTTTTTAATTTTTTTTTTTTTTTTTTAATAATAGCCACAATAACTAGCTAAATGACCAGTCTGCAGCAGGATGACAAATTCTTGATAAAGCATTTTTCAACTATTTTTGAAAAAGTTTTAAAAATCTAACCCAGGTAATTATAAAATTGGCAAAACCTTGATTTGCTGAGAATATATTTTCACAGAATCAACTTTTGAAGTTGGAAGGGATCTTTACTTCTCGTTCTACTGCAACAGCCGATACTGAAAATTTTTTCCTCGTCTTACAAATCTCCTCTTAAGTACTGGAAAACTGCTAGAACGTCCTCCTGCAGCCTTGTCTTCTCCAGGATGAACAACCCCAACTCTCTCAGTCTATTTTTGTAAGAAAGGCTTGATCCCTCTGGTCATTTGTGTGACCCTTCTCTGGACTAGCTGCGACAGGTCCATGTCCTTCTTATCTTGGGGGCCACAGAGGTGGATGCAGCACTCCAGGTGGGGTCTCACCAGAGCAGAGCAGAGGGGCAGAATCTTCTCCCTCGCCCTGCTGCTCACACTGCTTTTGATGTAGCCCAGGACACGTTTGGTTTCTGGGCTAGAAGCACACATAGCTGGGTCACGTCCAGCCTCTCACCCACCAGCACCCCCAAGTCCTTCTCGGCAGGGCTGCTCTCAATCTGTTCATCCCCCAGCCTGGACTGATATCGGGGGTTGCCCCCACCCAGGTGCAGCACCTTGCACTTGGCCTCGAACCTCATGGGGTTCATATGGGCCCACGTCCTGAGCCTGTCCAGAGTGTCTGAAGGACATTCTTGCCCCCAGGTGTGTCAGCAACACACATCCTTCGATCTTCCTATTCTGGATGACAAACCTACAGAAACCTTTCTTACCCCTCTTTATGTACCTTGCCAAGTTCAGCTCTGGACACACCTCGGACGTCCTAACTCCAACCCTACACAACTTGGCAGCATGCTTATACTCTGCCCAGGATACCTGTCCTTGTTTCCACTACCTGTGAATTTCCTTCTTGCCCTCTTTTTTTGTCACCAGGTCTTTACTCATCATGCCAATCCCTAGCCTTTCTTTCCTCATTTCTCACACCTAGCAATTTAGAGCTCTTGTGTACTATGTAGTGTCCTTAAAATCTGCTGGGTATTTCTTTTTTAGGGATCTCATCCAGGGCACTTGCTAGCAGTGGATATCCAGACTGTATTTACTCACTGGGAAAATGGAGAGGTGAGACACGTGATACAAACCAGGGATTAAATAAGACCTAAGGAGCACCAGCGATAGAACAGAGGCCTGTGACTGTTGCCTGGATGTCTTCATTCTGCTGATTATCTCCCAGTGTTTCCATCACATACACATTCATAACTATACGGACACATTTTTTAATGGTCATATCAGATATTTATTTACATTTATCCCTCAGGTTTATGGGTGGAATTAATCTGCTCTAACCTGAGGATGCACAGATTAGATATCTAAGCCTGAGCAGGACACCTTAGTTGGACTTGTCTTATTTTAATATTGAGAAATAAATATCTTCCTGAGGTGATTTATTTTATTTTGTGAGAAGGTGATGCAACTTACATGAACCATTCTCTGAAGTGTCTGATTTTTCTTCTGACTGTAAAGGCAGTCTAGCATTTTTAAATAGATTTACTAATCTACAATTTTTACATCTAAGATTGAATTGAATCCTTCGCTTAATTGCTTGAGATGAATATGCTCAGCACTGTGTCTTACTTGATCTGGTATTCTGTCTCACTGATCATCTGCCCTCCAAATATTCTTACATTAATTTCAATATAAACATTCAGGATAGGATCTATCTCACCTATCTATCTGCGTCTTTCTCTGGAGGAAGACAAATATATACGAGATAGTCACCTTAATTTGTAGCTTACAATAGTCATCTAATTAGTGCAGTACTTAGGGTGTGATATCCATATGAGTTTGTCGTGGTTTATTCCCCAGAAGCATTGTTTTTCAAATCACGTAAAAGTTTCCCCTCATAACTTTCTCAGATGTCTTTTCTTAAGATTTCAAAAATGCGACAGTCTCAACTGTTCTAATTTCTAAACCCAGAAATTCTCAGCATGTGCAATTATGAGAAAACTGTAAATTAGTCAGAGGAAATGCTATTCTCACTTAATTAACTGCATCCTTATAAAAGTGTCCTGATTTCAGCTGAGATAGAGTTAATTTCTTCTTAGTAGTTTCTACAGTGTTGTGTTTTGGATTCAGTATGAAAATAATGTTGAGAACACCTTGGTGTTTTGGTTGGTGCTAAATCGTGTTTATCCTAAGTCAAGGACTTCTTCTATGTTTAATGCTCTGCCAGTGAAGAGGTACACAAAAGAAAACGGGAGGGACCATAACCAGGACAGGTGACCTAAACTGGCCAAAGGGATATTCCTCACTGTAGAATGTCATAGCCAGTTAATAAACTGGGGGAGTAACCCAGAAGGGGTACGATTGGGTGGCAGGGACAGGCTCTGGAATTGGTCAGAAGGTGGTGAGCAATCGAATTGTGCATCATTTGATTTCCTTTTATGAGAGTTTTTTTTTTCCTTTTATTATCATTATTATTATTAGCTATTATTACTTTATTTAATATTTGTTTCAATTATAAAACTGTTCTTATCTCAACCTAAAGTTTTACTTTGTATTCTTCTCTCCATTTCAGCGGAATGGAGGAGGCGAGCAAGTGGTTGTGTGGTGTTTAATTGCCAGCTGGGCTTAAACCATGACAAGAAGTTTGGCATCTAGTACAATCCCTTCAAGAAAATTTTATCTCTTGTCATAGAGAGAAGACAGGCATTTCCAAAGTGGGAAACAACTTGGTAAATACCTTGCACTTTTTAGACAGTGAGATTTAATGAGACAAATCTAAAATGCATAAAGAATGTTTTACATATGCATATTGGTCAACTTGCACATACTGAAGTTCTGATTTGTATTCGCTGTTATCTTGGCATTTTGTCTATAAAAGTTGTTCGCCCCTGTAAAATAGGAATATGGTGCTTTTCTGTTTTGGAACCCAAATATAAAGAGTAGTTGCTAAGTTTATGATGCCATTAGCAGAGCACGGAAGGTATTTAGCTGACAAAAGATAATTTGGCTGAAGTTATAAAAAAATAATGACGGTTTTTCCACTCCACAACAACCGTTTAGCTGATAGTCACTGAGGAGGAATATGTTTATCTCGGCTTCCTCCCTAATAAGTAGAAAGAGATAGTCCTCCCTAGATGTTGATGTATTTAACATTGAATTGCTTTTTAAAGTCTCCTTTTTTCACTTTCAGCTAACTACAGAGTGAGTTCATGATGAATAGAATCCCAAATTATGTGTTTTGAATAGGTGACTAGAATTAAGGAGAAACAAGGTCAGAGAGCAAAGTCTAAGGAATGGAAATTGTGTTTGCAAATGTGTCTCTCTAGTAAATATATTTATCAAGGAAGTTTATGACAGGGAGCAATAAAAATATGATCTACCAATAGAATTATCACATCATAATAACATTCATATATTTTTATTTATGAGAGACATTTCTGAAGATAGTTAATTACATTTTCATCTTTCTAGCATCAGGATTTTAAGGAAAATGGTATATAATTAGTATATACATTTACAACTGTATATTCATGTATATATAGAAAGATGTATATACATTATTTTGTATTGGTTTTTATATTGAAATTGAAGGATTATAAGCATATCCAGCAGGAAAAGCTAGGTGGTGTAATGCAACCTATCAGTAAGATGTAAAGTAATGACAGGTGACTATTTTCCTCAGGACTGTCTTCCTTCAACCTGATTTAATTGTAGCAATATTAATTGTTGCCATTTTTTTCAGCCATCTCACACAGTTTTACTATCATAATAGAAGCAGGAGACAGACCCTGTCTTCTGAATCTGCATAATAGTTGTACTAGATCAGCAAAACATAAAGATCTTACTCATCAAGTGAGATCTAAATATTCCTCAGCTATGACAAGCATGTAGAATCAGCAAATACACTTCAAAGAAAATGTAGATGTTAAAAAGGAGAGAGTGAGCATAGATCTGTTACAAATGCCTTTAAAGACTACAAAACCTGTCACACATTGTGAAATGAAGCAGTTTAAATAGGTTGGCATGATAATTTAGGGCTTTAATTATTTTAAAACACCTGATATTGTTTTGTTTGTTTATTTGTTTGTTTTGCTTATAGTGGGATGAGACTAGTCAAATATATTTGCTGTTGAATAGATGAAAATATACACAGGTGTAGGTTACACAGTTATGCTACATATTCAATTCCACAGGCACCAGCACAGAGTCTGATATAAACTGTATTGCTGGAGCTCTTCCACTTTATATAAATAATAAAAAGTATTGGTTTTGCACAGGGCTGGAATTCAGCCATTCTCCTTTTGCTCTCTGTGTTAATATTGAGCCCACCAGACCAAAGAGAAACATTCTCTGAAAAGAGTTCTGGAGTGTTTCTGAAGTAAAAGCGGATCAGATGAAAGAGGAGAAAAGAAGTCACTACTTTTTCCACTGCTGCAGTTTGTCTAGAATCCCTGAAGTACAAATACTTGTGTAAATCCCTTTGGCAGAGAAGTGAATAGAAATTTTCCACGATCTGCTTAGTTCTCAAACCACCAACCTAAAAGACTGCAGAAAAACACTGCTATCCCAGAATCACCATTACCTGATATTTAAAAAAAAAAAAAAAATTCTTATTCTCTCTCTCCTGGTAAATTTCTCCTACTTTTAAACACCATTTCAGAAAATTTTAACTCAGAAAAAAATGCATGCCATTGTATACCTATAAGTGCTATATAATTCGGAAAAAAAGAAAAAACATCTTCTGGGAACGGATGGAAAATTCCCAAAGTCCTCAAACTGTAACTCCAGCATAAACCTAACCTTACTATTCGTGGCTAAATATATGCTCAGATGGAGTACAGGGACTTTAACTGCACTTTGTAAGTTCTCTGTTGAATTGCCTTATGTCTTTTTTTTTTTTTTTTTAATAATAATAGCCTGATGATCTTATTCTCAGTCTAATAATCATTGGTCCATCTGATAGTTCTGATTGTGTGTCTGTGTTGATTAGTAAGCAGTTACTTTATAGACAGGCATCTGATCTTGTGAAGTTGGCCATATCTATCCATGTGTATGTTTCTTACAACTGAAATGGACTTATCAGAATAAGGTTTATGGGAATTTTACAGGGTAGAACTAAAATTCATTTAATTCTCTTTAACTCTGTGAGCCAAATCAGAAAGTAACTAAACTGACTAAACTAAGAACTATAAAATATCATTCATTTACTTATATATCAACAAAGGACTACTGGGTCAAAATAGATGCATTCATTTGATTACTTGGAAGAAAGTAATACAAACTTTTTATCTTTTAGTGGGAAATTACAGCATGATAACATCATTTAGATTATTTTTTTTCTTCAATATAGGAACAAGGTATGAGGTATTCAGTTTCTATTAAGAACTTTGAAATTGTGAAGGTGGTTCAAAGTTTCTTAATGGTGAAATTGTTCTTCAGAAACAAGTGTTCTCCTATACAGAAGTTCTGTATTGTTCTCAAAAACATGTTCAAAAACTACAAAAAAAAATTATTCATTCCATAGCTAGGTACAGCAATGATGAAGCCTTGTAAATGAGGGTGATACACATTATTCTTTCAGTTCTGTAAACTAAAAAGGAAAAAAAAATAGTTTTATTTCCTCAATGACAAATGTATCACACAAAGAAATGTTTCTACACAAAGTGAAAATTACAGGATTATCACCAGAGATAATTTGTTTCATTTTATTTTTCACTGATGCTCAAATTTTTATAGTTAATGAATAAATTAAACAAGTAAACAAAATTGAAAAAAATAAGAAAAATTTAGATGATACGTGCAGAACGGTTTGTAACATATTTTTAAAAATGTGCCCAGGAGGGATGGTCTGAGAAGTTTGATACAATGATTCACGGTAGCTGACTACAATAAAAATATTGCTGACCTGCAACTCCTGGAATTGAAAAGATTAATGCTTAATTTTGAAATAGGAAAAACTACTAAGAAATCTTTAAACCTAAAAGACGCTTTCATATTGTCACTTTGTAGACCTTAATAAAATAATTGAAATAAATAATTTGTGTACTGATGATTTTTTAGTTTCATTTTGCATGGGGAATGGAAAAAATATTATTTCATTACTCCACTAAGTTGAATTTATTAACTCTATATAGCTATGCCCTGTGAAGCATTTACTTGTTTTGTTTTCAGATGGCCACAGGATCACAGGCACATGAAGGTTCATCCTTGCCAAAACAGTTGTAAGCTGTGGTCTCCACTGACTTTTGCTAGTTCATTACTAACAAAATAGGATGAAAAAAAAAAAAAGTATGATTATATTTAATTTTCAGGGTAACATTTCCTGTACTATAATGTGGCCATTTTTATAGAATTGTTTGCCTGCCAAGCATCGTCCATATGAACTGGCAGTTAAATTTCTTCTTTGCTACTATTCAGCCTTTTTGGTCTGTCACTCAGAGACCAGTCTCCAAGGAGTCAGCAAATTTCTGCTAAAGCAAAACCCTGTGTTTCTAGGAGCAACTAAATGATAGCTGATACAATTCCACAAAAAAGGCAGCTGAGAATTGGTTTCACTCTTTGTCACCCATTATTGCCTCTCAGTTGGCTTCTTGCATCTAATATACCTGCATATTCATGACAGCAGTGGAAGAAGAGAAAACCTTGTCCATCAAAAAAGCAGCTTCTGATTCACCTTCTCACTCTAGCTAACTGCTCTCCCATCCCTTAGATTGACATAGCAACTAGGATAAAACTGTTTCTTTTCTAAATAATAAGCGTGATTGGCCACTGTAAATGTGTAAATTCACTCCTTGAGCACAGTGAAACTGTTCTGCTTCTCCTTTCCCTGCTTTCAGAATGAGTTGAAGTGGGAATGGTGCTGTGGACTTCGAAAAATATTATATCAAGTTCTCATGAAATTTTTCTTAATGCAGCCTTTGCACCTTCCTTCTGGGCAATGGTAAGTGTATAAAAGAATGAATTCTGATTTTGTTTCCAGGAAAGAATGTTCAGTCATTCCTGTGTTTTCTTTATGATCAGAATTTTGCCATACACATGGGGAAAGAGACACTAGCGAGGTTTCGCTGGGAGAAACTGTTTCTTTTGTGTTGAACACATGCAGCTTACTTCAATATGTGCTTAGTAGATTTGGCATGTCCTCTCCTGGGTAATATCAATACGCATCCATGTTTTCCATGTCTACCTCAAAACAAGATGATTAAAGGAAAATAAACATACACACATAGATTTATATGAATACAAATATTAGTATTAATGTATACTAATACCACACATGTAGGCAGATGAGTAGGTTCTGACCTGATGTTTAGCTAACTGAACAGAACATTAAAAACACGACAATGTGAGCTTAGCATGAGATAAGGTTGGACATAAGAAATTAGAAAATAATAACCTGATAAAACTTGCAGAAATCACCACGAGAAATGGCAGGACTAGCCAGTGTGTAGGAAGTGCCTAGGAAAGATCCAAAGTCTGAGTTTCTGCATAAATTGAGTTAAGATCCAGGGTGGATCACACAGGTGTTAGGTGAGCATAAAACCTGTGCTAATAATGAACAGATATGTGAATGTGGGTATGACTGTGGGTTAAGGAGTAAGAGTGTCTATCAATCAACATGTCTGTCTTCATTCCTGATCAACAGGAGGGGAGGAACGTGATTTAGTGTTGCCTGAGTTCATGGCAGTGCTGCACTGAAGGCGCTTGGTTTCCGCGCATGTATATTTGTGTGTGCATGCGTGTGTGTGTGTGCGCTGTTGCGTGTGCGTGCGCATGCACGTGGTCTTTGGAGAACACCTATTTACTGGCTGGATCTACTGATGGAAAGAGTAGCAGACTGCGATTCCTTGGAGAATGAGAGCGCACAAAATTGAGTTCTAGTGCACTGGGAATGAGGAATTCCTTCTGTCCTGAGGACCATCACGTGCAGTTTCTTAAACAGGGAGAAGCATGGGAAAATTTAGTTTAAGCAATTCGGCAGTTGTCTTCTACACTCATGTTTGTATTGCTGAGTTTTGCTATGATGTACTGCTGCTTATAAAACGCTGAAAATCAAACAGGAGGCTTTACCGAGCAGCTCTGGTACACTGTTTGCGTTTCCTGCATTTCTCCTGCTGTGTGCTCCAGGCTGCTTCTCTTCTGAAATTCAGTGTCACACATTAGATACACGCGTGAAATTCAAGCTCAATTCCAGGAGAAAAAAAAAATACAATCTCAGCTGATTGTAGAGCTTGGGTATCCAGCTGCTGAAACACGGACAGCTACTGAGTATGAAATTTTTTTCACTCTTCAATGTGTGACAACAACTGCTGCTTCAGATTTAAGACCAGAACAGACTGAATGTTGAACAGAGACCTGCCCTTATCATGCAGTTACATTCTGCTAGGTAATTACAAATGTTGAGGTCACAGATACATTTTAAATTGATTGTTTAACTGGGTTGTAAGACAGTAGGTCTGACAGCAGAGAACCTATGGACCTGAAACCTCTCTTAAAGGTAAATGCTTTGTCTTTCCTCTATGTATGAATAGGCGTACTTCTGCAATTTTTCTTTGGAAATTTACCCAAGTAGAAAGTGAAATGCTTGTCCCTCTTTTAATACTATTGGACCATGAAATAAATATGCATCTGAAAATACTTGTTTCAATACCTCTCTGACCAAAATGGTATTCAGGCCAGTTCTAGAAATTCAACAGCTGTTTTGGAATACAATGTGCTATGAATATTCACTGTATAGAGACATTTGCTATGTCTCTTATTGCAACTCTAATATTGTGATTACAGGCACCTAAGGGCCAGGGTGAAGGGAATGGAAGATGAGATGGCATAGCGTTCCATCTTCAAGGACATGTGCAAAGCCTGAGTCCTGCCTCCTGTGTGTGTATGTGAACATAGGAAGCACAAGAAAAAGAAAGAATTAAAAGACTGCATGAAGTCACAGAACCACAATATAATTATGACGCAAAACACATGGTGGAGCAGCTTCAATGACTAAAGTGCTAGATGGATTTAAGTCCCCCAAAGAGTAAAACAGAGAGAGGAGACAAAGTTTTGCACCCTATGTGGAGTAGCTTGAGCATACATTTATATTTCTAATGGATGGCTGAGAATTTATGGGTCAGGATCAGGGTATTGGGTTTGCATGGCCAAGATTTGGTAGCAGTGTAGCGGGTGGCTACAGAGTGGCTTCTGTGAGGGGTAGCCAATAGCATCCTCTGCGTCTGTCAGAGCCAAAGGGAGAACTGACTGAAAGCCTTGTTAGAGTGGAAGTAAATAACATGGTTCCTCTACCATTCACGGTCAGTCTTTTCTCAAACATGCTGGCTGCACATAATTGGTAAATTCCCTAGGAATTCCTTAGGGTATTCTCTATCATTTTTTGTTCTTCACACCAAAATAACAATAGATTCTCTCAAAATTCTTAGCATTAGGAAGCTACCACTGAGAATGGGAACGCTGAGCCTGAAATGCTCTGTTGTGAACAGAAGGGTAGCAGGTACACAAATCCACATCTTTAATATTGCACTTGCGAGGACTAAGGACAATGAGGAAGCAAACATTTTCTTTCTTTTATTTTCTTTTCTTTTTCTTTTCTTTTCTTTTCTTTTCTTTTTTTTCTTTTCTTTTCTTTCCAATTTTCTTTTAATCTAAATTTTAGGTGGTCTTTCACATGTGATGATATTTTCTGATTTGAAGACTGAGAAACTCTCATAAAGGAAGACAGAATTTTTTACAAGATACCAGAGCAACTGTGGAGAAATGCAGGGGTTAGCAGGCTTTATATTCTATTAATAGCAACTTAGATATTGAGCTTGAATCTTAATGATGATTAAGATCACTTTAGCTTCTCAAACTACTCTAAATGTACGTACAAATTCATAGGAAAATTGAGTTACAGTCTATCTGTGTTTTGGACTCTTTTTACCAGTAAGGAAGTGGCTAAATTGTTCCTTGTGAGGTGAATTTTTTGGTAAATATATCTCTTCCCACAACAAAAAATTCTCATTTAAAAATAGCAACCCTTTGTTGAAAGGCTTTTAGAAAGTCTATATGTTTGGCTTAATTGCATCTTTAAAATGACTGAAATAATCCTCCCAACAATCCCTTCCTATTATCCAGGATTATGAATAAACCTTTAAACAAATTTACAATCTCTTAAAGGCCTGATTCTCAGCTGGTATAAATTACCATATATTCACTGAAATGTGTAAATTGGCAAACCTCTGGTGCTAGTAAAGCTATATTGATCTAAGTCAACTAGAAACTGCCCAATATTCCACTGAAAACTCCTCAATAGTTTGTTTAAAATACTGTATTACTTCCAGGGTGGATTATAGGAATATAAATGTGTTTCCCTGTGGAGGTAAAAATGGTTGACTTTTCCCGTCTCAGTAGAACTCTAATAAATTATCTGTTTTCCTTAAGGCTTTCTTATACATAATTTCAAAGTGTTAAGTATGTTACCTTTCAGTCTACTTACACAATAGACAATAACAGCCATGATTTTAAAACAAAATTATTTGATTAATAGTAATTAAAAAATAATCTAGTTACACTTACTTAGCTCTGTGAAGATTCTTTTTCTGTGAGCATGAATGATACTTACACACTTTAAAAATAAACCATGACTAGATATTTTGCTTTTTTAATGCTTCTAACACTCAAGATGGGTGTCAGTGTCAGAGTTCCATTTCTTGCACTTTCAGTTATACTGTACTGTACTGGTACTGCTCACTGTTTTTTCTTTTTTCTTTTTTTTTTTAAGAGACTTTCACACGATGTGTAAAAATTTAGCAGGTTAAACCTTAATTCACGTCCATAAGACACACCAGCATCCTTTTCAGTGACATCATAAAACATATGAAGAGTTATGTAAGTATTTTGGGAGACCTATACTCAGAGAAGAAGGGTAAAATTACTTTGTACACTTGAGGGTGGAAAGTGTGTCCCTTCTACAAGCAGCATTGCAGCAGGGAAAATCAAGAACCATAACATGCAGGAAACTTGATTCTTCTCTCAAGACTGTGCTCTAACTCACTGTCCACCTACAGAAAAAGCCAAAGAGATGGCTGCTTGCTTTGGTTGGCTTATTTGAAGACTGAATGAATGAAGTATTTAAATTAAGTTGTAGTGTGCTGATGGAAGTACCTACCTGTAACACAAAAGTCATTCAACTCAGAATAAAATATCCCCAAATGTACACATAATGCATAAGAAACAGATATCCAGGCATCAGCTCACCTTTTAAATTACGTATTTGCTCACATTTCCCTGTAGATGACCTTTAGGAAGACCAGAACTGTATTTTTCGTAACCACAAGCAATAGCAGAGAACTTGCATCTTGCTAAGATTCTGTCCAGATTAAAGACAAAAGCAGCACTCTTGAATTACATCAACCAAAGGTAGATCCTATTTACAGTATTTTTTACTAGAAATCCAGGTTATATTTAATATATTTAATATTAATCATGGCTCATGTGGGCTCTATTTTTTGATAACACCATAGATAAAGCAAGTTTATTTCGGTATTTACGTAATTTCAATTTTCTGCACTATAATTTCAATATATTTTGAACAAATAGATTTTTTTAAGAGAATTTTAAAAGCACTTTGACAAACAGGAATTAAAATTGTTAGATAAAAACTCATTTTGCTTTCTATAGAATATATCCTATGAAGGTCTTCATTTATTGTGAATAACAGATTTGGAAAAACAAATATGTTGCTGCTTACTTATAAAGCATTTGGTAGCTGTCAGAAAAATTCAAGAAATAAGACCCTACCAAAAAAGAACTAAAATATGAACATTTATTTAGAGACATTTTTGGAAGAGAATGCAAAACTACAGTAGTTCCTTAAGTTAGAAGCAGTGGATTAGTGGAAAACTACTTTCTGTGGATTAGTAAGCAGAGTAAATGCAGGGAAATAATTCCCAGAATCTGTCATATTTACATAATCTTTCAATTTTAGATGCATAATCTAAATAATGTCTAATTTTAATAAATTAATGATGAGTTAGGACAAATACCTAATAATTTTTCAGTGTCCTGACTACGCGTATTGGTTCGGGATGAGATGGAGATAATTCCCCCCACAGCAGCCTTCACGCAGCTGTGTGTTGTGCTTGTAGCTGGAAGAGTTGGTAACGCACCAGTGCCTCGGCTGCTGCTGAGCATCACTGGCACAGCATCAGTGCTGTCTCCCCAACCCTCCCTCTCTCCCCAGAGGCCTGTACTTTTTTCTGGGAAAAAGGCTGGAGGGGGACACGGCCAGGACAGTGGACCCGAGCTGACCAAAGGCATATTCCTTACCACAGGACATCATGCTCAACAACGAAAGCTAAGAGAAAGGAGAGATGGGGAGGTGTATTAATTAACAAGGCATTTTTCTTACAAAGCAACCACCACTGCTGATGGAAAGTAGATGATAAATATTTTTGGTTTTCTTCGCTGCTATGTGTGACATTTATTTATTAAATTGTCTTAGTCTCAACACATGAGATTCTTGTCTTATTTTCTTCCCCTGTTCCACTGAACAGAAGAAGTGAAAGTGTGGCATCAGGGCCAGCCAAGATCACTCCATCCCACGAAGGCTTCCAGCTTTAAAGTATTTGTGGAGATTAATATTTTCATGTTTCAGTTTTCTTCTGGAGTTGAAAAGCAGGGAAAAGAACAAAATTACCTACAAGCCAATTATTCTGTTGCATGTAGAGGCAAGGCAAGGCAGAAAATAATTAGTGGGATGTTACAATATAAAGATCACAAAAGGGATGCCAAAGCTTCTGTTTTCAATTCTAGAAGGATGATTGAGTTTTTGTAAACAAATTATATTTTCCTTGTTATATTCTGGTTTCTCTTCTTTGCCTGTCACAACATGAGAAAAACTTCCAAAGTAAAAGAAATATCTTCAACAATAGTTTCATCTCCCTAATTCTGTGTCTAAAATTTCTTTCTGAAATTGTCTAATTAATGGTTGAATAGTAACACTGTCTGAGCTGATGGTTTTCTGTAAAAGATCCTGTAGATCTACTGAAGTTTCTACGTAGTGCTATTCCACTGAATGGAAAAGTGAACCCATTCAAGTGGATCAAGGTTAGCATTAGTTATATTAAGTTACTCGATTGCTTTCGAGAATTAATTTGTATAAAAAGAAAAGCTTTTGCGCATATTAATTGGCAGATATACTGTGTTAATGACTAAAGATATTTTTTAGGTACAGTAAGTATAGAGATTTCCAAAAATATCATGCTAGTATTATATGGAGAATAAGAAAAAAAATAAATAAAAAAATAAAATTAATATCTTCCAATTCAATCTTTAATTGCATTGAATAATATATAACAAATTACATATCTCAAATTTTCTAAGAAGTGCTCTCCACATATCACAGTGAATCAAATCTCAAATAAGCCTATTATTTTCAATACACATTACAACAATAAATGAAGCATGAAGTCAAGTAGCAGTAGCTGAAGTTCACAAAGATGAATCCAAAATATTTCAACTTAATTCTATAATGATCCACTAATTGTTTCGTGGATTGGAGGCCAGAGCCAAGTGAGGACTTAGCTACTCCGATGCAAAGCCTTTTCAATTTAGAGAATTATCCAATAATAAAAGTAAGTAATAATAGTATTTTTAAAAAAGGTCTGGGAAAAGTTAAAGCAGTACATTTTGTGTCCAGTTTTGAATCTTTTAAGTATTAACAATATATTTTTAAAAAAACTTTAAAACCCAGAGGTTTGCCCCTATGGAGATTCTAAGTGCCAAAGCCCAGTTGTGACCTGAATTCTAATCAATGCTTCTCAACAGATTAATTTTTTTGTTTGCTATTACCTCAACATCTACGGTTACATCTGCTTGTTATATAGGCAAAATTTCCCAAGAAGAGAGAGGATGAGCAACCTTAAAAGGATTTAATTCCTTTTTAAGTACAACAAACGTGCAAAAATGTCTTCTTCTGCCATTTAATAAATACATTTATGTGATACACCCGTGAGTGAAGGCAAAGAGAATTGGGGCTGTGCAGCTTGGAAAGGATAAGGCTTCAGGGTGACTTCTGAAGGGCGGCCTTCCAGAACCTAACAGGAGCCTACAAGAAAGACAGAGAGAGATTTTTTACAGGATATGTAGCAAAACAAGGGGAAATGGCTTCAAACTGAAATAAAGTAGGTTTAGAAGAGATACAAGGAAAAAATTCTTTACTGTGAGGGTAGTGAGGCACTGGAGCAGGTTGCCCAGAGAAGTTGTGGATGCCCTAACCCTGGAAGCGTTCAAGGACCAGCAACATGGTCTAGGGGAAGGTACCTCTGCCAATGGCAGGGCATCGGAACTAGATGATCATAGATGGTTCTGTGATTCTACAATCTTAATTCAAAGTACTTAATTAAAACTGTTTTATAGCATGATAAATACTGGAATTAAAAGTGAACACTTTCGCCTCTCTCCTGCCAGTGTGTCTGAGTCACTGAAAAACACCTGCTTATTTGAGAGTACAGGTTGCTGAACAACACAGGTATAAAATTCTGAGTCTGTATTGCTATAGCTAAGATCAAGGGATTGGTTTTCTCTAATTATATCTGTGATTTCCTTTGTTTGTTTTGGATTCAGCCTATAAAACTTCCCTTAACTTATCATGTTTTTCTTGATAGCTTGTTAATTTTGAGGGCTTTTTAACCTGTGGTATCCAGTTCTGAGCTATTTTCACTTTCTCTGCCTCTATAATGCTGGCTTACATAGGGATAGTACAAATGCAGAACAAAAGCTCCCCCTCATATTCCCCATCTTCACAGACTTTGCTGCAGTGGATAGTTCATTTGGCAATACTTGTCTTTATGTACAGACATGTGCCTCTGTTTTGGGGTCAGCTTCAGCAAAGTCTTTTCAAAGCGCACTGCAGCTCTTACCTGAGGTGTGTGCAAAGAGTCCTTTTCCATTCCAAGCAAAAGGGAACACAGGGTGTGACAGAGATGCTTGTTGGGCTCCCGGCAGCCAGTCACAGTCAACCCACCACCCTGTGATGCAGTTACATGCCAAGAGACCATTATTACTTTACACATCCAAACAGAAGCAAAAGCAACACAAACACTCACACATTAGAAAGCAATAAAGGCTAAAGTTTCAGTGTCCCAAAGTAATTATATTAGAAGGGAATATACTCTAACTTTTACAAAGGTGTTACTATATGCTTAGTGCATGTTCACTGCCTGCTCAACAAAGGCAGGGAAAGTGCACTCAACCTCTGAATTCTTAAATAAGAAGAGAAAAAGGTTAAAAAAAAAAAAAAAAAAAAAAGTAGGATGGAAGAATCTGAGACATCAAACTGAGTAAATGGCTGACAAAGAGCCCAATCATTTTTTTTCAGCCTTGTCCTTTGTTTTCCCTCCAGATACACCACATCTGTTCACAAGCCTGACTTGTTATGTCATGTTTGATTTAGGTTGTACAGGGCAGGAATCCTCTTTGCGCTGCATCTGAGTGGTATATGACATGTTTACATGCGAAAATGAAATATGCCAGTCGAAGAAGAGCCGTTCATCTCAGCAAGCAGAAGCATAAGTGAAACACTCTAAAACATTTTTCTAGAAGCTGGACTCAGGTGTTTTACCAAGCTGAAGGACATTTGCACTTTTAAGGCTGATATTTTTATGCAGCCGATCAGGAGTATAGGACAGCTACTTTGTATGGGTTTGGCAACAGTAATAAAATGAACTTTTCTACCTTACCAAAATAAACATCACAAAATTTCACGTTTAAGAGCTTAAGATTTAGGTGCTTAAGGCTTTAAGAGCTTAAAGCATTAAGATTTAAGTGGACTACCAATAATATAAACTAAAATGCTATAGAACAGAACTAGCGCTACTTCTAAGCAAATTTATTTTTGAGTCACCATGAGTTGCACAATGAACTCTATCTGGAGGGGAAAAAAGAGAGACAAAAAGACAGAGAAAGCTAGAGTTCTACTATGTAGATACTCTCTTTTACCAAAGTGAGAAATCCTATATTTTCAAGAACATACATGCTCTCCACATAATCTATTTTACATACAATTTTCACCTATTTTTGGCAAGACAAGACTTACTTAGATTTTCTAAAAATGTTTCTTTTTTTCTCTTTTTTAAAAAAAGGTCTTTTTTTCTTTTGTCCTTTCTTTCTTTTTAACTTTTTTTTTTTTCAAAGATCTAACTGGAAGATAAGTTGTATTTTTTCATGTTCTGAAGAGATAGGAGAAAATGGTAAACATTTATAGATTTTCATTGTTTTTGTTATAATTTCAGACTGGTACCTGGTGGGATAGGGACTGAAGGTCTGGGCACACAAGGGAATCACATTCCAGGGGGCCTATTCTTTTGACAGCCATCAGTGTGCAGGCTCAGAGCAAAAAAATTCGTTTCAGACCACAGACAAAAGTCGCCAAGGTCTCAAGATCAGGAGTTTCCCATTGTCCATCACTATGACTGTTTAGCAAGCCACAAATTCGTATGCAGAGAAACTTCATCATTGCACATGTCCTTAATCCGTCCTTCAGGTCTGGTCTGTAGTTACTACAGACCTGATGGGTGCGTTAACAAATAGATGTGTCCTCAAAAGATGTTTGGCAGAACTTTATATGTAGAGGTTTTTTAGAACTCTATAGCTTCAGAAATTTTATGTTTTATCTCACCTTTTTATCTGGGTGGGAAAAAAAATAATGTGACCAAGAGGTGTCTGTGGGGAGTGGTGCTGGATGGACAGCTGCCAGGAGAGACTGGAAGTGTTACTGGGGAGTGGTAAGTTTTTAACAGCAAAACCTTGGCATGTGAGTAATAGGTTATTTCACCATTCTACTAATACTGTTGGTGTTAACAAGGACAGACCTATCAACAGTGTAGCTGAACTACTGACATTTGTCATCTCTTGTCAGCTCTCACATCTCTTTTCAATTGGGGCTATACTTTCCTAGAATGTCAGATTTTTGAGAAGAGCCCATTTATGATACTCATAAGCAAACACAAGGGTACAATGAAGTGGATTTCCATGAGTAATTACATCTGTCAGCAGTGGCAGTATTTATGATCCAGAATCATTAACAAGACACAGAAGTTACCAGGATTTTGCCTGTACCATCTGAATGAGTGACTGCTATTGTCAGCCACGGAACGCCCCGAGGAAAGGTGGGGATGACGGCTTTCTGCGGCCCCAGAAAGAGTGGCAATGTGCTGGTGGAAAATAAGCAGAGAAGTTGGTATTTCCTTGATTCATACCTGCAGAACTGTTAGCCTGGAGCAACACAGCATGATTTGCTTATGCATGATTGCATTTTGAGTGTTAGTTTGATTTCTGTATACAGGCTTTCAAGGACAGAATGAAAACAGCTATTCAATAAATACAGTCCCAGTTCTTCTCTTTTCTGCTGTCTGATCTAACTGAGAGCAGATGATCTGATGTCTAAAGTTGGAATTTTAGGTATGAAATTTCTGTGTATATGTATAATTTCAATGATGACAAAAGAAGCCTGGCTACATGACTTTCTCAAAGGTGTAATGAGCCAAAATTTTTAGGGACAATGAATATCTGTCGTAATACTATTCCATTCAGCACTTTTTATCAAACAGCAGAAATATTATCCATTCTATTGCTATCTTTTGCCTATCCAAGGCTGATATGAGAGCAATCTCACAGATATCTATCGATAGATGATACAGATAGATGTAGATGTAGATGTAGATGCAGATACAGATGTAGTCAGAGATATAAATATGAAAAAAACCCAGAAAGTAATACCAAGGACAGGTGAATACTTGCAGGGATAAAAAGGCTTTTGTCTACTCATTAATTAGATAACGATTCCAGGAATGGAGGTTAGAATGAATTGTGCCCATTTGTTTGGGCTTGGCTTTTCTTCAATTAAGACTATCTCAAGCATTCGAAGTACAAGTATGGACACGTACTCATAGTTTGTCCTTTGAAAAACAAGACCTACAGGAAAATACATTATTCTTTTATACATTTTCTGAAGACACTTATTTTTTCTACTGTATAACAAAGTTTATAAAAGAAAAATTGTTTCTGTAGACATTAATAAGGAAACTAAACTACAAAACAGCAAAAATTGTTAATAAGTGAGAACTTAAGAACAGATACTGTTCCTAATGCCATACTGCAAGGGATTGTGCTTCTACATTTCACACAGCAAAAATAACACTGACTGGATCAGCAGAATAGAAATACTATCATTTGCCCTCAGTGTCAAGCTCACAGATTTGCAGTAGTCTCCATCACAAGCTGTTGTAATACCAACGCGAATTCCTTAGACACTGCTTTCTGTAATTTAGTAATCCATGGTCTTGGGTTCCAGCAAAATTTAGATTGGATACAGTGGTGTCAGTTGATTCAGAACAGATTACAAAACAAATCAGATTTTTAGGGCTGAGAAGGAAATGACCAAAGTAATATCCAATAGGAATGCATAACTTTAGAGATCAAAATAATCTTCTCTTTTTTTTTTTTTAATCCAAGCCCCCATTGCAGCAGTAATTGCATTACCAGTAGTTGACATTTGAATACATCATAAGCATTTCAGTGAAAATTAAGATTTTTACAATACTTTGATTCATACTTTACTGCCAGTAATTTCATGGAAATAAATCAGCTTGAAGAAGAATGATTTGGTGTGGACAGTGAGAAACAGTGACTAAAACCTGATTAATTTTAAGCAAAACCTAGTAAATTAGGCTGACATTATCATAGTACTGATTTCAATACAAATTAAGTTTCGTGCATATACATTATTTTTTGTGTTCGCAGAAGTTAATTTCTGCTTAATATCATGACACTGAAAAGACCAATTGAATTTGGATACATCTAGAACAGTGGAAACAGGGCTTCATTTGAGTTAATGAAGATATATTTATTTCTAGGTATATTTTCAGGTCCTCAGTGGGATGGCTTGAAAGCAGGCTGAAACACAGCATGCTCAGTGACCTTTGTTCCATCTGTTCACAAAAGGGCCTTGTGATACCCATAACTCAGCTTCCACGTATTGCACCCAAGAAGTCTTAAAAAACCTTGTCCGTCCTCCATCAGTAACATGACACTTCAAAGCATGCAAAATATGTGTTGAGGGCTTAAAGCTAAGCAGGCAATCTGTGACCATTCCACAGCTCATCCACAGCACTTATAAATATGTTCTTGGTTTCCTAAAACAATGAATCAGTGCTTTCTGTTTCAGATGCTGTATTTTTTTCTTTTTTTTCTAACACCTGTGCCTGAACATAGAATCCTGAATCTAGTTCTAGGATCCACGATACAGGAAAGACACGTGTCTGTTAGAGCAGGTCTGAAGGAGGACTATGAAGATGATCAGAAGGCTGGAGCATCTCTCCTATGACAACAGGTTGAGGGAGCTGGGGTTGTTCAGCCTGGAGAAAAGAAGGCTCTGGGAAGACCTTATTGCAGCCTTTCAGTTCCTAAGGAGGGTTTATAAGAAAGAGAGAGATCTTTTAAGACGATCTGTAGTGAAAGGACACAAGGCGATGGTTTTAAACTGAAAGAGGGTAGGTATAGGTTGGCTGTTTAGATTGGCTGTATTCTTTACAAGGAGGTCAGTGTAACACTGGCAGAGTTTGTCCTAAGAAGATGTTGATATCTCATCGCTGGAAATGTTCAAATTAGCCTGGATGGACCTTTGAACAACATAATCTAGTGGAAAGTGTCCCTGCCCATGGCCAGAGGGTTGGACTGAATGATCATTGATGGTTCCTTCCAATCCAATCCACTGTATGATTCTATGAGAAATGTACAAACAGTAATCTGGAAAATAAGTACATCACATTTGACACAGGCAGGATGGAGCATATATGTATACATAAAGTTCAGAATAGAAGCAATCTAAATTAGTTCTACCATTGACTTTATGTTGGTAAGAATTTGTGAACTCTGTTAGAAAGAAAACAAACGTATTCTAGCTTATACTTATCACAATTTGTTTGATTTCTTTTTCTCAGAAGAAAGGGTTACATTTTTAAATATCTGTTAGTGTTACCTAAATGGGTTAGCAGTCCATGATGCAACTGTGTTACATACTGTCAGAAGAAAAGAGCACTGCTTTTGTTTAAGTTTGCATTATATGAATTTGTTTGTGAGAGGCTGATTCAGATTAGGGAAGAAAAGAGACGGCATTGGTAAAGACGTATCTAGATCACTATTTCCTATGAAAAGAGGTCATCTGTAGGAGAAATATATAAATATAAACATGTAATTGGGTTTAAAATATAAGTCCTAAAAGAGAGTATTTTCACAAGAGCAATGTAGAACTATTTGCAATAACATTTTGATCCTATTGCAAGAGGACATTATCTTTAATACTATTAAGGAAAATGAAAATCATAATACTGAGAGCTCTGATAAGCTTGTCAAGTTTTGAATCCTTAATGTGTGCATTTAGTTCAACATGTCTGTCCCTGTTGAAACCTCTGTAGAAAATTTTAATTAAGTAAATTAAAAGTCACTTTTTAATTATTCCTTTTTTGTTATATTTTAACACATTTACTAATTGCTTAAAAGTTCTCTTTGTAAAAGGACTGAAATCAGATTTCTGGCTTAGCAGTCTTTGCATGTCATCACATATTTTTCTGATTTATTTGTTGGGAAATTAAATATCGAGACAATTGTTCTAGCGATATTTGTGTCTGTGTAGGTAACTTGATTTATGTGTTTCTAACTTAGAGACAAAATATTCTTTCGTATTCTGATTTTGGAGATTTTTGGAGAACAAATACAAAACTAAATTCATGTTTGCACCATATATTTGAGACTTTCACAACACATAATTTTCACCTTAGAAAGAAGTCAAGAGAAGACTAAAATGCCCTTAGTGCTGCAAGTTCGTATCTGGCCTATCTCTCTGGCCTATTAAAATCCACAGAGGAAATATTACATCAAACAATATTGACAAACAGTCAGTAGATAGTAAATTGAGAACCCCACTTTAAATATTCCAAAGGAAAATCATTCAAGCTCATTTTTAAATATATCTGATTTAAAAATGTATATGCAATTTATGTCAAAACAGAAAGAGAGATAAAACCTTGGTTTTCAGTTCAGATCTCAGTACAGTACCAGCAAAAATATGTCAAGTACTAACACAACTATTATTTTCCTTTTATGGGCATAATTCTTCATCCATTACCTGCCTTTCCTTTAATTTTGATCGCATAGTTGTTGTTTTCTTTTTAAATTTCAGTTGAATTTTAACAGTATATTATGATGTTTACATACCTTCACCCTTTTCCCTGAGTGAATTTGCTAGTTCTCCATCTTTCTCTAGCAGTATGGAGCAGAGGATTGGGTCAAATCATAAACAACAAAGAATCAAGACAATGCAAAAGTAATTTGTTGTCTGAGGTCCAACACACAGTGGAATTCTGTGTAAGGAGTGAGCAGCTTCCAATTTTTCTAGCAGGTATATGGGCAAGCAACCTTTGAACTTTCAGTGTTCCTACAGCAGGAAAGTTTTTCCCTAAGTAAGCATAAGAAATAAGAGATCTCTTGAGCGTGTAATTAATATAACCACTTATTGTGATAGTATTTAATTTCTGTGTAACTGAATACATTTAGTTACTGTGTAGGAACGTGTAAAATTTCTTCCAATTTCATGCACCTATCTGCAGGTACCAGCTTCCTAATGGATGGTATCTGAAGGCTTCAACACATATGCCCAAGTAGCATTCCTCTGGACGGTTTTATACAGTTTACAACTCTGTATTTAACTGTATTAACATTCATATACTAAAAGAGAACTAAAATTAAAAAGCCAGTAAAACATCTGCTGTGTTTTTGGAAGACATTTGTTGAGTTAGACTAGAAGACCCAACAATACTGAGCATCGGCGTACAGATCAGCAAGGCTACACATTATAACCGTTAAAATATTTTTTCTTTTCTTCTGTTGGATCATTTCCATAATTTTTTCTCCATATAGGAATATGAATTGCTAATTATGTTGTGTGAAAATAGAAATTAACACAAAATGAGCAATTTTGATCTCAATGTTGATTTATCTATAGACACTGAAAATCTCAATACTGTAATGTAATATTAGTATACCGAAAAAGTTGTGTTGAAAAGTCATGGAAAAAAACCATCTTACTATATTACTAAATGTAATAGAGTTTAGTTGCAGACATGATCTTTGTTAGCATTCATTAGAGTTCTTTTTTTTTCCTGAATTTTAGTTCAATACCATAATGTTTGTGATCTTTTCATATATTCAGTTACATGTGCTGAACAAAAAGTACATGCCTACCGTTCGTTGACAAAATAGAATAAACTCTGGCAGTATTCAGAAAAGCACAAATTCAATTTTTATTTTTTTTAAAGAGTTATTTTACCTGTGAAATTAAAGGAAAATGCTGAAATATTCTTACTAATTTGATCAATTCTAGGCTTGCTGGCCTACCCAAATTTTTGCAAGCAGTGTTTAAATATACAAGAATTTTTGATTCAAGCACTTATATAAACACATGAAACAATTTGTGACAAGTAAGTCATTGTAAAATTTTTGTACTCAAGAAGTATAATATTTTAGCTCAGTTTATTTTCCTATTTAAAAGGTAAGATATAGTACTATAATAACTATTATCATCTCTTTTCTCTGAGTACACATATATTGTATGCTACAAAGCATTATAATATATTTCTATTACTGCATTACACTAATTTGGCCACATAGAAAAATCTCAATATATATTCAGAATAAATTATATGTAAAATAATTTACATGGATTGTTAATAAAATGTGTATGTGCTTACTTTTACCAATATGCTGCCAATCCTTTACCAGTGCAATGTTATACAAGAAAAGTATATTATTTCATATAGGCCTAAGCCTCAACTTAACATCCAGTTTCTCCTCCTAGTGAACTAACCTTTTGTCTTGCTATGCTTGACAGTAAATAGCCTACAGTAATTTTTCCCTTAAAAATATTCCCGTCACATGTTGTACTGTCCGAGTGATTTAGGCCACTATTTCTGAAAATGGTTGAAGTTGTTTCCTTTTGCTGCACAAGTATTTGCATGATGAAGGCAATCATATATTGTGTGTCTTGTTAAAGATGTTTTCCAGCCTTATCACAACTTCCTAAAATAAGTGACACACTTCATACGTACATGAATTACCTTATCTGGAAATCTATCCTAAGAAAAGCTAAAAGAAACAAGTTGTATAATCAGAGTATCTTGATCTGTGGAGGATGACTGATAGGGATTGTTATGCTCATTTAGATTTATTTCCCTGAAAGAGCAACATTAGTGAGTTATATGCTATTAACACTAGATTATTCATGTCAACAAGAAAATGTTATTGCTGAGAACTGAAAAAAAAAAGAGGCTGCAGATGTTTTAATTTCTCAAAGGCTTTATTGTAGATGAATAATAAAGACTAGCTTTTCGAAGATTTTGGTGATATGACTGAAGTCCCATCCTCATTTTTTTTTCGACTCCTGAAATAATTTGTTTTTGGGGAAAAAATACAGTATTTCAGAAAAAATATCGTTCAGGCTTTTTAATTTCTTTTTTAATACATCTCCTGGATGAGGGGTCTAAAATGTACTCTGGCATTTCAACACTAAGAAAAAAAGCTGGCATCAAGTTATCAAAGCATACATTATATTACTAAGGAATCAGGAAAACAAAAAGATAAGTTCTTAATTTTCACTTCTGTGAGCCGTCACAGCACTACTTTTAAAACTAGTAGTTTGAACAACTTGGTTTGTTCTGACCCAATGTGACAAGCATGTGAGGCATAAGATTCAGTCCATAATGTATATTGAGAGGTGGACTAGATGACCTTTAAAGGTCCCTTCCAACCCAAACTATTCTGTGATTCTATATAGATTTACTCATTATATAGTGAGTAGGTGTACTGGGAAATATGAGTAGATAATAGCAGTGGTAGTCCATATGGCGTATAAAATTCAGCATACTTGCCAATATGGATTAACTATGTAAGCCCACTAGTAGGACGCCTGTAATAATGCCTCCTGATTATTAAGGTTTGCCTTCCTTTTCTCAGACTTTATTTCCATATAGTGATGTTTTAAAGAGAACTGAGCTGAAGTTCTGCATAATAGTCTGCATCATCCTGAATTTTGGGCAACTTTTGGTTTACATGATTACCTGACTCTGAGAAAATGGCTAGAGTTCTTGAACTTTTACACTGTGCTTTAGGGTACTTTGAAGCTGCTGGGAACTGGCTGTATCTGGCAGAGGGCAGTCCCTGCCCGGTGTTCTCAGAGGCCATTCCTGCAGCCCACCCCACTCCCAAAATCTTGAAACCCATACCCAATTCAACCACCATTATGGTAAAAAAGTATTTGCTCATGTATAAAAATTCCCTGTACCTCTGCTTTGCTCATTGCTTCCCACGCTCTCACTGGGCCCCACTAAGAAAAGCCTGGCTTTATTTTCTTTGTTCCCTCACCACTAGATATTTGTACATGTTGAAAAAATCCCATAAATACTCCAGACTTCCCTCTACCAATCTGAACACCCCCAGATTTCTCAGCCTCTCCTCATGTGACAGATGTTTCTGTTCCTTCATCATCTTGGTGGTCCTTCCCTAGACTCTCTCTGGTATGTCCATGTGTCTCTTGTACTGGAGAATCCAGAACTGGACCCCGCGCTCCAGATGGCCTCACCAGTGCAAAGCAGAGAGGAAGGATCATCTTCCTTGACAGGCTGGTGACACTTTTCCTAGTGTAACACAGAAAGCTCTTGGTTTTCTTTGCTTCAAAGGTGCATCGCTGCTTTGTGTTCAGCTTGTTTACTAGGACCTAGGGGTTCTTTTCTGCAAAGCTGCTTTCATATTTGAGTTCCCCTGGAACTCACTGAATATACTATCAAATGCTAACACTTTTTTTACTGTTCTTTTCAGTTGTTTATTTTAAAATCTCTTTACTCAGGTGCAATATTCTGACTAATCCCCACTAAAAATAGTTTCAATGTTCAAATCTCTCAGCTGGCCTCTCTCATAAACTTCGAAGCAAATAATTAATTTAGCTTCATTTGCACTGGTTTTATACTCTTGAAATCCTATTTTACACTCTGATTACCTCTTATGCCTTTTTGATTCTCTGGCAGAATCCTCAATTGTGACTTTTTGATGAAAAAAATAAATTGCATCCCATGAAGGAAAAAGCATTTCACAGCAATTTTTCTTACACAAAAATATGGTTTGTGACTATTCTATGATAACTGCTATATACAGAAATCTTAACAATTATATCTTCAAAAAGTTTCTGGCTTCTTAGAGACTCCAAAAATCATGACCTATATGAAAATCTATTGCAAAGGGATGCTATAAATGGCCAGTGACTCCAAAACCTCTGGCCCAGGACCCCTACTGTTAGTTTTTGGAACCCAGCATGAGTGCACGCTGACTGACACAGACACACAGACACAACACCAACAGGGCCAGTCACACAGATGGCCACAGACAAGATTCTGCCTTCAACAGCACCCACGTACAAGAGCCCAACCAGACACAAGCCCAGCCAGCCACATCCCCTCCTCTTCTTGGGCTGTCAGAGGCAGGAGGGCACCAGTGAAGCATCATAGAGGCAGAAACATCACACTTTCAAGGTTGAAAAGCAGAAACACATTTGTGAATCCCTCAAGAACTGGTCTGATACCCCTACCGGCATCCCAGCTTCTCCTGCCTGCATACATCTTTCTTACGCTACAGACCCTCAGGTCTGCACTCTTACCAGTGTTGGAGCTCAAGTTTTCCTGTAGTTTTCTCATAGCCCATTAATTAACGTGACTTGTAACGACTGAATCTTATCTTTGCCTTCATCATGTTTGTCAGATTTATTTCTCTGTGTATTTTCTTTGTGGCTTCCTCATTTTCCTTAATACCCCATTTGACATCATCTTTGATCAGATAATTTTACTGGAATAAACATTCCCACATTTCAGGTACTCTAATCAGTTAATCTGACTCACCAAGTTCGGTTCTTGCTACTGCCTGCTTAACTATTTTTGTGTCTGATTTATGCCTCTGTGTGTTTTGTTTATGGCTTCCTCCTTTTCTTATTATCCATTTTTGCATTGAAAAGTCACAGACACATACCCTTGGGGGAGCAGAACATCTCTCTTCCACTTTCTACTACAATCCATTTCAATGCCATAATTTAATGGCTGCTAGGGTCCATCAGTATTCACAGACAGACTATTTTTTCTCAGTGACCCTGTAGCTGAGATACTTAATTCTGATTGACATTCATTCTTTTCTATTTTCCCAGGACTATTTGCAAATATTGAAAATGTTCTTTTGCTATATTGGATAGTGTAATGCTATTACTTAAGTTCTCCAGATTTAGGTATGGAATTTACATATTAGACAACAAAAATTTTCCATGAAATCAAGGACCAGAAAGTTAATTACAATAAATTTATACATTGCATTTGGGTTTTTTTAAGACATAATGTGATATCTTAGCTTGTTCTACTTACTGTATCTACCAAATACAATTGTAAGGTTTTTCTGCTGAAGCATATTGCAGCATCCCAGTTATTATGTTCTCAAACAATACTTGAAATGCTTATAACAATTCCTGTTATTTCATTTACCATTGCTCTGCAGGATATCTACATTTTCAGTCAGATAGTATGTGTACAGAAATACAGTTTGGACTTGCTTCAAGAACCTCTTTCAATGCTTTAGACTTGATAAGATCTTTAAATTTTTTATAGTTTCTTCTGAAATACTGCATTTTATGACTTCATCTCAAAATTACTAAATTGTACACCTATCTGAACTTCTCAGATTTCCCATAGTCTTTATTTTTAAGACTCTATATCTATTTTTTATTACTTAAATTAAGTTCCATTAGGCAGGTTCCATTTTCATTTAGGTGAATCCTGTCTCTAAAGAAGTGGCTCTCTGTCATTTTTTTTTTTCTTTCCTAACATATCTAAACTTCCTTCGTCCATTACATTTTTTAAGGATAAATTCAGACTGAATTGTATGAAGCTGGATTTTTCCATGATACTGAAAGCATTTCAGTGGTTCATACCTTTAGTCTCCTACACAATCATGCTACTCCACTCTAGCTCTTAAAAGGGGGGATGTGAACAATTAAAACTTTTGACCTTCCTCAATCCATGGTCAGGAACTTAGCTGAAGGTGAATTAGGACTGTTGATTATGCCAGTGTTTTATTCATAAGGGCAAATATAGATGAAAGAGAGTATTTCATAACAAGCCACAAAATATTTATGTGGGCAAATTGAACATGTCTAATACATAAAGGTAAGAGGTTACTGCAAGCCTATTTCATCTCTAATAATCTAAATAAATATCCAAGAGTACCATTATTAGTGTGTTTACCATGCTGCTATCTGCATGGTACTGCCTACTTTTCCTATGGCTGAAGGAATGGCCACGTTCTTTATCCCCAAAGAACAGAGTCATCTCATCTCTGCTGTTTTTTACAGGAAAACTGTAGCTGGCATAAGCCCTAAACCCTGTCAGCAAGAGTGCTAGCAGAAAACCACCATGGAGGATCATACACTTGAGTGAGAGCCTTGGTTCTGTTTAGTTCACAGGTGTAACCATAGTGGCTCTCTTTTGCAGCCTCCACCTTTCATAATATTACATTTTACTTGTTTTCCTTAATCCCATATTTTTCTGACTAACCTATTTTTGAACCAGTTCTCTGCCATGTGGTCACTGTAATTCAAGCTTGCAGGTGGCTCTTCCTTGCCATGGTTTAGCACTGGCAGGCAGCTCATCCTCCTTCATCCACTTGCTTCCTCCTCACAGCAGGGATGGGAGAGAGAATCAGAAGAGCAAAAGTGAGACAACTCACTTTAACAGGTAAAGCAAAAGCTGGGTATGTGAGCAAAACAAAACAAGGAATTCATTCACCACTCCCCATGGGAAGGAGGGTGTTCAGCCATCTCCAGGTAAGCAGGGCTCCATCACATGTAATGGTGACTCAGGACAAATGCTGTAATTACAAATGTACCCTACTCTTCCCTTCCTCCTCCCAGTTTTGTTGCTGAGCATGACACCACATGGCATGGAACATTCCTTTCTCAGTTGGGGTCAGCTGTCCTGGCTTGCTCCGCTCCTAACCTTTCGTGCACCCCCAGCCTGATCACTGGTGGAGTGGTGTGAGGAGCAGAAATATCCCTGATCCTCAGACAATAATTAAGACTTGGGTGTGTTATCAACACTGTTTTGGTCACAAATCCAAAACACAGCACCATGGGAGATACTCTGAAGAAAATTAAGTCTATTGCAAGTGAAAGCAGTACATTCACAGTGAGTCCCAGGCGAGTGGAGTAAGTGTACTCCTATTGCCTTAATGTAGTTTACAGCGCCTTGGTTAGTCCCTGGTGTAAGAAACAGAGACACACAGAGTATTCCAGAAAGCAACTCAAAGGATCCAAGTGTCTTTATTCTTATCTATGCAGAAGTTAAGGACACGGAAGCATTCAATAATAATAAGATATTAGAACACCTTGTTCTCTCCTCTACCAATGTTTACGGCCTTAAGTACTTTGGTAGAATCTAATACAATTTTCATAATTACATTGGCAAAGGAGTAGGGGGAGATTGTGTGACCTGAAAACCAAATGACTGTGATATTTCAGAATTACTTAAACCACAGTTTTCTGTGTGTTTTGAATACCTGTTCTCTGTATTTGCAATAGATAGAACAGATCAGAAAAACAGTGAGAAAAGGAGAACCTTAACAGGTGAAGACAGAAGTACGATGTATTACAATTTATTCCCCTGCACTGATGATCCCTCGTCTTCCAGTCTTGGAAAAATTAAGATATGACTGATAAGTCCGCTGCTATGAAAAAAAACTAGCTGAGGTGTTTTTTTCTTTTTCTTTTTCTTTTTCAATGCTAGCAATATAAAGATGGGTGTATTATGATACATATCAGAGAACCAAACATGATGAATTAAAAGAACCAGAAGATTGATTATAAGGAAGTTTTTTCAAGAACAATGCAGGCAAGCTATTAATGTTCTCAGTATGGAAAATACATATTCTCTCTCAGCTTTACAGGTTTTTAAATGGACTTTGATCCTAAAAGCCTAGTATGGCAAGATGTCCTGCCAAGCTTATAAATTAAAGCTCTAGTATGTTTAATCAAAACTAGAAATGGAAGATTTCTTTCTGAAAAGAGAAATTTCTCTAAGGAATATAATTACATGAGGGAACTAGAGTTATTTAATGATTCAGGCAAAATACAGGAAAATGCATTTGGGGCAATGTTATTCAAAACTTCAGATAATTCATTTTGTTGGAAACAGACATCAATGTTTTCTCAAACATGGATGAAGAAGGGGATAAAGAGGCATGTTAAATAATTCAAACCCCAAAAGATATGTTAGTTTTAAACTTCTGTTCTCTGTCTAACATCTAGTTTTGTAGGTTGAAGACAAAACAGAATATAGTAGACTGTCTGAAAAAAAAAAAGTATTTATACTTCAAATTGTTTAACAACTAAAAAAAAAATATTTAAACAGAATCACTTCTAGTTAGAATATAGATTCAATACTGATACAGAAAAGAGGGTGCCTATCTGCAAGCTGAAATATTTATTATAGTATTTGGAATTTTACCTCATAAGCATAAGGTTGTTTTAATATGATCTGCTTCTGCCAGATCATAGAATTTGGTATAAATTGCTGCCAAACCCTGTGAGCTCCTTTTCAAAACAGAAAAACATACTCAGATGTATCAATCTCTAAATATTGCTCATGGAAAGCCTTAATTTTAGGTTGCTACATTCATGGAGTTAGTCCATCCTTGGCCTTGCCTTCCATTCGTGGAGTTTGTCCCTCCATCCTTGCCTGCCATTCTTAAAAGCGTTGTAGAAACCAAAGCAAATATATTGGGGGTTTTGGTTTTGGTTGTATATTTTTAAAATTATTACTTGCAAGGCTTTTGTAATAGGTTTTTCTTTGATGCATTTACTGTCATTAGCGGCTACACACTTTTAAAGAAAATAGAGTTTTAGTTCATACTCAGCAAGAATTCTTACCAGCCATTTTAACAGTGTGGCCTAAATTTGTTTGGGGCATATTAGAGCTAATGGAATTGGAAATCCATGTTTCATAGCTGGAAACTCCAGCTGTCAAGAGCACATTTCCATTTTGTCTTACTTGCACATTTATCACTATTGAGTGAGACCCCAGTATACAATGGCATATGTTCTAATTATTTTCTGAAATTATTTAATGATGTTTTCCTTTTTCTCTTTTCATAGTCTTTGTGGGCTTTTTTCTGTCCAAGCATGATTAATGGGTTTGTAGGACACATCGCCTTTAACAGATGTTTCTTCTGTGCTTCTGAGCAACCACTACGGGGTAAGCTCCCTTCCCCAGTCTGAACAACTGCTTTTAAAATGGTCAGAAATCTCTTGTAGTAACTTGTATTTGAATGTTAAATATGACACAGGTAATTGGCTACAATTCCCCGTGTCATATACAATACTATGAGGTACAATTTCTTTGTGGCTCTTGGTATCTGATGAATCATCAGCTCTCAAGAGAGGCAATACATGATATTATCTTAATACAAAAGATGTATCCACTCAGACCATTTTGACTGCATGCACCTGCAGGAAGCTTTTTTCTCTTCTTTTCTCTCCTGTGCCTGAAAGTTTATTGAAGTTTATATAACACTTATGTGTCACATATTTAATATTTGAAAAGAATCATCTTATTGTAGTACCTATTTACTGCATTTATTTGATAAATTAAATACAAAATTAGACATTTGAATGGAAAAAAAGGTGAATAATTACACTGGTTTCATACACTGGTTTCATATGACACTTATTTTAGAATTTTCAGACCTTTTTTGTAGCAGTCCAGGAGCCAGAACTTTGAGATCTGAATTTTTTTTTTTTTCCTAGTAAGTCTCTGTTGCAGAGGTATTAAACCTCTAAACTTCCAAGGACTCATCCAGGACATTTTTTAGTGTCACATCTCTTTATTCTCAGAATCTATGCAAACAATGCCATAAATGTATTTCTAACAAAATTATAACAGTTCAGTGAGGTATTGACTCGTGTGATTTGGGGTTATCTATACATAATGCAATAACATATAAATTTGGGAGAACACGAGAGAATAATGAAATAACTAACTGCAGAAATATCACAGACTTTTCAACAAGGAAATCAGAAGTCTTTATAAAGGCTGTGGTACTGTATGAAAATAAATTAATATGTTTCAAAATAACAGCTATTAAAGGATTAGCTACTTTAAACAGCATTAAGGAAAACACTTCCCCTATTTTTCTGTTTACTGAGTATTATACTACAGTAGGATATCTAGCTTGTGTGTCTCTTACAAATGCAAGCTTTATCTACATTGCATTTTGAGAAAAGTCTTCAGAGTATTGGACATACTAAACACACTTCTCTGCTGTGTATAAACTGAACCTCCAAGAGTAGGCTCTGGCACAGGCAGTGCACACCCTTTAAAATACAGAGGACCCTCTTACAATTCATTTTCCATTGTTGTGTGGTATAAAACCTATCATCATAGCAATTTTGATACATCTAAGTAAAAATTAAGATGCAATGACAACTTGATAGCCTGTGCAGAGTGAAATATATGATGAAATTGAATAGATGTGTTGTGTGTGTGTGAGGTGTATATATGTGTGATGCCTTGAGGTGGCCACCTAAAACACAGAGTCTAGACAAAAACAAGAGAATAAAGGTAGGTATTTATTTGAAGGGCCTTCAAAAGTACACCCTGGGGAGTCAAATGGCTACACCCAAGATGGACCCTGGGTCACGGGTTCTTCACACTTTTAGAAGTTTGGTCCATTTACATATCAGGGTTAATTCTCCGATATGACCTCAGTTACTGATATAATTACCCCAAGATTTTCCCATCCTCTTCAGAGGCTTTTAGTTTACACATTTTGGGGCCTGGCGTCCTTGAAAAGCAGACCTAGAGAGGGTTTGTTATGTCTAACCAGCATGAGAGAACAGTAGGTAACAGGCCACACGAAACTTCAGAGTTACCCACTAGGCAGTACAGGATTTGAAAAATATAAAAGTTAAAACCTAAGGCATCATGTACACACACATTCCAGTTTGGAAATATGTATCTCTGATGAGACTATTTAGAAGACTAAATTCAGTTCATTAAAAAAATTTAAGAAGAAAGGCATTTATTAACAACACATTTTGTGCTAATGGCTAATTCTTAATCATTATCACTATTTATTGCTGCATATAAAACCCTGCTAAGCCTTAACACTTCTAAATTAGCTCTGAGTATACATTCCAGCAGAGGTGATGATAAAAAGCACAAAAGTGAGCACTGAAGCACATCATCTCCTTCTTCCCCAGTTTTCCCTACTTATGCCTGGTGATCTTGTGTTGTTTACTCACCCTTCCCCCATTCTCTGCTTCTGATGCTGATTAATCTTGTTTTCAGCCTTGCCAGTCATCCTTCTGGTGTGCTCAGCAGGATGCCTTGCCTTTTTGCAGTCCATTGTACTTATTTTTTCCTTTGTTCTATATCTGGAAATTGCTACATGGGTCTCTGCTCACACATTTTTATATACCCCCTAAGTGCAATTATACATGTCTTTGACCCATTGGTGGTCAGATTGCTGACATATTTTGCAAGACATTATTTTGTGTTGAACTATGCCATCACAGAAAGTGCTTATGCTTTGCTAGTGATTCTGACATGCCTAAACGCATGCTTCCACTTGGATTTAAGGCTACCCAACACCAGTTATACCCTAACTAGTAGTTTTATTACTTACAGATGCCACAATCCTGCTTTTTTGCTGCATAGGATCTTAGAATAGGAATGAAGGTCAGTGACTTACTTCTTATGTGTGAAACCAGCATGACGCTGAAATAGCAGGACTACTAATAAATCACCAAAGGTAAGGAAATACTTATTGAAGGACAGAGCCTTCAGAGATAGGTGTTTCAACATTTTCAAAGTGCGAAAACCCAATTAATGTAAAACATATTGAAAACAGTAAAGCAAATGCATGTATAACAATTTTAAGGAGACCTTTCCCTAAATAGTAATTTTTTTTGTATCTTAGGTACATTCTTTTTTCCTAAAAAAAATGCTCTGGGTAAATAATAGTTATTTTACTAGACTATGTAGGTTGCAATTAAACAGAGATTCTCTCCAAAATTCTGCTCATGTAACAAGTTGGTGCATTTAGAGGGGAAAAAATTTATCACATAGTACAAATTTCATAGGATCATACCATTATTGAGTAATTCAGAGATCTTTGATCTCTAACCTCCTCCTCAAAACAGGATCAGGTGTAAAATTAGATAAGGCAGCTCAGAATTTTTCAAGTTAGGTCTTGGAAACCTCCAAAGGCAGAAAGTGCACAATACGTCTGGACAGCCTGCTCTACTGCTTGATGCATCTTATATTTCCATTAAACTATTTAAATTTCTTTTGTTTTTCTGAACTTGATATGAGGGGAAAATAAGCCTTTTAATGCTGCTACTGCAGGAATGTAGACTTATTTAAATGACTCTTTTCAGTTGTACTCTGACTAGATCTGAAGAAAATAATTATTCTTATGAATAGCATAGCTTTAAGTTTTCACACAAAAGACTGTGTATACTCTGTATTCTCTAAATTGAGTACCTATCATTTGTAGAGATCATAATCCTCTACCTTCTCTGGCATACAGGGAAATAGGATTGTATGGTTATATTTCCTGGATAATTTTACCGTGTGATTTTCTGTCTTATACTGTACTCTCAGCTGTGCAAAAAAAAATTTCAGAAGTTGTTTTTAATGGTAGTGGAACTAATTACTTACTCATTAAGAAAAAAATTATCAAACTGACTGTGAACTCTTTAATAAAGCAGGCACCAAGCAGCTGTTGAATCTCTGTTTTACATTATTGTTATGAGGATGTAAAATGAAGATGCCACATATATACTCATATAAACCCTTTGGTTAACTAAACAGTAATTTTAAAATACTCTCTTATAACTAATAGCTATGTTTTACACTGTTGCATTAACACTGAAACACCTGGCTGCAAAGCCCCATTATTGAACATTTTCATTCTGTACACTTGGCAGTAATGTCTACGGCAGTGCAGAGAAGCTTTTACAAGCTCACTTGAAGTGCTTCCATGAGTACATAGTTTCGGTGTCTTATGTGTACTTCTGGTTATCATACGCATTTGTTCCTTTTAAATTAGGAAGCATCCTCTAAACTGCTAAATTTGAAGATCTTTGCCCAACATTTCTGAGGTAATTCTGTGATATAAGTTCCAATTAATGAATTCATGTGAACAATGTTCCTACAGAACATCCTTTACAAATACTGTAGCTCTGGTTAAAGATATTAAAAACAGCTTAAGTGTTCATGTTAAAGATCTATATAGGAATTTCAGGTTTCAGTTGCACTAACAGTTGCTTGTAAAGTTAAGGCCTCCTTTACACCAAAATTTTTGCTGTGTTGCCAACTCAGTTGCCAAATCATAGTATTGCTTGCATTTAAAAAACCTTTTTGAGATAATCTAGTCCGGTCTTGCAAACGATGCTGTCTCTTTTAGCATATTTTGATGTATAGCCCTGTGAACTGATTTTAGGACCGAATATATACTACTTTTTATTAAATAATGACTTGCCTTGTGCCCAGGAGACTTGGGCTCTCTGCCCAGGCTCTGAGGCAGCTGCTGCCTTCCCAATGACAAGTTCAACCACTAGCAAAGCTGAGCACATGTCTCAGATGCATGCAGGAGACCCTGACAAGGCTAGTTACACAGGCAGCCATAGACAAGGCTCACTCTTCGACACCAGCCACACACAGGACTCACACCAGACACAAAGATGGGCAGCCATGTCCTTTCCTCCTTCTGGCCTGGCAGAGGCAGGAGGTGTGACACAGCACACACACAACACTCTTCAAGTTCACCAGCACACACACATAGCTACATATTCCCCAAGCACCAGCACAGCTCCTCTGCTGCCTTACAAGCCTAACGGGATCCTGTCCCCTTTTACTCATCCCTCGTTCCAGCCATTCTCTGGCTGGTGCAGCTGGCTGCTCGTGACAAACATGAAGCACTCCCACAGGCATCCCACAATGATGGGTCCCCTTGAAAATCAGCATACACCCTCCACCCAACAAATCCCCCAGCCGGGACCTGAGGGCTACTTGTTCATGAGCACATCAGACTTACAATTGGACTGCAAATATACACGCACACCTGGTTTGGTGAACATACTGACACTTGCTCCCATCAGTCAGCACCAGACACACGGCCTCTGGCCATTCAGTCCTGCTCCAGTGGCTGGTGCTGAGCCTGTCACCTGTCTCACTCACCCTGGTCCCCCAGGAGCTGGTTTTCACACACAAACAATTCCTGTCTCAGTGGTTGGAGGTTAATGGTTCCTGCTTTCTCCAGTGGCTGATGCTGGCATCTCATGTGCTGCAGTAGCTCATGCCACAGTCCAAGGGCACCCATAGCCCTTTTCTAACTCAAATAGCTGAAGAGGCAGCACTCTCATGCCAGTCCTTCCAGTAGTTTGCACCGAATCTTTGCAGAGTCAAACATACACACAGGACAATTTGACACAGTCAGGAGAATGTTTAACAAGACAGGACAAACTGCAGCAATCAGGCATAAAGCTCAGCCAGACAGGCATACTGGCTGTCCCTGTTTTACATATGACCTGAAGTTTTTAATGCCTTTTACTGTATGTAGCACCTTTTTGTTCCTCCTTTCTCACTTCCCTACTCTCCCTTCCCACGAGCTTATATAAGCCTACAGATTCTCTCATGCCTTGTCAGGCGAGAGGGATTTTCTCCCAGTTTACCTGTGGTTTCTTGATAGACCATCAATTAGTCTGACTAGCAAGGTCTGTTTCCTGTCATTGTCTCCATGTTAGTTTGGTCACATGTATATCTCTGAGATATATACATGTTTAGAGTTGGCCATTTTTCTTCCTCCCAGTTACAAGGTTTCTGGTCAAATAAACTTGCTGGAATAGAAATTCTCACACTCCCATATACTCTTACCATTAACTGTGAATAATGAAATTTGATTTCCGTGGCTACCTAACACACATTGCCTGGCAATAACTTCACTAAGAGGCCACAATGCCAGCAGCAGACAAATAGAACAGAATGGTGACAGGAATGGGTTCTATCAACAGCTCAAGGACTGCCAGAAAAGATAATACAGCATACAAAGTCCAGCCAGCAGCCTAAATCATCAAGCAAGTTTATGGTAAAGAGATTGATCTAAAGTCAAACCCAGTAGGTCAAACTCACAGAGCTAGAAACAAATCCAGTGATCACCCAGCAGATTATTATGGCTAAGAGGCAAGCCACAGTTTTAGTTCTGTTTCATTAGGGTTTATGAATAGAGCACACTAGCAACCAACATTCTTCCATCATACCTCAGACAGGGAAGTATAACCCAGAACTGAGCTTAAATAAAGGAAGTCTTGTGCTCATGGGTAGGGTGTATGTGGGTGGGGAGCTCCAGATGATGATGAGCAGGTTCCTTAGGTTTTATAAGTACATTCAGAGCCCTGGAGATATGATTATTGTCAGAGAGAATGACAAGCATTGCTAAACTCAGGATAAACATCACCCTCTGTTTTGCTTTTATAGACAAAACCAGCCAACACACCACAAAATATAATCAGAATGTTCAGCCATGATATGTCCTCGGTAAATTCATGCTGGCTGCTAAAACACACCTTCTTGCTCTTCATGCGTTTGGAACCACTTTAAAGAGGAGTTTGCTCTATAATTTTCCCAGTGTCTGAAGATAGGCTGCCTGGTCTATACACCCCTGAGTCTTCCTTTATCTCTCCTTGAAGTCAGCATTGATACCCTCTTTTTTCCCTCCCTAATTATCCCGACTCTTCACAAACGGTAGAGAGCAGCCTTCCAGGGACATGACATAAGTACTTCAGCATGTCTAAATACATCATCTGGTCTTATGAACTTGTGTACATCCAGTTAATTTAAATGACCCATAACTTGATCCTAATGTACCATCTTCTTCACTTCTCTAAACAGCGATATTGGGTATATTAACTTGATTAGTGTACCACATCAAAACTTCCAAATCTACAGGACTGTTGTGGAGAAATTACACAGTCCAAAATTATCAAAGGAAATCTAGGTATTCTAGGCTGTTCTTTTTCAGATGAATGCCCTGTCTGCCTTATGGGTTAGCAGTGAGTGATGAGAATTTGCTGCTCTTTACTTTAGCACCTAACGTGTGGGTTAAATGATATAGGGTTACCTAAGGCTTTTTGTAACTAGTTCCTTGTCATAATATCATCACTGTTATGCAAACAATCTTTTGTGGCTTTCTAATATTTTTTTTTCGCGGGGTGCTAATGAAAAAGCAATAGCCCACTTGGTAGAAGTGCTGAGTGAATGGACTTGGAATACATAGAACACTACATACAAATGGTCTGAAAAAACATCATAGCTTTTTAAAATTGGGCAGTTGAAGATAATGCTGTTGGCTTTGTCTTTACTGTTCATAAAACCAAGGCAGTAATACCTCTTTCACAGTGATGTAGCCATAATATATGCTGCCAAATTAACAGAGTATTCCCATACTGTTGTAATAAAAGGAAAAGAGGAACTTTTATTATCTGTGAAATAATAATTTTGAATTTAGAACAGCTCTAGATTAGCATAAAGCAAATAAAACCTACAGCAATGCATTTAATATTTGGAAAACAAGAGAATTGAGGAGCTACTTTCTAATGGAACTTCATCCCTCTCCTGAGTGTAATGGGAAAAGTTCATTAAAGTAAAGGTGGTATCAGAATTTACACAAAAATTATGATCAAATTAAGATTTGTGAAGCAAATCCCTTTTCCTAATCTTTTCATTCCCCGACTTTGAAATCTTACTAGTGACTGTCAAAAGAGATGAGTGTGTGCTTGCAAAGTTTTATAGCCACCGCTAATAGACAGCTTTATGGTTTCATTTCATTCTAGTATTGTCAGCAATGCCACAACCACTAGAAGTAAATAATTTATTAAGAACTTTGTTTCTGGAGAGGATTCTACATACTCGTATTTCCACCTACCTACTTCCCCTTCAATGAATTGCATTGCCTTTTATTAAATATATAGACAAGTTGGCTCTCATGATGTTTTCTAAACAAACCAATTGACTCAGCATTGATTTGAAACTTGTATAATGTTTGTTGAAGTTCTGCTGGGAATTTGACACGTATAAAGAGGAGATCTCAAGATAATTGCATTTAATTTGAAGGAGAAAGCTCGTAAAAAGCCTGCTAATAACATATTTAGTGTGAGCACTTGTCAAGTTGACAGTACAAAGCTAGATAGAATTCTCGAAGTTAACGCTGTTCAACTAGCATCATTCCTGATTAGAAATGTACACAGGTTCTTATTTGTTTTAAGTATCCTTAGAGAGTGCTTACTTCTGCACATCATTTATTTACATCAACACTCATTTTGCCATTTTTTTCCCCCTAAAAACTTTATAAAATATGTTTTCTGAGATGGAAGAACAGGTTTCTGAAACTAATTTGATACTTTGTAGGTCCCTATGGTTGTACAGAACTTACTTTAGACAGAGATTCATGTGTATGTTCGCAGGTTGCAGAGGATCCAAGTGCAGAACTTGTAGGATTTATTTTGATGTTTTGTCAAGGAACAATACATGAAATTTTATCATTTTAGTTTAATGTTTAAAATGTTAATTCAATTAACCTTTCACTCCACGTTATAATTTCTCCACCATTCCAGAAAAGTAGTGAATGCTTCATGCATCCATATATCTTACCTGCGGTGTTACCAGTCATCATTTGTAAGTAGGCAGTGAGAAAAACAATTTTGTTGAATACTTTTTCATGTAATGGGAATCTTAGACTTCATGAACTTTGTTAAACTCCAGTTCTGAAAAAAACCCTATTTTGTTTATTGAAGCTGAATTTCCTCCAGTAGTCAAATCCAGAAGTAAATTTATGTACCTATCAGCATTTAAACAAATTCCCAGAATATGATCTAAGTAGATGCATTAGTAGTTTCTTTGAAAATTGAATTCCATTGTGAAAAAATAACACAATTTAGCTAAAAACAACTAAAACTGTTAAGGCACTGAAACTACATCAATTTAACAGACTAGAAGAAAGACACATAGTAAGGTGAGGTACCTTATCCAAGGTAGTCCAGCAAACAAATCAAAATCTCATCTGTGAGTATCAGACCACTGTTCCCTTCACTAGGAAGCAATATTTTTCATAAATATATATTCAGTACTGTTCCTTCAATAATGTTACAAATACGCAGATTAATTTCTTTAATCTTCCTCTTTTCTTCTTCCCTCACAATGAAAAAATAAATCTCCTTTACCGCTGAAATCCATCTCATTTAATTAGCTTAGTATTTCTTAATGGCTTCTCAAATGAATAAAATTAGCAGCAATAATGGAATAACTAAATGGCATTAAAAGGGAAATGCCTGAGAAATTAAAAACACATGTTAGAGGTACAATGGAGACAGATGTAATTAAAGACTTGTCATGCCTTCAGCTACCATAGCAATGCTGAACTAAGAGGATTTACCTTAAAAAGGCTTCAGGCATTTGAAGATAGAGAAGAAAAAACCCCAAACCAACCCTTGAAATGTAAGCTGAACAGCTAAACTTAAATAAGGAATCAAAGAGTTTTAAGGACAAAAGAAAGAGGGCAGAAGGTGTAAGAAATTGAACATATAAGAAAAAGAGACAATTTACATGGGTAAGGGCATTTTTGTTCATAGAACACTTACTTATCTGAATTTACATGTAAAATCACCAGTTTAATTTTTGATTCTTAATTAGCAAAACATGAACAGGAAGAGATTTCCCATCTTTCAACTCTTATCTCATTATCAGAATAAACACATCAGTGAAGTGTCATAAAAAAATTATTTGGCCTTTCCTTCTGATGTATTTTGGAACACATTTAGAGTACGCTACCAGATTTTTTGGAATGGCACACAAACCATCACTAGCATGGGTATAGAAGGGTGGATTGAATGATAGTAAGAGGATTTTTCCACTTCCATGAAATGTGGTTATAAATAGAAATAAAAATAATACTCCAGAGAGATGAAATAAACTTATGACTTGAATGTTGCTTCTCTGCTATAAGCAAAATTTATTTGTGTATTTTTTCTTCAATTAGTAATCTCAAATACCTAGTCTGTTCAGTTAGAAAAAATTATTTGTGGGAAAAAATAGTGCAGGAGTGTGTGCATGTGTATTTTCACAGGCATATCTACATTCTGACGTATCAAAATGTACGTATCTCTTCCAGTTCTCATGCTGCTTCAGACTACCAATCACAGATAACTCTAACTTGTGATAGAAGGGAAAAAATAGGAGCTGGTATAAATAAGAAACTAACAGACTGATGACAGCTCTATGGAAGCTCTGATGGTTAATGATGTCACAGTGTTTTGCAGAAAGTGTTGCTTTGTTTGGGTAAACTTGTAGACACCAAGGTCTGAGTATAAGCACTGTAATCTGAAATTTTGCAACAATTCCTTTGAAATCACTGATATAAAGATAGCCTACATTTTTATTTTCCTGGTGACTATAGCTGGTAACAACATTGGTGTCATGGTTTGACACTGGTTAAGTGCCAGGCACCATAAAAAACTCTTCACTTATTTTCCTCTGCTATAGCTGAGCAGAGGAGGGGGGAATTTTCATGAGTTGAGATAAGGATTAGGGGAAAAACACTTTAAGGTAAAACAGGCTCAAAACTTACACAGTGCAAAGAAGATTTATTATTAACAGAAATAAAAAGGGTAATAAGAACCAAAGCAAACTTTCTTTTCCAATCTCTCCCTCTTTCCACCAACTGTGAAAGGAAACCAACATGGGGTTTTGGTCAGTATTTCACTTCTTAAGAGTCTTTCTTTATGTTTAAGGAAAAGAGTTTTTTCTGCTGTGCTGTGGGATCCTTCCCATGGGAGATAGTTCTCTGCCAACTTTTCTAGTGTGGTTTCAACCTTCACAAGCAACAGCCCACCCGAACCTGCTGCAAAATGTGAATCCCTCTCACGGGTCATGCAGTCTTTCCACAACTGCCAGCATAGGTCATAGTAGTTCATGGGGTTTAGAATTTTAAGGATGAGCTGATCCAGTTTGGAAGCAGAGGGTCTCTTCTGCAATCTCTAAAAGCAAGGGTCATCTCTATTCAAGTTTCTCACTAGATTACAGCTTTTCAGCATCCACACACTCCAGCGTGAGTACTCTTCTTCACGGGCTGCCTTTGGATCTCTGCACCCTCCATGCACCTCATGAATTATAGGGAAACAGTTTGTTCTATCATAGTCCTCACCACGGCCTGAAGGAGCATCTTAGTTCCGGCGTTTGGAGCACCTCCTCCCTCTCCCTTCCCCCACCTACCTCGGTGCCACCAGGTTGGCCTTCCTCACATGACCTCACTTTTTCTTTTTCTCTGACTTGGAAGAAAATTGGCATCTGTAAGTTGCAGTTTAGAAGTTAACCTTGTCTGGGCTCTGCATCAGAGAAAAACTTGCCATGTCTCTCGCTGCTGGCCGTGTGGTGCTTCTGCCCTGTTCCGCACGGGCCACGCCTGCCTCAGGGGGGTCCCGGCCACGCTGTCCCGGCATCAGGAGGGGGCCTGGCTGCATGGTTCCAGCTGCATGGTTTCGGCTGCATGGCTGCTCACAGCGCTAGGGTGGCCCTTTCCCCCCAGTGGTGCAGCCCCGGCTGCCGCGCCAGGATGGGCCCAGCCGCCCTCTCTGGGAAGGGGCCAAGAGACCAGGAAAAAGAGAACTTCTCGAAGTTTCTCCTTTCTTAAATATGTCATCACAGAGGCATTACCAGCTTGTCTAATTGGACTGGTAACCTGCCCATCATCAGAGCTTTCAGCGATTGGCTCTGTGCTGGACACAGAGGTTTCGAGTTCTCCTGCCCCCACAAACCAAATTTTGTTTAACCAGCACAACTGGTAGTAGAAGAATCCATCATTACTTAGCTTCTCTAGGGAATGACTGAATAATTTTAATAATTCTTATCCAATACTTTTCATCTGAAGATCTGAGAGTGCTATCTAACAGAAGCTAAGTCTCACTATCTTCTTCAAAAAGAAAAAGAAACAAAAATAGAGGCTTTACAGCAAGATCCAGTGGAACTTTGACCAGAATTCAGGTATGTCAACTCCCTGTTCATGCTCATCTGTCACAGTTATTCAACTCATTTCAGTCACCAGCACACTAATTAGGTTGAATTTCCATTAAAATCATGAGACTGTGTATAGAGTGAGTTGGTATGTTCAAATGGGAGATTCAGTTGCCTAAGTTCAGATATTATTTTCTGAGACACTTTAGGTTATTCAATGCAACCATATGGAGCTGGCAGATGCGGCAGAGGACCCAGTTTACCTATGATCTTCTGGAGCAGGAGTAAGAGGCCAGATGGAGTAAATTAGGACATCTAAAATGGCCCTAGGAAACCTTGTTTAAAGAGCGGACTCCTGACACAGATAGCTGAGTTCAGAAGTATAATATAGGTCAACTTAATAGCTCACAGTCATCATAGTGGGAGCTTAGAAATTCGATGTGTAAGTGTCTGAAGCTGAACTCTTTTCAAATAATTTTACCCAATGCCACTTGAAAAATCAACATTTATCTGATTATCAGCTAAAAAAAAAATAAATATTTTATTCTTTTGCTTTTACTTTTGTGCAGAATATTTTTCGCTACTAGGATTCACTATGTTCTGCAAAAGCATTTTAGACTATATAAATGTCCCAATAATGTCATTCTCCCAAACTCTGTCCTAAATGTATGCATTCTTGGTTATGCGTATTTCTGGAAAAAAAAATATTTTGAAGAGAAATATCATTGTACACAATAGTCCACCCTTCTAATGTACTTTTTACAGTTAAGTCTAAAATACCTTTGAAAAAGGAACCCAATTTATCCAGCTTCAGATATGAGGAATCCAAGTCACACAGGACATTGCTTCGCTAGTCAAAGGGTCTGTTTCAATTTAAGTGAACTGAGCAATTATAGGGCCACAAAATCTACATTGCTGCTTCTTTTTATGGATTCCTACTCTCATGTTCATATTAATTCCATTCAGGATTTCAGTAAGGATTTGTGATGCTGGTCACAACATCTTATTTAGGTTGTACTCTTTTTTCTGTCAACTCTTACCAAGTTATTTAGTTACTCTAAATTACCTGTAAGAGTACAGTATTTTTAATGGAAAACTGAAATTTACATGAAAAAAAATATTGTAAAAAATAAATTAGGTAGTTCCAAAATAATGAAAACTGTCCACTAAGTATTTTTTTAAATCATAGGCTCACAGATGTGTTCTAGTGGGAAAGGACCTCAGGAGACCTCGAGTGCAACCTTCTGCTCAGAGCAGGGTCGCCTCTGATGTGAGACCAAGAAGCTCAGGACTTTTTCTAGTCCAATACTAAGAACTTTCAGATCTTCAGATGAAAAATGTTCAGTAAGAACTATTAATGTTATTCAGTGCTCTCCTAGGAATGTTAATCAGGGGGGTTTAAATACTTATCAACACTTCTGGTGTCTGGATCTTCTCTAGTATCTAACGCCTCTGAAAGATGGTAGAAAGCTGCCTCAGAAGGAATTCTGACAGCTCTCTTAGCATTCTTTGATGCATAGCCTAAGGTTTCAGGGAACTGTACATGTCTAGTTGCCTCGAGTAAACCATGACTCAATCCCCATCCACTGTTGGTTGCTCTCCTTCTCCTTCAACTAATCACACAGGCCTTGATACGAGTGAGTGAAAGCACTACTGTGTCCACTGTCACTCAATACACCCAACCCATTCTGCAGTGATCCTACATTTTCATTGTTCAGCCTTTTAATGTTGACAAAGTGGTAATAGATATCCTTGGTATCTTTGCAATCCCTTGCAAGTCTCAAATTCAGCTGAGTTTTGGTTTTCTTAACATCATCCATAAATTCTCAGGCAATGCCTTTAATTTAAGTAGGAGTGATTTAGATCAGGACTCAAAGTTTCTCTAATTTTTTAATTACATTCAGCTACAAAAGCATTGGGAACAACCAGCCTAGACCATCTAATTGATGCTAGTGGACATACTTAAAGTTTAATTGAATATGTACGGTTTAACAAATGGATGCCTGTGTTAATAACGCTGTTTATTAGCCTTTCATTAGTGATATTTCAGGTGCTTTTCTCAATAAACAGAATGAAGAGACAGCTTGTTTAACTTTCCCTTAAATTCACATTAAAAAAAATTCTCTCTTTTGGATAGAAAATAAGGATGCTTCAATTAAAAGCATGTAAATGGTTGCTTTTTAATCTCCATTATTCTACAATGGATGAAGCATACAAAATAAAATTATAACCAATTTAGAATTAATTACATAAAACCTAGGAATTAAAAGGATAAGGATGGAAAATGGCCAGGGTGGAAAGAGGCAAAGGAGTCAACCTTCTGTTGAGTCGTAAGGTTCAGAGTGGACACCCTCGTGAATTAAGCCTCAGACATGATCAATAATTTATGTCTGAAGGAGTTAGGAGTATTTACTCAATTGACTAATTTAACATCTATAAAATAATTCAGTAGAATTTAATACAATTGTAACTTAATTTTAGATCTGAGAGTGCAATATTTATGCTATACTTTCAGTAGTGTATTTAAATCTAATCACATATGCACTCACACAACGTTGTAAAATGTACCTGTTAAAAATTCCCCTGCATTCAACGAAATACATTGAATGTCTTTGCACTTCCCAATAGATAATCGTTGAACCTTGAAGACTGGGTTGGTATCAGCCCAGGCAGCATCATCATCTTTTGGTGACATTCCCCCAGTTTTCACAGACTTGAGAGTTCACAAGGTCTGAAACATGTTCCATTCATAGCTTCCTGCTGCTGTCCAGAATGGCTCTAAGGCCCTCACTAGGGTCTGCTCTTTATCAGGTTGAGAGATGTTTGACTTTAGTCACCCAGCAACAATGGTACCATTCCCCTCTGACAATAATTCAGGTAGCCAATATTTCAAGGCTGTCAGAGACAAGTGGCTATACTCACTCTTGTCCTTCACCTCAGTGCAATTCCCACCTCAGCTGTGCAAGCGTTCCTGGTATGGCCAAGGGGCGCTTCACTGCCCAAATCATTACATACAGCCCAAGGCCTCAGCAGGATTCCTGAGGTTGTAGAACTCCCCCCACCAAGGTAAAGAAGGGGGAAGATGCACCACCACAAGCAGCCAGAGGGAGGAGAGAAAATATATGAAACAACCCTGCAGACACAAAGGTCAGAGAAGGAGTAGGAGAAGGAGAAGGAGAAGGAGAAGAAGAAGAAGAAGAAGGTGGACATGGTCCAGGCTCCAGAGATGAGATTCTCCTGCAGCTCATGGTGAAGAGCACAGTGTGGCAGCCTGCTCCTCTGCAGTCCATGGAGGACCATGGTGGAGCAGATGCCCACCTGCAGTCCATGGAACACCCCATGCCCAGAATGGGTTGATGCCGTGATGATTTTTTGCCTTTTCTTTTATACCCCTTTTATATACTCTTTTACATAGCTTTTATGTATTCTTAATGCTTTTTGGCCCACATACTTATAATTCCGTAAGTTAGATAGATAGCTTTGTTAAATCAGGAGACCAAACATCTTGGAAGCCTCGCAGTCAGGGGTCAGAAGGCCCCAGACACCAATGTCCTCTCCAGAACACTAAGATAGACCCATGAAGGGGGAAGGCTCCTCAGGACGGGGGATTCACTTGAGCCTGTCATTGGGGAATCTTTGATAGATATGCTAATTTGTAAGGCCTATAATTGTATGTGTTTTTCTGATGTGTGCATGCACTTCGAGGGTGCTTTTCACTGCATTCCATTGGGACGGAGTGCTGCAACAAGGATCCTTCAATAGATACTGAGGTAAAACCCTTTTTTCATCTAACTGTGTTTGGTTTGTAATTTTAAGACCAGGAAAAGGCAACAGGGTGGATGCCTTAAGAATGCTGTGACCCCATGGGAAGCCCACACTGGAGCAGGTTTACTGGCAGGACTTGTGACCCCATGAGGGCCCAATGCTGGAGCAGTCTGTTCTTGAAGGAATGCGCCCCATGGAACGGATCCACGTTGGGGCAGTTCATGAAGAACTACAGTCCATTGGGAGGACTCATTTTGGAGAATCTCACTGGGGGTCTCTCCCACAGGAGCACCCCCATAATGGCGAAAGCAAAGAGCATGAGGAAGAAGGAGTGGCAGGGACAAAACATGATGAACTGACTGCAACCTCCATTTCCCATCTTCTTGTATTGTTAGGGGAAGGAGGTAGAGAAAACTGTGAGTGAATTTGAGCCCAGGAAGAAGGGAGGGGTGGAGAAAATTGCAACAATGTGTTTTATATTTTATTATCCTACCGTGACTTGATTAATAATAAATTAACTAATTTGTCTAAGTCAAGTCTGCTTTGCATGTGACAATAATCAGTGATTGGTCCGTCCTTGTCTTTATCTCAGCCCACAAGTCACAAGTTATTTTTCATCTCCCCTTTTCGGCTGAGGAGGGGAGTGATAGACCAGCATCAGTTCGCACCTGGCATCCAGGAAGGGTCAACGCACCACATTGACCGAAACATTCCATTACCATTACTGCTGGTAGAGTGGCTCATTTAAACACTTCTTAACCTGTTAAAGTTAACCAAGTTAAAAATGACCTCACATTTGAATATCTGAACCTAGTATTATACATTTTGTCTGGAAGAACTCACATCTTAGACTTAAAGTTGATTGGTATTTGTAAGGCCCCAGAGCTCACTCGATGAGTCTCTTGAAAGGGTTTAAGATGCTTTTGTGTACCCTGAGCCAGACATGAGAGAAAATATCTACAAATTATTCCTCAAGAGGTCAAAACAACAAAAACTTCACTGGAAAATCAGAGAATTTTGGCTAAAGTTTAGAACAACATTCAGTCAGCATAAAGCATTTCACAAAGCATAAACTTAGCAAATTCTAAGCCCATTCAACTTAGCAAATTCCAGCCCATCCAGCTTTAGGTTATTTGAACTTCAAGAAGAAGAAATTAGAAGAAGAAGAAAGAGAGAAGAAATAAAGAAAAGAACAAAGATAACTACCACTCTTGGTTCCAGCAGTGCTCCAGCTGATACAAATGCAAGGGAGGCAGAGTCAAGAGAATGTTCTTACCTCATGCTCTGGCTTAAATACCCTTTGGCTTTCCTGGGCCCTTTCCCCGGGTGAGACTTGTGGTCATATGGCTACCCAGGAGCTGGGTTAGGGGCTCCAGAGGTGAGGTGTGGAGAATTGCCTCCGACATGCCAGAGACTGGTGGCCACTGCAGGGCTGGGATACAGTCCCAGGGCAGGGGTGGTGTAGGGAGCAGTACATTGCCTCTCCAGGGCAAGACTTGACCTGCCCTTTTCCCCACACATGTCCCTAGAATATCTCAAACCAGCAATCATTCCAGTCTCTCACAGTATTGTTTTTGCAATCAAATATTGTGACTTGAAATGAGAGGGCAGCGGTACATATAGTGTCAAATTGCTGCTTCTATTACAAAAGAGAGGGAGGAAGGGAGAGATAAATACAATTACAAGCAGGGGAGCAAGCCAGAGAACTGGGTGTGCTGCTCTTCTTACTATGAAGAGATAGGAGGGAGGGAACTGCTGCTTGTTGTTCTCCCAGATGGTATCTAATAAATTAAACAATCCATCTCCCTCAGCACAAGTAATCCTTGTTTTTCATATCTCCACCATATGCATCACCATTTGGTCAGTCCCAGCGATTTTCTGCCCAATTACTGCCTAGTTTGTCTTTACTGACACAAATTTTTGTACCTACCAGTGCCAAAACAGCAGAGGTGATTGTTGCCAGTGGAAGACTAGTGGTGAAACAACTCCTGCTTCCAAATCTGCACATGCAAGTGTTTATCTATCCAGCACCTCACTTACTAATATTCTGAGACCTTTAATTTTTATTTCAAATTAATTCTGAGCTGCTGTGAGTTTGATTCTTAGCATTCTTTTCCATTTGTCCTGGAATATTAATTAATATTTTAATGCAAATTTAAAATTAGTAGTCAATGTTTAGTTCAATCTTATGCAAAATTTAAAAAGCAAGAAAAGATTAAAAAAAAAAAAAAAAGGGAACCAAAAATAAGCTATGAGGTTTCTCTTCTTTTTAATTCCAAAAATTGAAAATTCTATTAGCTAATTTCTTGCAGCATCATTGGTTGACTTAATGTACGCACTTTTCTTAGTAACATTTCCGTTACTTCTTTGGAAGATGAATTAAGCTTTGCATTTTATTTTTATTTCTGGAGCCATCCTGTTTTGTGAGAGGTTGTTATCTTTTGAGTATAATATTGGCCTTTTTTGTACCTTATGTACAAAGTCCTGATAAAGACACATGTCAAGGAGTGAGTTGAAGCACTGGATCTCTGATACTTCACATTTCCTAGCTGTTGACTAAATCTTTGGTTCAGTCTGGAGCTGGCTGTCCATGCCTAAAAGTATAGACCTTAAGTATATAATATTAAGCCAGTTCATATAAATTAGTTTTGTCCTCTCATACATGCAAATTCTGAAGAAGAACTGATCTTCTAAGACCAAGTGTTTCCCAGAAATCCATCCTTGCCATGGGCAGTCTTTGCTGGTAATAGATAACTCAGTAATAAGACAGTGATTTAAGTACTGCCAGGATCTCTACAGTAGGTATTAAAGGGTTGGATCAGAGGTCCAGCTTACTCTAGACAGCTACATCTAAGTTTTCTTACATTTTGTTGATATTAATGCAGAAGCAACAAGGTGTCTTGCTTGTTTCATCTAAGAAATTTTACTGTAGCATGAGGCAAGACGTCCTATAAATGCTATCTTCATTTTTATTAACACCTAGAATAACTGAATTCGTGTAAGTAGTTCACCAGACAGATCTCTGCATTAGTTCAGGTAGATTCCATCATTTCTTCTCAGAGGTAAGTTGACAAAAAAGTGTTTCTAAAATGACAGCATGGATTAGTAGTCCACTTTGTGCCCCATAGAGTCATGAAGCCATTCAGGGAATGATCATCAGGATGTCTATATTAAACATTTTTGTTGTAAATATATGCATGTATGAGAATGTGTGATTCACTTCTCTAAATGTAAATACAGAAATATTCTGTCTAACAGAATGGGTTAACATGAGTCCTAAAAATACCATTACAAGTAATTATGATAATTTGGAAAAGGATTTGAAATTTGGTAATCGTTTCAAGCTTCTTCTCTTCTTGATATGGTGGGTTGAACTTGACTTGTTGCCAGGTGCCCAACAAGCTCCTCTACCATTCCCCCTTCTCAGCTGGATGGGGGAGAGAAAATAAGGCTGAAAACAGCTCATGGGTTGAGATAAGGCAGTTTACTAAAGTAAAAGTGAAAGGTTGACACGCACAAGCAAAGGAAAAAAAAATCACTACTTCCCATTTGCCAGCAATGTACAGCCAGTACCTGGGAAGCAGGGCTTCCACACCTGTATTGGTCATCCTGGAAGGCAGAGATCTGAAGTAACAAGTGCCCCGCCCCGCTTCTTCCTTCTTTTCTTAGCCTTTACATCTGAACCAACATCATATGATATAGAATATCCCTTTGGTCAGTTCGGGTCAGCTGTTCTAGTTGTGTCCCCTCCCAAGATCCTGCCCACCCCGTCTATGGATGAGGGACAGAATGTTGAGGAGACAGCACTAATGCTGTGCCAGGGCTGCTTAGCAGAAGCCAAAATATTGGTGTTGCTGCCAACACCTTTCCAGCAACCAATCCAAAAAACAGAACTAGAGGGCTGCTCTGGGGAAAAATAACTCCATCTCAGCCACATCCAATATACTTGCCTCTTCTCTTTGCCTCCAAACCAGTACATACATATGTACAGCCAGAAAATAAAAAGAAGAGATGTTTTTATTCTTGTTCATATATCTTAATGTGTGTGTGTCTATTCTTGGTAAGGGAGTCATCACTTTTGCTTATTCCATAGACAAAAAGAGAAAGAATATTGTGAATTCTGTGACATTAATTTGTAGCACAAGTGAAATCATGTCTGGTTTTCAAAGGCTGTTCATAGCAAATTAATGGCAAGGACTAAAACACAGAACAAAATGCTATTAAACACTGAAGGAGCTGCACTAGATTAAAGACTGTATTATGGCACAGTGTGAAACATTGCTTGTAGTCTTAATTTGGTTTGGTTTGATTTTTTAAAATTCCTTTGAATCCCTTCTCAGAGTGGCCAGAGGTTCGATAAGGATAAGTGCTGGGTCCTGCACTTGAGTCTCAACAACAGCTTGTAACACTGATTGGGGCAGAATGGCTGGAAAGCTGCCCAGTGGAAAAGACCTGGGGGTGCTGGTCGGCAGTTTCTGAACATGAGCCACATGTGCGCAGGTGGCCAAGAAGGCCAATGACATCCCGGCCTGTATCAGCAACAGTGTGGCCAGCAGGACCAGGGCACTGATTGTCCCCCTCTACCCAGCACTGGTGAGGCCACATCTTGAGTTCTGTGTCCAGTTCTGGGCCCCTCTCCACAAGACGGATACTGAGGTGCTAGAGTGTGTCCGGAGAAGGGCAACAGAGCTGCTGAAGGGACTTGGGCGCAAGTCTTGTGAGGGGCAGCTGAGGGAGCTGGGGGTGTTTTGTCTGGAGAAAAGGAGGCTGAGGAGAGACTTTATCACTCTACAACCAGCTGAACGGAGGTGTCAGAGTCTGAAAATAGTTCATGCCTCAAACATCGATATAAAGTTTTGAAGAAGCTACAACCACAGAAAACCTTCTTGAAGAACTTTGGACTGCGAGTCAAACCACTGAGATTAGATAAAGGGAAAACCCATTCTTTCATCAACCTCAGGCCTGGGGAGAAACAAGCAAGTAAACAAAGAAGAGAATGTGAGCCAAATCCAGCAGGTGTGCTAAGGTTCTTCCCTGGCTGAGTTTGGGGTGAGGGAAACCACAGCCCACAGAAGCCAGGTTGACACAGACTCCCCTCTGAAACAAGGCGAGGGGGGAGGAGGTTTCAGGTCTAACCTCTGCTCAGGGGCAGTGAACACTCATCCTCCCTTTTACACAAACTGGCCCAGCTGTGGAACCCCCAACCCCACAAGCCACATCCACGGGGCTTTCATGGGAGAGGCTTTGCCCCACAGGACTGCAAGTGATGCAACAAATCCAGGGTCTGCTGTAAGAGACTGCCCCCCTCCCCCAGGGGGACATGCCCAGACATTCCTACCTGGCTCGAGGGTATATAAATCCATCGGATTCTCTGCATTTTGGCAGAACCTTCATCACCGAGAAGACCAGCTGGAGAGGATCGATGGAACATCGTTGGGATCCACAGAGTGGCGATATTTTCCTTATTCTGTCCCTGTCACTCTCTTTCTGTCCCCCTCACCTATTTTCTACCTTTCTTTCTTTCTTTCTTTCTGTCTCTCTCTCTCTCATATTTACCATCAAATAAAACCCTCATTATTGTCACTGGCACTTGGTCTCATTTGCACCTTAATTTGGGCAGAGGAATTTCTAAAGAACCATAATAATAATAATAATAATAATAATAATAATTAGATCATAACAGGAGGTTGTAGCGAGGTGGAGTTCTGTCTCTTCTTATAGGACGATAAGAAATGGCCTCAAGTTAAGCCACAGAATTGTAGAATATTCTGAGTTGGAAAAGCTGCACCAGAGGTCTAAATTAGATATTAGGAAAAGTTTCTTCACTGAAAGGGTTGTCCAATACTGGAACAGGCTGCCCTGGGAATGGAGTCACCATTCCTGGAGGTATTTAAAAACTACATAGATGTGACTCTGAGGGACATGGCTTAGTGGTGGACTTGGCAGTGCTGTGTTCACAGTTGACTTCAATGATCATAAAGGTCTTTTCAAACATAAGTGATTCTATGATCCTATGAACATATTCTGTATTTGAAGCATGAGCTTTTTAAACTTTGTATTACCACAACTAATTGGTTTCATAAATGTAATTTTAATACCAGCATACGTTCCACGTCGCAGTGATAAAAATTGTCTGTTTCCATTTCTTAATGCCAAGCAAAACAATAGTATTTTCATCAGGTATCAATACATTTTAGGGCAAATATTTGAGTATTTCTAATGGATTTGGTGTTATCACCTGATGCAGTCAGAGACCACTACCACTATTAAAAATAACTGGTTACCAGGCTTGTAATTTCCTTCAAACACACTAAAGGGAATGTTTTACATGATCACAGTTCAGATGAATAAATGTATTATGTTGCTGCAGAATGAAGAAAAAAAGGAGGAAAAAAAGGAAAGGGAAATATAAAGGGGACAATTTGAAGTTAGATTTAACACAATTCATATCTGGACCACAATTAGGTAGAGATAATCAGGAATGGAACAAACCAGTATTCAGTAAAACTGTTCAGCGCTACCATTGTTGCAGCATAAACATAGGCAAAATAACATTAAACACTATGAATATTATTTTTCAATACTTGAAAGCTACTGGTACAGCTCTAAAAATGGAATTTCCAAGGATGATTTTAGATTCTCTAAACTCCTCACAGTGTAGATAGAGTTGTGACTTTGGAATGGCTTAAAGAAAAAGAAAAACGAGTTGATGGCTTGAACTTGTTTTGGTGCAATGGATTGATACATTTGAGCTTCTACATGCTTTACAAGTTACCAAGTAGATTTTAGTTGTTTAAAGTCTTCTTGTAGCCTTTGATATTTAAGTATTTGATTCCTTTTATATGAATTTAACTTAGAATACAGACTATTTGTTCAGAAATGTGAGGTTTGATGTCTGGAGATTCTCAGACTGTGGGTGAAGGGCCCACGAATTTTACATTTCAGGAGGTGGTCTTCATTCATACAGAAAAAGTGTATTAAAAGGATGCAGGCTTCATGTGCCCTGCTGAGGCACAAATACCAGTAAGTAAAGAATACAAAATTTTAGAATCTGAAAAGGCAAGTCTTAAGAAAGTACATCAGTGTGTTGCTTGTTGTTTTGGTTTTTTTTATATCCACTCTCAGATCCTACATTGAAATATAGAAAAAGTTCAAGATTCAGAAACTCAACATTTTATTTATCATGATTAGCATTGTATCCAGTAGAAAAAGACTACATTCTTTGACAAAATTTATACATTATTCCTGACTTTATTTTGGGTTGTCTGTGACAGATAAAAGGGGAGATGGTGGAGTTAATAGACAATGTAAGGGTTATGTAGCTCTGGGGTACTCAGGAGCCATCTGGCTTTTCAAGAATATACTATGTCTTTCTGAGAAGGGTTTGCTTTAATTAGCTAAGAACAAAATAAACAATTGTTAAAATTACTAGAGCGCTGAAAATAGTGTTGTCTTTATTAGAAACTCTCTTCTCTCCTAGTACATAGGATGCTCAATATACTTTTAACTGAGAGGAGTTTAAAATCCAATTATTCTCTGTAGGGGAAGTTCTGTGATTTCAGTCTGTATTTCTGTTTTTCTCTTCAAATTCAATACAATGACAGCCAACTAGATATAAATAAAGCCAATCTAGAAAACTGGATTATTCAAGTATTTGAGATTCGGGTATTGTTTTCTCAGTTTCACATAGCGTTGAGCAAGAGGTTGAAATTTAGGCAGACAGCTCAGAAAAAATAGCAAAATTGCTAAGTACATCCAGTTGTTTTTTTTGTTTTTTTGTTTTTTTTTTTTTTTTTTTTTTCTAAAATTGTTCTATGGAAATGTTTATGGTGATTCTTTATTACATAATTTTAGAACCTCTAAGATAAGTCCTGGACTGATAATTTCCAGCCTTCTACTCTGAAATGTTCTGCTTCACACAGCTTCAGGAAAGTCTAGAGCACCGGATAAAGAAGTGCTATAGTAAAATATTTGTGTTTAATGGAAAATTACATCAAAATGACTCAAAGAAGAAAGATAATATTGTTATTTTCAGAAGTTACTACCTATTTTTTATCATCATTATGCTGGTACAATTAATAATACACTTTGAGAGAGTGAGGCACTGGTTCTGACACCTGTCAAGTGATTTTTAACAACTAATTTTAAAACATAATGATGCAAATGAGTGCAGATTCTGGCACTTAAATTTTTATTTTTGTGGAAGACACAGTCTCTGTTCAAAGGTATGAAAATATTGGAGCATTAATATATCATGGCACGCATAACATTCTATATTATTCTGTAAAATATAGAGTGATAATTCTTTCTGTTTTTCACAAGCTGCATGGTAATTTACATTAACCAAAATAAGGACAAGTGTGGCTTTTATGTGTGCTTCTGCTATGCACCTATTCTATAAAAAAGCTCCAAACCATTATTTTATGCCACAGTTCCATATGTTGAAATAAAAATTGTCCTATTTTAAGTTAAATATTTTTTTGGAACAGTGATAATAGTTCTGGCATTTCAAGACAGAAGGCTACTGGAAAAAGAATACTTTTGAATACATATAATATGTTGAAATCTATACTTTCTGGTAAAGGTGAGAAATGCAAATTGAAATAATTCTTTCAAAGCCTTGACATTTGTCAGCAAGTTCTTATATTCCACTCATCTGTTCCTACTGTCAGGAATTACTACAGGTAGTGCTGTTAAAATATCACTAAAATTGGTCATTATTGTTGACACATCCTCTAATCTGGAAACTCTGGAAATTCCCTGATCTATAAACTGTCATAAGCAGGTGAAATGGGATTGCATTTCCAGGCTGAACAACCCCAACTCTCTCAGCTTTTCTTCATAGGAGAGCTACTCCAGCCCTCTGATCATTTTCATGTCCCTTCTCTGGACCTGCACTAAACAGGTCGATGTCTCTCTTGTGCTGGGAGCCCCCGAGATGGAGGCAGTTCTCCAGGTGGGTTCTCACAAAAGCAGAGGTGAAGGAGGTGATCCTTCACATCCGTTGAGCACTGGTGAGGCCACACCTGGAGTGCTATGTACAGGTTTTGCTACGCAGTACCGGAGACATGAAACTACTGGATTGAGTCCAGTGAAGGGCCCCAAAGATCATTAAGGGAGTGAAGCACCTCTCATATAAGAAAAGGCTGAGAGAGTTGAGACTGTTACCCTGGAATACAGTTGAGATCTGCTCAGAACAGGGGCAGTTCGTTCTTACAACTGTTGAAGAGAACACAGAGCACCAGAAGGACCACTTCTATTGATATGAACTCTGCCCAAATGAGCCCAGGGGGAGTCCTATCAATATCTATAACACCTGAAGGGAGAGGGCAAGAAGATGGGGCCAGGCTTTTTGGTGGTGCCCAGTGACAGGATTAGACACAATAGGCAAGAGATGAAACACAAGAGGTTTGTGTTTCAAACATCATCTTCTCTGAACATCAAGAAGCACTTTTTTTTTATTGATAGTCACTGGCCTTTGGCACAGGTTGTACAGAGAGGTTGTGAAGTTTTCTTCATTGGAGATACTCAAATGCTGTCTGGACACAGTGCTGAGCCTCCTGCTTTACGTGACTCTACTAGGCCAGGGCTGTTGGACTAGATGACCTCCTGAGGTGCCTTCCAACCTCAAGTATTGTAATTCTGTGATTGTCAGAGCGTGAATGAGCTAATGGTCATAAATTGTGACAGCAAAGATTCAAATAGGATGAAAGAATGACTTTTCCACCAGGAAGGCAGTCCAGAAGTGGAACAAGTTGCCATATCTTGAGGTTGTGGATTTTCTCTTCATAGAGGTTTTCAAGACTGGACTGGACACAGAACTAGGCAACTTAGAATCATAGAATTATTAAGGTCATTGAGTCCAACCTTTGACTGATCACATTCTTGTCAACTAGATCACGACACTGAGTGCCAAGTCCAAGTCCAGTCATTTCCTGAACACTTCCAGGGATGGTGAATCCACTATCTCCCTTGGCAGCCCATTTCAATGTTTGACAAACCTTTATGTGAAGAAATTCTTCCTGAAACCTAATCCTATACCTGAAAGGTAAAGATTCACATTTGAACCCCGTCCCTCTAAGACTCCATCTCCTATGGTAGTCTCTGAAAGGAAGAGAATTGCCTCTTTTGGGTTTCAGGGAGTTCCATTTACAGGGAGGAACTGATACCCTTTTGTTTGAGCTATTGTCCCTAACCATTGTGATGGCTTCAATGTAACTCTTGTGTTGTGCATACACCTTTTGGCATGATTTAAGAGTAGGGCATTTCAGTAACAAGTAATGCAAGTGGTCCCAAAAATTTGAAGGAAAAAAAAAAACCTGAAGAAAGGTGCTACACAACCTCTACAAAATTAGCTGGCATGGGAATTATCTGAGTATCTAAAAGCACTATGGAAGCTCTGGGTCCCATCAAAAAATTCTCTGTGCATTTAAGTTTATATACAACAAAATACAACTGCTTGACTTCACTAAGAAGAAATATACATGCAGGTATTATTTGCATTAACTAAGACACATAGTCAAACAGTTTTTCTGTTTGGCCTATTTAACTTATTCAATGTTAGATTGTTTTTTACCCCAGTAGCTAGGGCCAGTCATGGCAAAAGACAAAATGTCATAATTAATTGGGCCCAAATTATTGTTGTAGTTTGTCTTAGTTCTGTCAATGAGTAAATCAAAAGGTTTTAATATTATTTTTCTTTATCAGATTAGTTAAATAATTATTTTCAAAGAGATAATGATATAAATACATTGAAATACTTGTTTTGTTTTCATGTAACCCATGGACATTGTATAAACCAGGCATAATGATCCACAGTTCAAGTGTGTATGCTTTAAAAGTAATTGAAACACATGCAGAACCTGTTATTCTAAAGGAGGGCCTGTGGATTAAATAATCAAATAACAAGTGTATACTTACAAGCTTTTATGTATAAGCTTTCCATGTATAGCCACACAGAGACATAAAGCCCTCAAGCAGAGAACAAAAAGTAAAATAACAAAAAAGTGGAGGGAAAATTTTACTTATTTTTAAATGAATTTTAAAAAATACAGGGGAAAAATTACTCCAAGCAGAGATATGAGGAAGGTTAAAAAGATACTTTAATAATAAACAAGAGGCAAGTGGCCATGTCAGTTTGTCCTGCTTCTGGGTTTTGACAGCAGATATAAGATGTGTTATTATCACTTCAAAGAGTCTTTTTTCTCATCCTGAGAAACAGCTGCAAGGAGAAAAATAAGAGGAGAAACTAAGTTTCACTGAAAAAGAAATAAGTGGATCCAATAACTTTAAGCATGTTTTACAATTTCTTTTGTTTAAAAAAAATTTATTTGTACGCATGTTGGTGTTGAAGTGACAGCTCTGTGGACACCATTATGTAGTGAATACAATACCTGTTCAACAAAAATATCTTAAGTCTTCAGGATTTCTTGCAGGAGCTGCTGCTTTCACACTCACAAACTGTTGTTTTGTGATGCATTCGATTTCCCTGGAATTATTATGGCAAAAGATTTTTTTATCAATAAGCTTGATGGACAGAATTTTTATTCTTGTGACTAATCTTAAACACTTAAATTGCACTAAAATTGTTTTTCCACATTTTTGTGAAAAATCATAGTATTTTGACACATAAATCCAGTCTGCAACCCACTGTTGTAACTGAAGAGATTAGGGATTATCCTTAAGGTTAATTGAAAAGCAACATGTGTCTCTTCTATAGCAGAGCGAAATTAGTGCAAAAAGGCTGCTAAGATGAGCAGCCAACACTGTTTTAGGAAATTCACAGGTAAGGTTACAGAAACATTTAAAGAAAATTATGTGATGATCATAGCAATAATTTAGTAGAAAATACACTTTTGGAATCATCTGTTTGGAAATGTAGCTTAAAACAAGGTAATAACATCAGGTTTTATTTTGTCATTTTTCTTTTACAGACACTTTGTTTAGAAAGAATATCAGAGTAGTTCTTTATTACTACAATATTGGAGATGCTAAGTCCTTGTTCTCTCAAGAATGTTCTGTGGAAATAACAATAGAAATAGTAAAACAATGAGGCTTTTAAAACTTCAGAAGTGGCAGAGTAAATATCTGGTACATAAGAAAAACTGTCAATCCTTTTTCAAACTACAGATTTCACAAAATCACAGGATCACCAAGGTTGGAAGAGAACATCAAGATAATCTAGTGAAACTGTCAACCCAGCACCACCATCGTCACCCCTGAAACATATCTCCAACTGTCATATGCAGACATCTCCTGAACACTTCCAGAGACTGTGACTCTACAACTTCCCTGGGCAACTTATTCCAGTGCCTAACTACTCTTTCAGTGACAACTGCCACAGTACTTTAAAGTATAATTAAATGCAAAGAAATCCCTTTAAAATACTAATGAGAATATTATAAATTAAGTGTTCATTTTGAAGTCCTGTTGAATATATGTAGTCAACAGATTAACTACCAGATTTTAGGTGATACTTGAAAACAAGTATTTTATAGAATCACTAGAAAAATAATCTGGGGGCTAAAACAATGGAAAGGAACTGGAATTTATTTAATGAGGTATATTATCTCAAAATGACAAACTATCATTACGTAAATTAAGAAATAAAGATATTGTAATACTGAAACGAGTGCACCAAGAGTTGGTCAGTGACTGGGCAATCAAAAAGATATTGCGTAAGTTGAAAGACAGATATTGTAAAGGATCAATAAGAAGAAATACATCAAGTAAGTGATACTAAAGTTAGAAAGACAGATTCATTCATTTATATTAGTAAAAGAAGAGTGTTAACAAGGAAATCTTTGACATATAGGTAGAGAAGCATACAGATACAATACAGAAGAGGGACAGAGAAAAAGTAATAGATATGGAAATGTCTTCAATAACTTGTTACGCTCTTTTGTTTCAGCCATCACTGAAAAAAAAAAAAGACTAATTTTAATCACATACTGCATAGCATACAAATAATTTTGACAGGGAGATAAGAATATGGGCCCGAAGGAAGAAAGAATAAGCAACAAAAGTTTTATGTTATCTCAAGTACAACAAAGCATAAGGAAATTGAGCCTGAAGCAACAGAACTAGTCAAAAGGATATTTCAAGTAATGCTTGTTACTTTATAGAATATATAGAAAAAGAATATGCATGCCCTAAGAACTGAAGAAAATGAGGTCTGGGGGAATTGTGTATCTGTCAGCCTAATTTTTATCTGGGAAATGGCTTATCAATATATTTTTAAAAATCGGCTTTAAAGTAAGAATTGTAAGAAATAGGATGGCTTTGTCAAAAATGCAAAAATAAGCCATCTTCATTCCTTATCAGCCTAACTATTCTAAACCATAGGAGGAACAACATAAGTAATATAGCTTTTTATTTTCCATAGTTGTCACTGTCACACATTATCCATAACAGAGCTTAGGACACATCGTTCAAATATAATCACAATGTCACAGTGCAGAAGTGTTTGTGGGGAGGAGGAAAGTAGACACTCTACATGTGTGTCAATGATCACAGTCATACCATGAAACCATATTTTTTAGGCATTGTGTAGATCTTTGCTATATAGACTAATTAATTTCAGATCTCATTTCAGTCTACGTTTTCAGTAACCTGGGTATTTCAGGTATTTTTGACATACATACCTAAAGGAAAAGTGCATTAGTTAATCTTCTTATTGACTCTTGGATTTGTTCATGTAATTTCTAAAAATATTTGCTAATACAGTTTACTTGCTTCCTCTTTGTTCTGTCATCCATAAACTCAATATTGCATCCAAGTTTTCCTCTATATGGCGTGTTTTAGAGATGCTTGAGATTTCATTTCTGTTTTTCTTTTTCACCCTGGAATGGGTTCCGCCCATCTGCCAAGGTTATGTTCCTGTAGTGATCAGTAATTAATCATCATTGATTTGTGATTATAGCCTTGGACCTTGTCTATTGTCCTGCACTTGCACTTTCAAGGCTATTTCTGTCAGCTTCTGCTTGTTGTTTTGGGCGTCCCTGATATAATCCCATATTTCTTCAGTAGCTTTTAAACGATGGTTTTACTCACACAACCCAGCCACTCGTGAGTATGGCTGTAAGGTCACTGAAAAGTTCACTCTAAAAATATATATATTAGAAGACACACATGCATTTAAGTATAATTTTTTACTAATTATTGTAGAAGCACCTATTAAAATAGGTTTCACTATCAAAATTGGTTTTTCAATTTTCCTCAAAATAGATCCTTGAGCACTTCATATCTTATCATTGTTGCAAAACTTCCTCATCTAGCTTCCTTCATATTAAAAACAGAAGACCATTTGTTTCTGCATTTCTGCACAGGAAAAGTCAAAAGACAGGATACTTTTACTCTTCTGCATTTTTTTTTTCCTCAGGTTTGCAACAAGTTACCAGTATAATTCATCACAAGCTATTTGTAGCTAATCTAAACTCTTTATTGGACCTTTCATAATTTCTTCCAGTGTGTTTAACTTGCATCATACTGGAATGAAATGTGGTTTTCAAATAGGTCATGGGGGTTTTTTTTGGTATGTTGGGTTTTCTTTTTCTTGTTGGTTTTGATTTTTTAATAATATCAAAAAAATTCTGAAGTCTTATTGTAATTATTTTTTGGTAGTTCATCTCTTTCTGTGAGTATAAGCACTATCAAAGAAGGAAAAGTGTTTCATAAGTTTATTAAGATGAGTTTTTTCTGACTTTGAAAATGGGACAATGTGTCCTCATTCCCTATCCTGGAAGAGTATAGGTGGAAAGGGGAAGTACACATATTCTTAGAGTGTTTCACATTGCTAAATTAGTTTATCTTATGGCCATATTATCCACCCACACTATGGTTCATAGCCAGAAAATAATTCCAGAAGAGAGAGGGAAAAAACCTAAATGATTTATTCTTATTTTCAGCTGTGGCTTGTTTTAAGCTTTATCTGCGCTTGAAAGAAAACATCCTGGTACACCAAGTTGTATTATTTCTTTTCTGTTGAAAAGAATAATAGACAGAATAGCAGTTGGGGTTTTTCCTGAATTTCCCAGCAAAAGACTCTTGTGATTACACTTAGAGATTCATTTTGAGGTCCTCAGGCTGGAGAAGATGGAGCTAGCTGAAGGTAAAACAAACCTGTAAACCATTTTTAACCTCCTACATTAAATTTCTAATTTTGGCTTTGTAACATCAAAGATTACTTTCCAACTCATTACTAGTTCTTTGCATTCTTAATTTAGGTGTTAGTAAATCAGTATTGTCAGTGAAGAAAACCAAAAACTTTTGAAATCCCCATCAGGATGTTAAAGTGACTCTTCTGTTTTCCATGCAATAAATAAAATGTTAAATGTTTCTGTCTCATTTAATGTATAACAAACCACTATTAGAAAAATAAGAAACCAGAAGGATGTTTAAAACGAGCCCTTCACATGTGGTTTTGTGTTGTTTGTTTCTACCCGGAGTTGAAAACACCAAACTGCCTTTTGAAGAGAAGAGACTTAGCAACAGAGATAAAAAATATATTTCTGCAGAGCTATAGCTCAGCAAAAGTTAGGACACCTAGGATCTCACCAGGGAAAATGAAAAAAAAAAAATTATTCTCAAAATCCCATCTACCAGCAGACAGGCCAGGCAGTACTTTTTGAAACTGGGTCACTGTGAAATCAAGAACACGTCTGAGTTCAGAAGAAACTACTGAAAAAAATGTGAGTTTTCCAATGAGCTCAATGCCTAACTAAGAATATTTAGACCTGAGGTGTCAATTTTTTGCAGATTATGCCTTACGTTTTTTTGGACTGAAGAAAACTCAACCAAAAATTACCAAAGCCAAGGAAGTAAATAGGAATTAAATCTGTTTCATCATCTGAATGTCCTAATGACAAATTAAGAACAGTAGAATTTAGATGCCTAAATTCCGGTACTAACAGCTCAATGTTCCTGTAAATTATCCTCTTGATAGTCTATCAGAATTTTTAGACCTTGATATGGATTTTTTCTTGTCCATCTCTATTCATGTCCTGCATATATGTCAATACACTAGAGTGCCACAATAATTTCAGAGAGCCATCACTGAAAGATCACAAGTCATGGAAATCAGTCCAATATATTCCTTTTATCTAGTGTTCCCTCCTAAAGATGTGATTATACATTTATTGTAAATCCACCTAGATCAGGACACAAGGGCATGTCATACAGGAAATGTACTTGTTGAAATCCTAGTAGATTCTGAAATTGCTGACAACAGATGACTGCAAGACATTTCCCTCTCATGCAGCTAAAAAAACCTTACATTTTTTTGCATATAATTTGCCTATTGAGAATGATATTGATTAAGTTGTATAATGAGTGGTACTGAGGAATGCTTAATAACTTTCAAAGAAAACAGAAAAATCATAGAGAGAAGCATGACTTAGAAACTGTCATTTTCCAGTTTTAATGCATACTTAGGTGATTTGCTCTGACTCATGTAATGAACTCAAGTTAAATTCTACTTCATACTTCGCATGGTATGGTGTAATACTGCCAACACATAAATCATATCTAATCAATTTCTTCAGATGCATTAACTGTATACACAAGATTTATGGTTCTCTTTTTCTTTACAGCTGCTAAACTACTATCTCCTAACTAAATTATAATGGATTTATTACTAAGGGAGGCAGGTTACTCTTCCTGAGGACAGCAATGCTTAAACAAGTAGAACTTAATGCAGGATGTTTACCTGAAACTACCTCATGTGGGAAACACTGTGAAGTTTTTGAATAATAATAGATACATATATTTTGACTAATTAGATGGCCTGTATTCTTGGTCAGCCAATAACATTCTTTTCCTTTCAATTAGGTCTTTGAAGGCAAGTATGTTTGAAGGTAAAAACAATGTTCAGTGTCGACACAGTTTTGTACGTTTCAACATACATACATTCCAAGTTTCTATGAATTCAAAATCATGTCACTTTTAGCAAAAATTTAACAGTGGAAAATAAATGTGTTATAGATATGTCTGAGGTTTGTGTTAAGCATGTAAATAAATTGTTTCTTTATTTTTGTCTACCTGAGAATTAAAGCAAATTCAGATTAATTTCAAAACCAAGGGAAGCTAATGACAAAGACAATCCAATAGCTGGCTTTTGAATTAATTCTGAGTGACATCACTTCCTTTTAAATCACTGTAAGACAGAAACCATATCTATGACACAATTCAACTACCTGTTAAGCTGGCTTTGTTTTAAACAACTTAGATTTAATTTCTCTCGAGACACAATACAAATGGAAGATCCATTATTTTCTCAAGAATGTCAATATATGCTGCTCATAAACATTCTTCCTACAGTAACAATAAAACCCCCAAACATTTATTGTCTCTAGAATGTGTTTTATATTGAAAGCACATAATTTAGAGTTTGTTTTTAAAAAATACCTTCTGATATTAAAAGCAATAAAAACATCAACAATAAAAATACATACTATTTTATCTGAATTGTATTAAACCCAGACAAAAAGTAATTTTTTTAGGGACAAAAATGCTCCACATTATGTAATTCTTAAGGATTCTCTTCTTTTTCAAGCACTTTTTAGAAAAGAAGTACCTTTGAGTAAAGGATGCTACTTTTAAAATATAAGCTTTTTGAGTTTGAAAATCATTAATTCTTATCTCCCTGAAGCTTCTCATTCCTCTTTGTACTCAGTTGAAAATAATTGCAGAGGTAGACCAAAGCATTTCCACTGAGAGTAAACAGATATTTACCACATAACTGTGTTTTTTCCAGCTTTTTTTTCCTTCTTCTTCCTCTTTTTCCTGCCCCAGTCAGTCTGAAAAATGAATACCTGGATAAATATGCGGCAGAAATATTGCACTGCTGAAGACAGCAAAAATTCTTTTTTAATAGATGAGAGTATTGTCTGAACATTTCATCCAACAAATAATCCTTTGTTGTCATATGTTGTATTTAGGAGGATGCATGAAGTTAGTAATGGTAAATGGTCAAATATTCAAACTCCAGCAAGTTGCAATGCTAGAAGTAGTACAAATCTCCAATTGAAGTGAATTGGTTGCTACGACAATAAAAGCTGGCAAATAATAATTACAAATTCAGAGTACGTATATAGTACATTGCCACTAGCATTTGACAGAACCTATTTGCATATCCAGTTTTCAAACCTTAAAATCAAGGAGCATCGTCTGTGAAGAATTATTTCTTCTTCTCCTTGAGACAATAGAAATAAATTTTTGTTAAAGGTTTAGTCTATGGGAGAAGTTAGAGGATAAGACAGGGAATGAGGAATTGATCTGTGTAATACTATTCTTCAGGAAACTAATAGATTTTCTCTCTGTCAAAATGCTGTGGTTCAGCCCTCCTTGCATGGCTTCACACAATAGGGAATTTGCACCCACAGACAGGACAAACACAGTCATAAATCTTGAATTGTTCCAGCTTTAGAGGAATTTTTACCAGAATTGATCAATTTTCAGAATAGGTGTTATGAGAGTGATCCACATCCTCTGCTGTCAAAGGACCCATCTACTTAAAATCACCTCCACCCACCCAAAAGAGAAGATGCATAATTTTGCAAAAATAATAATGCAGGTTTATTATTTCTGTGAATATTTTTCAGTACTAGGCAACCAGTATTTTAGTGGTACAATGCTAAAAATACACAACTCAATTTCTGTTAGCAAATTTTTATCTATTCCCATAGAAACAGTTTTCGTTTTCTGTGTTTGTAGCTACAAAAAATGGAACAGGAACTGTGGAAAACAAAAGGAATAATTTGGCCAGTGCCATTTTTTCCGTGTACTGTATGAAGTGGTGAGCATGGTTTCAAACAAGATCAGTGTGCTTCTGAAGATTTAAAGACCAGCAGGATTCTCATCCCCTGTCAGCAGACACAGCAGGGAGAGAGCAGGTGTCTCTGAGAGGGCCAGAGTAGCCTTCGCCAATAGGAACTGGTTCTTCCCTCCAGCTCCCCTCCCATGTAGGGACTTCCTAAAGGCATGCAAAGGGGGCAGGGAATTCACACCTGGATCTCCAAGCATGACCATAAGGAGAAATTAAGGCCCAACGTCAGCATCAGAATCACACTCCTCCAAGAAAAAAGACAAGAATCCATCACAAACTTCACAGTCCTCCAGGCAGAAGGACTTGTGTTACTGCAGCTTACTGTAGTGCTAAAAACCAGGAATTTCTGTAAGTCGACTAATTTTGCTGAGTAGTACACTAGCTAAAGCACAGACTGGACTGACAGTAGCAGACTGACAGCTCCACCTATAAAGTATGCTTCATTTTTTTTCCTGTGGCAAGATTTTCAGTGTAACAAACAAATCCAATGGCATCAATGTTTTGGGAATAGAGGACTAGGGCTCTAGTGAAAGATAGCACTTCACCATAGCAGTTGTTCTTTCTCTATAAATACCTCCATGGTTAACCATCCAGAAGCCAGTGAAGATGAGAATGGTTTGTGTTAAGGATGTTAGGACCGTTGTCACTTCTCCAGTTGCACCAGCCCAGAATCTCTCCTGCCCCAGTAGCTGGAGATCAGATCCATGCCCGGAAACTCAGGTGTGAACTACAGATGCAGCTGCTGCTCTCCTGTAGCTGATACCAATGGCCAGGGCTGCCCACCCTTTGGTCCGACTCCAGTAGCTAGTCCCAAATTTCACTCACACACACTCAGGTCTCCCCTGTGTTCTTGCAGCACAAACACAGACACACACACAGAATACGAAGTGAGATTATGGTGAGAGGCAGCCAGGAAAAGATTTAACAGGAAGATACAGGAAGACAGGACAGACTGCAGTGGTCAAGCACAGGGCTCAGCCAGACAAGGACACTGACAAGTCCTGTGTTGCACACTACCAACCCCTTTTATAGGCCTATCCCCATCTCTGTTTCCCCCCTGCTCCCGTTCCCCTAAATATCAGTTGACACTGTCCCACTGACCCACTCCAGCATGCAGAACCACCAAGTTCTCATTCTCAATCTCATCCATTGCAAACTCCTGGCTAGCCTTCAGTTTCTTGAAAGCCCATCAATTCAACATACCTGTGCAATTTAGCATTGTCTTGTGATGGAGTAAGAAAATATAAGAGGCTAGATAGGCTATTTTAGAAAAATAAGAATGAAAAATAATACTAGAGTAATGCTTTATGAGTGAATAATTTTTTAAAAAAGTTTGCATTTGCAATAAAGCAGCTTCAAGACATGCCTAAATGTATGCTCTAAAAAATTAGGCCTTTGTGTTATCTTGGGTTTGTGATGTGTGGAGAAAGGGTGAAGTAGAACTATCCCAGGCAGTTAGCAACAGGACAAGACAAAATGGCCTCAGGCTGGGCCAGGGAACTCTCAGGCTGGACATCAAGAAGAATTTTTTTCATTGAAAGGGTGGTTAAGCATTGGAGTGGGCTTCTCAGGTAAGTGGTGGAGTCACCATCCATGGAAGTGTTAAAGAAAAGGCTGGATGTGACACTTACTGCTGCGGTTTAGTTGACGTTGATTGTGGTGTTCGGTCAAAAGTTGGACTTGGTGCTGTCAGAGGTGTTTTCAGCCTTAAAGATTCTATGATTCTACGATTCTGTTGAAATGGAAAGCAGCAGAATGGAACGATTGTGATTTCTGCCTTGAAGAGTTTCCTAGGTAACATTTCTGAAGCTAATACACACTCAATGTCCTGCAGCTTCATCATTTTCAATGAGAAAATAAGATCACAGGAGATAAGGCTGAGCCTACCATATGTTCATGTTGAGGAGAAATTTCTTTTTTTTTTCTACATATAAATTTTGTTCTAGTGGAGCTTGAGGACTTCTGACACGTTCAGAACCTGCAGTTTTGGCAAGGCCACAGGACATCCAGAAATGTCAAACTTGTAGTACACATATTGCTAGCAAAATATAAATGAAATATATAATATATTTGGTGTAAATCAGACCTGCTGCTGATGCCAACAATCTGTGTAAGTTGAATAAATTCAGCATGCCCTGAATATGTCAAACACACTATGTTTGTATACACCAAAAGGGAAACACATTCAGAGAGGGGGCTAATGTTGGGGAGGAGGGTGTATGGACACAGTTTGTAACAAATGGATGACAGAGAATACAAACATATTTAGGTAGCTACACAAGGCTAACGACTATATTTATCTTTGTATTTAGTATTGTATCAAATTGGCAATATTAGGCTTCTAGCAGGTGAGACAATCTTAGTAGCTGATGCAAGAAAATTGCAAAAGATGTGAACATTTTTGTTTCTAAATAAAGCAAAAAAACTCCAAACATTTATTTTGTTTGGTGGGGGTTTTTTTAACCTGGTGATATTAATTTTGTTTTTGACTACTTATATAGTCACTGAGTATTCAAGGAGCTCTTTATTAAAAGAGAAAACTTCATTCCCAGAAATATTTGTTTCACAAATTGACAAATATTTGTTTGAAAAGTTTACTGCTTTTAGAAACAAATCTTCAATGGATTATCATGCTGTTCCTGCTTAAAAGCTGAGGAAATAATACTTGCAAGTACTGTTGTACTTGCATGCACGCTTTGGACAGTGTAGCCTATGTTGACCTTCTAAATTTACATAAATTACTATGTAGATGCCCACCAACTGAACAATTTCTCATAAAATCTATTTCAGAAGCTCAAAAAGAAAAAAGAAGTAAAAAAAATGCAAAAAGTGCAGTGCTTGTCTAGAAGATGCTTTCCACTTCTTGGCATCCACTGGGTAGTCTGATTATTATAAACCTTGAGATTCAAATCTTTTAATAGCAGGTATTAGAAGATTGATTTCTCTAAATCTATTTTCAGAAAAGATGGATGTCTCTTGGACATTATGTAAATCAAAACAAAAACAAACCAAGCTAACAGAATAAAAAGTATAATTTAGAAGCCCAGTCTCAGAGAAAAATAGGTTATTTCAGAAAAAGAAAGCCTGATGTAAATTATTGGCACCTCATATGACAAGACTTTGTACTATTTACAGTCAAGAAACCCAAGTTAAATGGGTTGCACAGCTAAATGATATATTGTTTCATCTTAAACAAAATAATAGTTTAAAAATAAAATAAATACCTTAAGTTTACTCTGTAAATATTTACATATTTACAGTTTTGTTGACTATAAAAAGAAAGGTAGATATATCTGCTCTGAAAAAAAGAATCAGGTTGGTGTTCGATTTGAGAAAGGTATAAGGGAGAGTAAAGAAAAAATTCACCATTCTGTTTCAGCTAATTAAGTTTAAATATAACTGCCCCTGGAATTTATGTATAAGGTTATCACATGACTGATTTGTACATTCCTAATTTTGTCTAAAAAGAGATGGAATAGATTAATTTCAACATAACTAGATGTTTTATGGAAATCATATTTTATTCATAAATTGATTGTTTAACAGTGACTACTGTTCATTTTCCTTGGGGTATCATTGCTTGTTTCATATTGTTTCTCTTCCTTTCTGACTCAAATGTAAAGTTCCTGTGACCACCTTGCCCTCCAGACCTCTTGGCTATTAAACACATCTTTTATGTCTTCAACTTTCTGTTCAGGAAGGATATACAGCTTTCATAGCTTGCCTGCATTTAAACTTAAAATTATCAAATCTACTAAGAGGGTTTTCTCCTCTAAAAATTGTATCTCGTTTCTCAGTCTAGAGGTTTTTTACTCACATAATGCTTTCTTTTGCACTGGAAGAGTAAGTGAAAAGCAGCTGGCACATTACAGATCACTTCCATCATCATCTTTGTCTCCATTTAAAAATTCATTCTTCAATTAAAAAAAAAATACTGAAAGAATACTTCTCAAATATATATTTGGATGGTGAACTAAACATTACTTCACCAAAACACAGGTATCTAGACCTCATAGGCATCTCTATGTATGTTGGTATAAATATGAGAAAGAGGATTAACCATTTTGAGCCTCCTTGGGAAAGTAAGCCCCGTCTTTCTTCACAGGAATGAATGCAGAAGGCTTCTTTTTTCAAGATGTCCGACAAAATTTCATGTGATTAAAAATAAAAAAAAGATCCTACACACCATTTTTTTATCAGCTGGAAATTATTTGAATGTTTTACGGGATAGAATTTACTCCTTTGATTTGTCAGTTTAATTTTGCCGATCACAAAGTGGCCTGCCCACAGACATAGTAGGTGAGTAGCTTCAAATTAATGACCTCTTTTAATAAATTTTCTGATGGAGTATCCATAGTAAGCAGAGGAAAAGGCAATTCTGTTTTATATTTCTCTTAGCTATAATTAATGGATATTATGAAGAAAAAGGCTGCAGTCATCTCATTTTGAAAGCTTTTTTAAGGGAAAGAAAATGGAAAAGGCAATGTGCTAGAGGATATTTTATGCGCCTGTTTGAAGAGGGTTACGTTTGTTCCCAGGAACATTTAAGAGAGATGTTTTGATAATATGCTATAAAGCTCTCTTTTTGTCTATTTTGACCATAGAACTGAATGTATGTGGATCTGCTTCACAGCATCCCAGAAGGTTGTCCTAGTTCTGGAGAACCATCTGGAAACTTAATCTTTTCACAGTTACTTACTAGCAGACCATCACTACATAGTTTTCCTCCAAAAATTAATATGAGAAGTATGATTTATACAAAAGCGGGTCACTGAAGTTTCCCCGAAGATGTGAGACTGTGGAAAACTCTAAACCCGGGCTGTAAAGTTTGAATGCAACTCTAGCTGCAACATACGAACACTGTTTTTTAGGAGGGGTTTTGGAAGAACTTGGAACTAACTTAAGAGTTTTTCACTGTTGGTCATCAGCTGTCCACATACCAAAAAAAGTGTCAGAAACAAACTCCAGGACTAGAAGGCTATCAAAGTATTGTAAATATTTTCTTTCCCATCTCACTATGAAATCATGATTCTTTTGAAGCAGACATATGTCTATACAAATTCATAATACTTTAACATAATCATGTCTTATGCCTTACCCTCTGAAAGGCTATTCAAAGAATATTCTCACAGTCTGCAGTAGGATTTGGGATGTTATTTCCTCCCTGAGGCTGAATTTTCTCTTTTCTCTGTGTTTTATGATGTTCAAATGTCACTTGAACAATGTTTATAGTATGGGGTTTACCTCCATTTACTTTTCATGCACAAAATAAATTATGCATTCATTTGTTTTTGTTGCATTATAAAGCATATGGGCCATCATCCTACAGTAATTACACTTCTTTTATTTCATCTGTAATATGGGTAGGTACCACATTATCACTGATCTCCGTACCCTGTCATATCACCAAATAAAATAATACCCCAGGAAGTCTTTGCAAAACAGGCTTTTAATCTTTTCTAATTCCTGTTTTGCTCTTGGATAGCTAGAAAGTAGTTATGAAAAAAATCTGAAAACATTTGAAAATTGCTTTCACTACATTTCAGCAAAACTTAGATCCTTTTTTTTTTTTTTTTTCAATGCTAAGGACAGAATCTCAAGTTTCAAACATATTTCAGAGAAGGCAGAGATTGAAAGGATTTTTTTAGCTGCCAATACGTAATATAGATAGACAGATAGGGTAAAACGAGTGTAAAAACCTTTAAATATTTAACTGTCCATATTGGAAGAAGAGAAGAAAAAAGAGGAAAAGAAAAGGGAGACAGAACAAAGGAAGAAAGTATAGAGAGGAAGAGAGGAAGAAAAGGAAGGAAAGGAAGTGAGGAGGGATTACATGAGTATTATTTGTCTGAATTGCTCATTTTCTGCTCAGAAAACCCAATTTCCAATGATTTTCATCCCCAAATTTATGGCAGAATATTGGAGTCTGCTGATATTTTTTAACGCAAGACTAAAAACCTTCTTTTTCAGCAACATTTGCTTGTTACGTCTGCAAAAAGGTTGTGAGTCCTAGCCAAAGTTTTTCTAATGCCCTAGTTTTTCTCATTTAGTGACTCCCTTTTAGGCCAAAAAATATTATAATAATGTTATAGCTTATATGATAAAAGAATCTTCTCCACAAGCATGAAGAACAATGGCAAACGGTGAAATTCTCATAACCTAATTAGAGAAAGAACCCTGGTTCTGCTTCTCCAGGATGGACAACTTTGTGAGTCAGATATGACACCCATTACCATGAGTAAACGGAAGACGTTCTCCAGAGCACCTCAAAAGCTGAGAAGAGTTACTGCCTAGTGGGTATGGGTCACATTATAAGATGCAGGGGAAGTGCATTTTGGAATTGTGCAAGTCATCTGGGATGTTTAGAAGGAAAGGAAGGGAAAAGGAAGCATTTTGGTTGTTTGAGAGGGATCAATCCTGAGAACACTGACGGGTAAAAGGTATGATGGTGTGTTTAACAGGCTACTGGTCAGTACATATGTCTGACCATGTTCTGCACCTGATTAACAGTTTTTTTATCTTGAATTCCACTTCTAATTATTTTCCTGGGTGAGATGTTCTTTCATATATTCTGTGTACCTATGTGTGTATGTGTGTATCCAGAGATTTATATGCCAGCCAGTGCACTAGGATCATGGGCCAAAGAGGACAATATTTCTCTGGTACCAGCAACTGGAGCAAGGGACGGTATATATGCTGGTGAGTGATCACTAGCAAATACCAAGTCCGACGAGTCAGCTGGTTGGATAAAAGTCTTGGGAGCCATGATTTTGGGCCAGACCAGATAATGATGAGGAGAGACAGTCTACAGACCGGCTACTGGAGGGACTGGTCAGTCTAAGCCAACTGGTGGAGCAGCTGTTGGGTCAACTGAGAAACACATTTGCATGTGTGTGTGCACACACGAGGCAATTGGAGACAGGAAGATCCAAGAGTGTGGGGGTGTGTGTGTGTGTGTGTGTGTAGGTGGGGGCGTGTGTGTACACCCATGCTCGTTGACCTGCAGGCCTCTGTGACTCTCATGACAAGATGACAGCAACTGAGAAGAAACAGGATACAGAGACAGTCTGGAGATCTCGTAGATTACCTTCGTTCTGAACTGCCACAGAAGAGAATAGAACAAGGCTGCTGGTGCTATTTGTGTTTGTATGAGTGCTGTGTATCCTGACTGTGTTAATTTGTTCTCTGGCTGTACTTGCTAGTGGATGTGTATTGCATTGAAGTGATTTTGTGTGTCTAGGGGAGACATAAACTTATCCTCTCTACTGGTGGGACTTAGAATCAGGGAACTGAAAAAACTTTGCCTTTTCCCAGTTACCACATTCAACAGCGCCTAACTAGTCTACTCTCTATTTCATCCTAAGTGTCAGATTAATTGTGCCATTATTTTTAAATTCACCCTAACAATTTAATGTTCCATACCTCACAGAAGAAGAGTTAGAAAAGAAGTTTAAAAATTGTATTTTCAAGAACTTAATCCTCAAAAACTGATTTCTGATTTTATATATATATATGTATATATGCATTGAAAAAAAACCTACAGCTTCTTATAGATTTCCCTTAAGCTTATATTTAAGTAGAATTCTATATAATAATTGTAGAAACAGTACAGAAAGAAAAAAATTGCACAAAACTTCAAGGAAGACAAACACATTGTGCCTTTTGTTGTAGGATATGTACTTTTCAGTAGGTTCCAGTGGTAGAGAAGTAAACAAGTATCCAGCTGTTGAGTAAATAAAGGATCTCAAACTAAAATGAGGACAGGAGTTTAAAAATACAGACAGCAAGAAATAATGAACAATTAACACAGATTAAACAAGTACTTGAAATGGTTTGTTATGCAAATTTACCTTGCCGATTGCAAGCATTTCTCATTCGGGATTTGTTAAATGGATCAGAGAAGGTGCTGCAAATTTTGACTGCTAAAAGCTAAGAGCTGCCTGAACCAAATCTGAAAAATGTCAAAGATCTCTTAAGTGCAAAGGATTCCAGCACTTTTTTGCCATCCTTGTCAGCAACACAGACAGTGAGATTGAGTGCACCCTTAGCAGGTTTGCCCAACAATACCAAGCTGTGTGATGTAGTTGACACACTGGGTAGAAGGGTTGCCATAGAGAGGGACCATGATAGGCTTGAGAGGTGGCCCCATGAGAACCTCATGACAGCCCATGAGAATCTTATGATGTTCACCAAGGTTGAGCACAAGGTCCTGCACCTGGGTCAGAGCAGTCCTAAGAACAAGTATAGTCTGGGTGGTAAATGAATCAAAAACAGACCTGAGGAGAAGGACTTGGGAATGTTTGTGATTAAAAACTCAATGTAGCCCAGCAGTGTACACTTGCAGGCCAGAAGGACAACCACATCCTGGGCTGCATCAAAAGCAGTGTGACCAGGGGGTCGAGAATTGAGGTGACTCACCCCCTCTAGTCCACTCCTGTGAGACAAACTTGGAGTACTGTGTCCAGCTCTAGGGCCGCCGACACAGGAAAAATATTAACCTGTTGGAATGAGTCCAGAGGAGGGACATTAGGTTCATCACAAGGCTGGAACACCTCTCTTATGAAGAGAGGCTGAGAGATTTGGGGCTGTTCACCTTGGTGAGGAGAAGAATCATGGGGATTTTATCCAGGGTGTTGCTCAACGTATTAAAACATTTAAATTGGTCTAAGCAGACTGAGAGTTCCTGGGGCAATAAGCAGGACAGCACAAAATCCATATTGGAAGAGTTCTTACGCTAATCATTTTGAAGTTTTATTGTGGAGGTCTAAAGTGTAGTGCAAGACCTTGACTGCCATCTGCTCATGCCCACATATCCACACTGTGTTGCTGATGGTGACAAGAGCCCTATTTAGAATTTTCGGTGTATAGCCTAAAGTGAGGTATGAGAAAAGCAAGACAGTAACAGTATATGTTTTTGTCTGACAGTTAACATATATCTTCTAATTTTAGTGTGGTATCGTATGAATTATGAGGGTTAATGGACTTGCTCTGATATTACTTATGAATACAGAACTATCAGTAGGAAATTTTTAACAGAAATTTACCATAATTTTCTAGGATTAATCTTCTGTTGCAACACAAGTTATTTATCTTATTATACTTTACAAAGCAGTGGTAGGCAAAGTTTCAACATATTCACAGATTGAAAATTTACTTTAGCTCATTGTGGACAATTGGTTCTGTCCTTGGTGTTAACTTAGAAAAGAAAAAAAAAAAATCTAAGTTGCAAATTTGCTTACAGAACAAATGTGCAAATATTTTCATGAAGAAACACTGATGCAAGTACGAAAATTAACTGCTTTGGTTACCAGCCAGACTGGCACAAACTAGAGCAGAAGTGAGATTACTTTACATACTTGCAGATACTCCATGCAAACTGAAATTGTGTGGAGTATGAAATTGTATGGGCACATCTTCATGTTGAGGAAGACAGGTAATTTTACCATAAAAGACAGAAAAGTCCTTCCAGGGCAAAGTAGCTGAATTTTTAAAAGAAGGAGTGAAATACTGTATTCATTAAATAATTGTTAATGTAAAAATTAATTTTAATTAGACTCAGAGTTAGAAACTAGCATATTCATGTTAAGTTCAGAAAGAATGCATAGAGATTCTCACTTCCCTTCTTTACTTTTTTAATACAAAAATCCATGTGTAGAAAGTTCAGAAAGGATGATGTGAGAACCAGGATTCGACACAGTTTCTTTGTGCTTGCTAGCATTGCAAGCAAAAGAGTTGTTGAAAGAGTTGTTGTATGGTAAAAGAAATGTAGAAAACTAAAATCAAACCACCTTTTTTTTTCAACCCGGGACTACTCTCCAGACAGCAGTTACTGTGATTGTTATTAGTAACTACTCCCAATACCTTCAACAATAATATTTCTATGCTCTTGTTAAATGTTTGTGTTGCTTATTAATATAACTTAAAATAAAGAATAAGTACAGCCCATTATTGTGATTATAAACACAATTTTGTTCTGCTCTGGTTAAATCTTTAGCTATCCAGATCAATCTTCATTTCTTTTTATACTATAGTTTTAAGCACTCTGTCAATTTCAATTTTTTTTTTTCTCTGAAATTATATTCCATGACTGGAAACAAAATTGTATTTTATCCAATGCATTTCTACAGTCTTGTTTTATGATCTCTATCATTTTGTCCCACTTTTTCCATCTGTACCATAACGATAATAATTTTAATATTTCCTTTTCTATTGACATGGTAACTGAAGGATGACATGGGGGAGACAGAGGCTTTCAGAGCTGAACTAATTAAAGGGCTTCAAAAAGCTGGCTGAGTGAAATACTACAAATATATGTATCACCATCTGCTTGCTTATTGATCTTACTAGTAGCACCATTGTTTTCTTTTCAAAATAATTTGGTAGCAAAGGTAATATTTGTTTCTGTACTTACTTGTACACATATTTGCACCTACCATGATACATTTAGCGAAGTGTTGCCTGTTATCTCAGATAACATTTCACCAACTCCCTACTGTTATCTCAGAAAAAAAACCCCTCTGTCACTCCTCCAAGCTTCACATTCAATATAACAAAAGGCTATTCTATATTTGATCTATGGAGCTTCCTATTTTCCTTACCCTGCAGTACGTTATTTCAGTCTACTATGTCTTCTTTGTTGGCCTTTTTTTAACTAGTGCTTGCTTGGTTGGTAGCTTTGCCCTTGGGCAAGGGTTTGATGAGCTTGTGAATGGGCATGATGCCATCCAAACAGATGTGATAGAAAATAATCAGCCAACAGGCCCTCTGTATGTATAAAATATGCTTGTAAAGGGCAAGATTCTAATCTGGCAATGTTCAATTAACTGCTTAGACCATGTAGTATTTGGATGAAGGATCCACCATTGTTGATCTAGTTCTGAATACTACTTAAACGCTTTGCTTTCAGGGAAAACAAGGGAAACGTTTTTAATGTCACACAGAGCATTTATACTGTTTATACTGTTAGAAATAAAAATCATCTTGCTAGTAGTGCAAAGGGATTCCCCTTCTTTTTTTTCTGCCTAAGAAACTTCATGCAGTGTGCCAACTCTGATTTCTAAACTTTAGTTTTAGGAATAATGAGTTACATAACAGTTTAAGCATTGCCATTGGCTTTTATCTCATTTAAGTTCAGGCACTCAAAGAATGAATCCTTATTTTAGATTAGTTATAAAGAATCTTTTCCCTCAAAGGGAAAAGAACTTTCTGAAGATTGCCACTCAACCTTACTATCATCACTCTCTAATTTGTAAAGGAACACCTTCTAGAACCTGTCATTTATTTTCACTTTTTGCTGTAGCCTTATATTGATTTTGTGTGGACAGATTTTGGTAATGGGGCAACAACAGGAGTGGCTGCTGGAAGCTTCCCTTATGTTTGATAGAGCCAATGCCAGACAGCTCCAATAGGGACCCACTGCTGGCCAAGGCCAAGCCCATCAGTGACAGTGCCTTGTGTATAACATATATAAGGGAAAAAACCTGCTGTGCAAAAGTAACTTTAAAAAAAGTGTGAAAATACGTGAAAGCAACAGCCCTGCAGACACCAAGATCAGTGAGGAAAGAGGGAGACAAGATTCTCCAGGTGCCAGAACAGAGATTCCCCTGCAGCTTGTGGTGAAGGTCATAGGGAGGTAAGCTGACCCTGCAGTCCATGGAAGTCCATGATGCAGCAAAGATCCACCTGCAGTCTGTGGATGACCCCATTCCAGAATGGGTGGGTGTGCCCTGAAGGGGCTGAAACCCCATGGGAAGTCTGCACTTGAGCAGGCTTCTGGTAAAACCTGCGGACTTGTGAAAAGAGGAGCCCACAATGGAGCAGGTTTGCTGGCAGGATTTGCCATCCTATGGGGGATCAATGCTGGAGCAGCCTGCTCCTGAAGGACTTTCACCTATGGGAGGGACCCAACCCTGGGACAGAGACAGATTGTGAGGAGTCCTCCCCCTGAGGAAGGAGGAGCAGCACAGACAGCCAGTGACGGATTGACCCCCATTCCCCATCCCTCTGTGACACAGAGGGGGATGAGGTAGAAAACTCATGACTAAATTTGAGCCAGTGAAGAAGGAAGGGGTGGGGAGAAGGTGTTTTAAGATTCAGGTTTTATGTCTCATTATCCTACTCTGATTTGATCAGTAATAAGTTAAATTAATTTCCCCATCTTGAGTCTGTTTTGCCTATCACAGTAATTGCTGGGTGATCTGTCCTTGTCCTTATCTCAACCCATGAGCCTTTTGCTGTATTTTTTCTCCCGTGTCCAGTTGAGGAGATGGATGATAGAGTGTGTTTGGTTGGTAGCTGGCATCAAGCCAGTGTCAACCCATCACAAGACTTTACAAATAAAATGAGATAAAGATNAAAAAAACCCCTCTGTCACTCCTCCAAGCTTCACATTCAATATAACAAAAGGCTATTCTATATTTGATCTATGGAGCTTCCTATTTTCCTTACCCTGCAGTACGTTATTTCAGTCTACTATGTCTTCTTTGTTGGCCTTTTTTTAACTAGTGCTTGCTTGGTTGGTAGCTTTGCCCTTGGGCAAGGGTTTGATGAGCTTGTGAATGGGCATGATGCCATCCAAACAGATGTGATAGAAAATAATCAGCCAACAGGCCCTCTGTATGTATAAAATATGCTTGTAAAGGGCAAGATTCTAATCTGGCAATGTTCAATTAACTGCTTAGACCATGTAGTATTTGGATGAAGGATCCACCATTGTTGATCTAGTTCTGAATACTACTTAAACGCTTTGCTTTCAGGGAAAACAAGGGAAACGTTTTTAATGTCACACAGAGCATTTATACTGTTTATACTGTTAGAAATAAAAATCATCTTGCTAGTAGTGCAAAGGGATTCCCCTTCTTTTTTTTCTGCCTAAGAAACTTCATGCAGTGTGCCAACTCTGATTTCTAAACTTTAGTTTTAGGAATAATGAGTTACATAACAGTTTAAGCATTGCCATTGGCTTTTATCTCATTTAAGTTCAGGCACTCAAAGAATGAATCCTTATTTTAGATTAGTTATAAAGAATCTTTTCCCTCAAAGGGAAAAGAACTTTCTGAAGATTGCCACTCAACCTTACTATCATCACTCTCTAATTTGTAAAGGAACACCTTCTAGAANTGTAAAGGAATACCTTCTAGAACCTGTCATTTATTTTCACTTTTTGCTGTAGCCTTATATTGATTTTGTGTGGACAGATTTTGGTAATGGGGCAACAACAGGAGTGGCTGCTGGAAGCTTCCCTTATGTTTGATAGAGCCAATGCCAGACAGCTCCAATAGGGACCCACTGCTGGCCAAGGCCAAGCCCATCAGTGACAGTGCCTTGTGTATAACATATATAAGGGAAAAAACCTGCTGTGCAAAAGTAACTTTAAAAAAAGTGTGAAAATACGTGAAAGCAACAGCCCTGCAGACACCAAGATCAGTGAGGAAAGAGGGAGACAAGATTCTCCAGGTGCCAGAACAGNCTTAAACGCTTTGCTTTCAGGGAAAACAAGGGAAACGTTTTTAATGTCACACAGAGCATTTATACTGTTTATACTGTTAGAAATAAAAATCATCTTGCTAGTAGTGCAAAGGGATTCCCCTTCTTTTTTTTCTGCCTAAGAAACTTCATGCAGTGTGCCAACTCTGATTTCTAAACTTTAGTTTTAGGAATAATGAGTTACATAACAGTTTAAGCATTGCCATTGGCTTTTATCTCATTTAAGTTCAGGCACTCAAAGAATGAATCCTTATTTTAGATTAGTTATAAAGAATCTTTTCCCTCAAAGGGAAAAGAACTTTCTGAAGATTGCCACTCAACCTTACTATCATCACTCTCTAATTTGTAAAGGAACACCTTCTAGAACCTGTCATTTATTTTCATTTTTGCTGTAGCCTTATATTGATTTGTGTGGACAGATTTTGGTAATGGGGTAACAACAGGAGTGGCTGCTGGAAGCTTCCCTTATGTTTGATAGAGCCAATGCCAGACAGCTCCAATAGGGACCCACTGCTGGCCAAGGCCAAGCCCATCAGTGACAGTGCCTTGTGTATAACATATATAAGGGAAAAAACCTGCTGTGCAAAAGTAACTTTAAAAAAAGTGTGAAAATACGTGAAAGCAACAGCCCTGCAGACACCAAGATCAGTGAGGAAAGAGGGAGACAAGATTCTCCAGGTGCCAGAACAGAGATTCCCCTGCAGCTTGTGGTGAAGGTCATAGGGAGGTAAGCTGACCCTGCAGTCCATGGAAGTCCATGATGCAGCAAAGATCCACCTGCAGTCTGTGGATGACCCCATTCCAGAATGGGTGGGTGTGCCCTGAAGGGGCTGAAACCCCATGGGAAGTCTGCACTTGAGCAGGCTTCTGGTAAAACCTGCGGACTTGTGAAAAGAGGAGCCCACAATGGAGCAGGTTTGCTGGCAGGATTTGCCATCCTATGGGGGATCAATGCTGGAGCAGCCTGCTCCTGAAGGACTTTCACCTATGGGAGGGACCCAACCCTGGGACAGAGACAGATTGTGAGGAGTCCTCCCCCTGAGGAAGGAGGAGCAGCACAGACAGCCAGTGACGGATTGACCCCCATTCCCCATCCCTCTGTGACACAGAGGGGGATGAGGTAGAAAACTCATGACTAAATTTGAGCCAGTGAAGAAGGAAGGGGTGGGGAGAAGGTGTTTTAAGATTCAGGTTTTATGTCTCATTATCCTACTCTGATTTGATCAGTAATAAGTTAAATTAATTTCCCCATCTTGAGTCTGTTTTGCCTATCACAGTAATTGCTGGGTGATCTGTCCTTGTCCTTATCTCAACCCATGAGCCTTTTGCTGTATTTTTTCTCCCGTGTCCAGTTGAGGAGATGGATGATAGAGTGTGTTTGGTTGGTAGCTGGCATCAAGCCAGTGTCAACCCATCACAAGACTTTACAAATAAAATGAGATAAAGATCTGGACCACTAAACTGTTAATTTAATAAATAAATAAATAAGATTGGTNAAAAAAACCCCTCTGTCACTCCTCCAAGCTTCACATTCAATATAACAAAAGGCTATTCTATATTTGATCTATGGAGCTTCCTATTTTCCTTACCCTGCAGTACGTTATTTCAGTCTACTATGTCTTCTTTGTTGGCCTTTTTTTAACTAGTGCTTGCTTGGTTGGTAGCTTTGCCCTTGGGCAAGGGTTTGATGAGCTTGTGAATGGGCATGATGCCATCCAAACAGATGTGATAGAAAATAATCAGCCAACAGGCCCTCTGTATGTATAAAATATGCTTGTAAAGGGCAAGATTCTAATCTGGCAATGTTCAATTAACTGCTTAGACCATGTAGTATTTGGATGAAGGATCCACCATTGTTGATCTAGTTCTGAATACTACTTAAACGCTTTGCTTTCAGGGAAAACAAGGGAAACGTTTTTAATGTCACACAGAGCATTTATACTGTTTATACTGTTAGAAATAAAAATCATCTTGCTAGTAGTGCAAAGGGATTCCCCTTCTTTTTTTTCTGCCTAAGAAACTTCATGCAGTGTGCCAACTCTGATTTCTAAACTTTAGTTTTAGGAATAATGAGTTACATAACAGTTTAAGCATTGCCATTGGCTTTTATCTCATTTAAGTTCAGGCACTCAAAGAATGAATCCTTATTTTAGATTAGTTATAAAGAATCTTTTCCCTCAAAGGGAAAAGAACTTTCTGAAGATTGCCACTCAACCTTACTATCATCACTCTCTAATTTGTAAAGGAACACCTTCTAGAACCTGTCATTTATTTTCATTTTTGCTGTAGCCTTATATTGATTTGTGTGGACAGATTTTGGTAATGGGGTAACAACAGGAGTGGCTGCTGGAAGCTTCCCTTATGTTTGATAGAGCCAATGCCAGACAGCTCCAATAGGGACCCACTGCTGGCCAAGGCCAAGCCCATCAGTGACAGTGCCTTGTGTATAACATATATAAGGGAAAAAACCTGCTGTGCAAAAGTAACTTTAAAAAAAGTGTGAAAATACGTGAAAGCAACAGCCCTGCAGACACCAAGATCAGTGAGGAAAGAGGGAGACAAGATTCTCCAGGTGCCAGAACAGAGATTCCCCTGCAGCTTGTGGTGAAGGTCATAGGGAGGTAAGCTGACCCTGCAGTCCATGGAAGTCCATGATGCAGCAAAGATCCACCTGCAGTCTGTGGATGACCCCATTCCAGAATGGGTGGGTGTGCCCTGAAGGGGCTGAAACCCCATGGGAAGTCTGCACTTGAGCAGGCTTCTGGTAAAACCTGCGGACTTGTGAAAAGAGGAGCCCACAATGGAGCAGGTTTGCTGGCAGGATTTGCCATCCTATGGGGAATCAATGCTGGAGCAGCCTGCTCCTGAAGGACTTTCACCTATGGGAGGGACCCAACCCTGGGACAGAGACAGATTGTGAGGAGTCCTCCCCCTGAGGAAGGAGGAGCAGCACAGACAGCCAGTGACGGATTGACCCCCATTCCCCATCCCTCTGTGACACAGAGGGGGATGAGGTAGAAAACTCATGACTAAATTTGAGCCAGTGAAGAAGGAAGGGGTGGGGAGAAGGTGTTTTAAGATTCAGGTTTTATGTCTCATTATCCTACTCTGATTTGATCAGTAATAAGTTAAATTAATTTCCCCATCTTGAGTCTGTTTTGCCTATCACAGTAATTGCTGGGTGATCTGTCCTTGTCCTTATCTCAACCCATGAGCCTTTTGCTGTATTTTTTCTCCCGTGTCCAGTTGAGGAGATGGATGATAGAGTGTGTTTGGTTGGTAGCTGGCATCAAGCCAGTGTCAACCCATCACAAGACTTTACAAATAAAATGAGATAAAGATCTGGACCACTAAACTGTTAATTTAATAAATAAATAAATAAGATTGGTTGGTGTAGTGGCTTGACTTTCCCTCATAATGTTGTGCTCTCATTGTATCTGTATTTGTGTGCATAGGCTCAGGGCGGTCCTCCTTCAGTCCTGATTGTAGTTTCTTTTTATTTTTTTTAAGATCTTTTTTATTTCACATCATCCTTTGCTGGCCAGCATGGTCCACTTCTTCCTCCTGTGACTGTAAGTCATCTTCTCCCTCTCTTGATGCACCTTTTTCAGAACTCTCAACACCAGGTTGGCCAGGCTGATAATTTTTTTTTTTTCCCACCTGTTTCCCACCTGTTTAAGGTAGCTGGTTTGAGCTGTTAGAGACCTAAATCCTCCACTAAATGTTTTCAAGGGTCTAAGAACTAACATAGAGCTTGGAGCTATTATTATCCTAACACTGGGGAAGAAATTGGGAGAAATAAGTCTTTCTTTATTTTGCTTTAGTCACTTTTGCCAGGCAGACAGAAGCATAGTCCCAAAGCAGACACAGATCTTCAATTGCTTGCTCAACTAGCTTAGGCGCTAGAAGCTACATACATCCATTACATGGACTGAGGCACATGGAAAAAACCACCATTTTAGGTATAAGCACTTGTCATAGGCATTTGGTTGCAGCAGAGTGTGAAGATAATAATGAATATAAACCCATGAGAAAATGGGCTTTTTAAGTCCTATGGCACAGAGGACAACTTGTTTGCTATATTTTTTTGAAAAGGGAATCTTGCAATTCTGCAAAATATTACCAAGCAACATAATAATAGAAACACAGACATAAACTTTATTCTTGCTTTCTCAGTTTAAAAAAAAAAAAAAAATTCATTGTTTTATATTTTAGACCTTAGCTGGCACTTAAAAACTCTAAATCTCTTTGCAGCCCTATTTCAATATCTGATATTGTCATTAGCTAATAAATCAGTAGAACAGCTGTTATTATTCCCACTATTGATGTAATCTTAGGACCAGCAGACATTTACATATACATACTCCTAGTCTGTATTTTGCTTGAAAATGTAATAGTGGAAAAATGCATTGTCACTGACTCTCAGGTACTACTGTCTGTTACTAGATAATGTAACCTAATGAAGAAAAAACCCTAATGGAGGAAGCATTTCATTTTGGAACAACCATTTCATTTTAGGTGAGAGCAAAATAGAATAATTGTGTCTAGGTACATTCTTGGTGTCCAAATAAATGTTAAAGAGAATGACGCACTTTCCCAATTGATTTTTCACACAAATTAAATATTTTTGTAGTAGTTGCTCACTAAGTGAATAGCAGAATATGGATTCTGTTGACATTTTTTTCAGTAAAAGTTTCTTTTCTGATGCACAAATAAAATGTAAATGAACAATGCATTAGACAAAAGTTTCTAAATCAGAATGTTTTCTTTTTTTAACTTTCTATTTCATTAAACCAAAAGACTTTTTTTTTTTTTTTACTTCTCCCATCACTCCCCACCCCCAAATAATTTGTCAAGGGTTGGACATTCAGATGGACTTCACTAAAAAGAAGGAAGTGAGCAACCGTAAGGAAAATATCCCAAACGTGGTGTTTTATGGTAGCTCTGCCTTAAGAACAAAAGCTTGTATATGAAATGTAGATGTAGTTTGAAGCCTTGAATATTGCTATGAAGCTAAAGTGTCATTCTTAAGCCAATCACAATAAGCAGTGATGCCTTTCTGTGCAATTCTGTGAAACCTCTGTTCAATAGCATTTATGAAAAGTACCCAGTTAAAAGAAAACTTTCATTTTGTCTTATATACATTTTTTTTCAGTCCATTTGGCCAATGAATTAGGAAACCAGTGAAATTTTATTCAGGAAAATAACTGTATCATTTATCACAAGCACAAATGGCTTAGTTATGATGTTTTATTTGTCATTATTTATTAACCCCTCTCAAACTTACAAATCTGCATCCTTAAGTCACAGTTCTCTTAACTTTTAACTGCTTAAGTACTTGTAGCCCTTAATTAGTTTCTCATTTCAAAGCTTTCAGATTCTTGGCAGACCTTCTAGATCCCCTCTGCATTGAACAAAAACACCCACCAACTCGATTCTGTTATTATATTTCTTAGTATAGATTTTAATGCCTGACAAGAAGTTAATCCTCCTTCAGCCAGAGATTCCATGGCTGCTTAGAGAGAGTTAGTACAGACAGCTATATCTGCTCTTCCTCTTGTGTTACAACATGAAATCTGTATTGCCTGCATCCCACAGAGAGCTGCTAAAATCGCTTTTTGTGCATTTTAAGTCTGTAGGGTTATGTGTTGTAATAGTAAATCATCCTGGCCAGGCTCACTGCGGGCTGCTTCCTGTGTAGCTCTGGTAAGATGAAAGCGGTTAAATGAAATATAGCTCCAGTCTGAATTGAACAGACCTATCGAAACAGGAAAGGCAGAGGGGAAGATATTGCAAGTAATACCAATCTCTCCTTTCTCTCTTCATTGTCACTGAGATTGAGTGAATTCTTAAAATAGGTATAGGAGAAGCCACACAGCACTTTACAAATTTTTCTTTATCCCCTTCTGTTCTCACCACCCTGCCAAGGTAACGGCTGTTTTCCAAGCACCCTAAGAAATGTGGATTGGTGCACTACTGGCAGTTCTATATGAGAACACAGACGCTGATGTGTCCTTTGCTGCTATCCTCATCAACAACAGACTGACAATGTCCAGGGCCAGGAGTCACAGATCTCTTTCTTTTTCATTATGTATGTTGATCAAAGGCTTTATCCCACAAAGTTGCACCTCAGCAGAAGAAACTGGGGGCTTAACAAGGAAGAAAAAGACATGGAGAGCCAAAGACTCAAAGTATAAAACCTCTTTTTATTATATCTAAGGACTGACGGTATATCTTTTATGCACTGTTTCTTCCAGTTTGCATTAATGCTGCAGTAATTCCTTCTTACCCCTGTTATAGTATCTCTTTGCTCCATGTCCCTCTAGAAACTCTGTTTTTATCTTCTGTTTCTAAGGTTCTGTCTGACCTAGACTGCACCAGCCAGCATTTTGGAAGCAGAAAACCCTCTGCCACATCCTTTTAGCAAACAACCAGTACATAATAAATAAAGAATTCTAATTTCTTACTGCATTCGGTTTGTGTAGCAATGTCTTACCAGCAGCATGGAGGCTTAAGCTGTGGCTTCTGTGAAAAGACACCAGGAGCTGCCCCTGTGTCCAACAGACATGATTTCAAGACGGACCCTTATTTTGTCAAATTCAAGCCCATTAGCAATCTGTGAAAACATGTTTCAGAAAGGGTAAAACCTGCTGTGCAGCAGCTGTGTGAGGAGTGAGAAAATGTGGCAGAAGCAACTGTGTAGAAACCAATGCCAGCAAACAAGGAGGAGGAGGAAGTGCTCCAGTCACAGAGATTCCCCTGCGGTGCCTGATGAAGACTATAGTGAAGCAGCTGTGCCCCTGAAGCCCATGGAGGACCAGAGCGGAGTGCAGAGCCACCTGCAGCCCATGGAGGACCCCCTGCCAGAGCAGGTGGATCTGCTAAGAATCTACATGCCAGGAACAGCCCACACTGGAGCCTGCTCCTGGTGGGAACAGAGGTCTGTGATGGGTACACACAGGATGAAGTTTTCTGGCAAGAACTATAACCTGTGGGGAACACATCCCAGAGCAGTTCTTGAAGAATTGTAGCCCGTGGAAAGGACCCACACTGGAGAAGTTTGCGAAGGAGTCCATCTTATGGTAGAGCCCCCACAGTAGAGCAGGAGAAAAGAGGGAGTAGGAAGCAGTGGCAGAGACAAAGTGCTATGAGGTGATTCCAACCCACACTGCTCATCCATCCTGCACCATTCAAGGCACGAGGAGGTAGAAAACATATCAATATAATTGAGAGAGGGAAGAAGAAGGGGGATGAGAAAAGTGTTTTCAGTTTTTATTTTTCATTATACTGCTCTGTTATTAATCAGCAATAAATTAATTTCCATCAAGTCAGGTTTGTTTTGCCTATGATGGTAAATGATTTTGATCCATGAGTTTTTTCATAATATTTTCTTCCCTTTTCCTGCTGAGGTGACACAGTTTTGTCAACACGGGTAAAAGGGTAAGTTATGTTACAGTCATGGCAGTATGAAAAAGAATGAATGTAGGTGTACCTCAAAACTGCAGAGTATGTTCTTAAGGTTGGGACTACTATGAATGCTACAACAGTCAGAGTCAAAGAGGCCCAGAAGAAAAAAAATCTGACTCATCTTCAAGAATTCAGGATGTTTTTAGGCTCTGGCCCATTTAAAAAGCAAGGACATCTTTAATGAAGGAAAAAGATTGGGAAAGAAAAGAGAAATGTGAAAAATACATATTTTAGTGATGTAAAACACGTTATTCTGACATGAAATATCCAGTCTATTTTTTATACACACAGAGGATTTATGATGGAGCCCTAGATAGTATTTGGAGAAAGAAGCCATCTCAGAACTCTAGAGGACCAGCATAGAGAAAAGATATTCAATGACTGTAGAAATAATCTGATTCTGCTAAAATACTCCACCTATGATACTAGTTGGCCAAATGACAGCAGTAGCAGACAAGGAAGTAAAATAAAACCAACTTCTATGATCTTTTTCTTTTGAAGTCTGTGCAAGACCACTATCTCTTTAGTCCTGGTCTGGATATTTTCCAGAAAAGATGAAGACTTACAAAGGAACCAATATTGAATATATGGAAGCTTTAATGGAGGATTAATATATAAAATAATAAGTTTTTCATCATAAGAAGTTAAAATTTCAATTTCTTTTACCTCTGAAAGAATTTGCATTGTGTTTTGAGGGTTAAACTCTTTAAACATGTTGCTTCTTGTTTGTCTTTATGGCACGATTTTGTTTATCAAATTTTGTTTGGTTTATTAATTGTAGAAAGCCTTAAAAGTGTGACCAACATGTATTCAAACAAGCTTGCATTAACCATACAAGAAGTGAGGATTTTATATCTAAATGTAAAAAGTAACATTTGTAAATGTAAAAATGTATGTAAAACGTTAAAAGTGACATTTGTTCTTGCAGTTTTGCCATTGCTAAGTTGATTGATGGACTGATTGATTGATGGAAAGTTTCTGTGTAGTAGTAAGTGCTGAAAGTTTAAAGGAGTTTTCTTCATCTCTAGGAAACTTGCTGGATTCAGACTTGCCTGACATTTTACTGATGTTTGATTTCAAAGAAAAATAAAAGAGGACCTCTTCCTCCTGAGTATTTCAACAAATGTGACTTTTAAGATTGGTTCAACTCTTTAATGCAGCACTTGATTTCAAGTATGGAAAGAGATGGGATGGAGTTGAGCTGCGGGCTGTGGGACATGGCTGCAGAAGCACATGGAATCACAAAGGAACACATGGCAGTACACAGAGGCTCATCTCCCCCGGACCCTGGGGGGAGGAGGTGTCACGGCAGAGCCCTGCAGGGAGGAGCCTGCTGGAAGCTGACAGGCGGGTGGACAGTGCGTGACCACCCAATGGAAGGACATTTGGGGTGTGCATTGCTGACATGCAATGTGTGATAGGTCGCTTAGTGAGAATTGACATGTAAGGAAATACTGTGCATTAAAGAAGTACATAAAACCAGCTTGTTCCTTTGAATAAACAAATCAGATTCTCTGCTGGTCTGGGCCCATGTTTCAATCACCAACATTCAAGTAATTTCTTCAAGACTCTTATGAGTCTGTCTTGTGATTCTCTGTAAATAGTTGTTGAACAGGACCATGATTCCATGATCATTCATACACTTAAGGTTTCCCCTTTGGTTGTCTCACGTACTTCTCACCAAAAATCAGTTTTCCTATATTGGCTCCCAGTACAAAATCTTCTTCTACTTTTAATCACTAAAATGAACACATCTGATAGCATCTTTGATTGTCTTCCCTGTTAGCCTGTAATACTCTGGTCAGTTTCTCATCTCCTCTTACTCCTGTCACTAATTCTCTAAAGACATTTTGTGTCAACAAGCTTATCTGCTTGAAAATGACACTCATTCCTGAGTTCTATATTCTGTTGTTTGAAATGTAATCTAAAGTCTGTTTGAGTCCTGTGAAATTACTGTAATGTGTTATCTAACAGATGATATTTTCTAGAATCTCTATTATCACAATAATCTGATCCGTATTATTCACTCCTCTGGAAAAGTCATTGACATGCTTTGACCTCAGCATCCTTGTAAATGCCGGTTGAATGAGTAAGTCGATGCTTAATATGTCTTTCTCTGGTTCTTCTCACCCTTCTTGTAGAGGAGTTTTCTCATTCGCTTATGCTTGCTCTTTTCTGAAATAGATGCTGAATATCTTCTGGATGATGTAAGTTTTGTATCTCATGTTTTCTTGCAAGCTTGTGGAAGTCTCACATTTTTTAGTCCACATTATTTCCCTTCCTGCATTCATACTTGTCAAGCTTTGTACTGATATTTTTACTTTTTCTTGCAAGAATTCCAAGATTTGCCTTCCTTCATTTACTTGAGGTATGCCTCTCCTTAGAGAATGTTTTCCAGGCTTATTCCAGCTCCTGTAATTGCACATTGTACAGCTTTTCAAAATCTTTCCATCACTTATTCATTTCCTATCCATAGTAATTTGTCAACACTTGTCTCTCACTGCCAACATCTTCAGTTCAGGTCTTCCAGTCATCTGCTTTACCTCATCACACAAAGCCTGAGGCACATTTCCACTCCCACAGTCTTGTGCTACTTTGCATTCTTTGCTTATTGTTTGCTCCTGTATTGAATTTCTGTTTTGTCAATTTGCTGTATTCTGCTTTCAGAATTAACTCTTACATTTTATTCTTGTTCAATGGCTTTTAACTGTTCATCGTTTTATGCCTCATTTATTATCTTCTATTCATCTTTAGTTTATATTTAGTTTATCATATTGTTTCTCTGGCTGATCCTCTAGTATGACAGTTGTATAGTTGTCTCATGTGCTTTCTCCATATTAATTTCTCCAATTATTTTCATAGAATGAATCAAACTTTCTGTATACTCAAATGGGACAATTTGATCCAGATGAGATTCCATTTTGTCTGTTAGCAAATATATTCTTTAATCTTTCTTCACCCAGGATAGGACTGTTTCCCTTACAATTTTTTGTAAATTACAGTTAACTTCCACTTAGTTTATGAACAGACAAAATCACTCTTGATATCTTTCACAACAGCAGTGAAATGGAGATTACCCAGCAATATCTGAAAGAAGTTTTGCAGAAATAGAGATGGGGGTCCTGATGGAAACCAAGTTGAATGAGAGTTGGCAGCATACCCTTGTTGTGGGGAAGGCCAGCTCCACAGTGGGCTCCACCAGGGAGAGCACAGTGCCCAGTTAGAAGTAGCCAGTGGGTGCAAGGGAGTAATTACTCTTCACTATTCACCACTCATAAGACTGCACCTGCAGAAGTGCTGGACAGTGACACACTCAGAAGCACCCAGGTATGAGGAAAGCATTTGCAGGCTGAAAAAGTTTAACAAATGGCCATAAAGATGGCTGAAGGCTTGGATGGGGAGATCGAGAGCTCTGGGTTTATTCATCCTGAAGAAGAGACCTAATTCCCAGGCCCTGGCCTCAGAAAAGGCGATTGCTTTTCTTTAGATGCCACTGAGTAGCAACAGAGAAAAAAAAACAAACTCTTCTCAGAGGTGCACAGTGAAAGGGTGATGGGCCACAGGGAACAAGTTGCAGCAAGAACAGTTTCAAACAGATATAAAAACAGAAAAGCAAACAAGCAAAAAATGATAGTGACAGCTGTGAAAAACTGAAATAGACTGCCCAGAGAGGTTGTGAAGTCTCCATCACTTGAAAGATGGGCACAGCTCTAAGCAATCTCATATAATCTGACATTACTTTGGCCAGGGAGTTGTCCCTCTCAATCTAACTTATTCCGTATTTATGCAAATACAGTTCCGAAATGCAATTATTGCTGAAAATTTGTATGTAAGATCACAGCCTCAACTTTCTGAAATGTGTTTTTAAAGAGAGAATAAATAGCATGAATCAAAATACAATCAATAAAAATGAAGACAAGGAAGTTGAGCAACTAGCCCAAATCTGTTTTCCTTCAAGTTTTACAAGACTGGCTGCTACACACCACTACAGGTTTTTTTCCTATTAATTTACCAAGTTAAAACCTGATCAGTGGTGATCTGTATGTGAGCCTGAATAGATGAAAGGGGTTAATGAAATTGTACTGGAATTCATGAATTCTCAGGTTTGGGGTGCTGCATGGAGATTGTAGAAAATCGGGATGTGGCTTATATAATTTTGGATGCAATTCTCTGATAAATCTACACTCATTAAGGAGCACTCCAAAATATATAGCCTACCAGCAGAGAAGAAAAGCTTTTAAAGCTAAATTATTTTTCTTGAAAAAAGCACACAAACCATGCACAGGTATAGTGTACTGCAGCCTGGAAAACAATGCATAACCTCCACCCTGTAACTTTGTGTTCTACATTGTGCGAAATGGTAATCTTAAAATTGTAATTAATTATTCTCAGGGTTTTGGCTTTTTTTAGAAAGTTACATAATTTCACATTAAAAATTTTACAAATTCCTCTTAGGAAACACAATATAAATTCTAGTTTTCCTTGAAGTTAGCAGCAAAACTTGCTATGAATGTCTAAAGATTTGGTATTTCTCCCACTGATGATAGTTAACCTTCATAATCAATAACAGCATTATGTTCTCTTGACAGATGGCATTTGTTCTGTGAGTTCCCCAAGCATCACGTAAACACAAAGGTTTCTAGATGGTGGAGGTTATGTCTTAATGCTTAGGTGTTTCTTCCTCTTTAATGTTGTCAGACATCATGACAACAGACCTGAGGATATGAAGGGACTTTCATCACAAAAAAATGTGGTGAAAAAGTATTTTATATAATTAAAGGTGGATGATGTTTCAAAGCCATTAGCTGAAAAGGTTCTTGAAGTCTCACAGTTTCTTAAACTTCCATTTTTTCAAATCATGACATACCATTTCATTTTAAAAAATCCTATCTCTTATTGAAACATGGGGTGAAAAAAGTGCCTATACAATAGCATGTGCTAAAATATAACTATTCCGTATTGCTAGGAATTTATAAGATATGCTTAATACTTCATTAAAGCATGAGGCTTTTTAGGAGTGTCTCTAGAACTTAATGAGAAATACTGGAATAATCTTATTTTGTTTCCACTGTCGTAGCCAACAAAAATCCAGATTCATAATAACTATAGGGCATGAAATGAAATTTAAACCAGAAGAAACTTTCTTTGATGCAACCTATAAGGTTAAGCCATGGAATCAATGACAGCTCCTTCGTCAGCTATGGATGCAGCACTTTGGGTCCTGCTACTTTATGTAGGAATCAAGAAAAGAAACATAAGAAATAGCAGCAGAAATGTGAGCAAGATTTAGGCTGTACTTTTCAGAACATGTGATTACTTGTGCAGTTATTGTTACACATTTTGCATTAAACTTTCATTTGTATAAACCATCTGGAATGTTGATAAATAAGAACTGACAAAAAACATGCAGAGGTTTGATTGAAGTAGATATTTTTGCCCCAGATAGTTCATTCATTGTTGGTTTGGGTAAATACCTTCGCTCAGAGATGATCCAGTCTTTTAAAGTTGTAATTCAGAGGACTATACCAGTAGGTCTGTGAGTTAATCCTCCAGTGATGGGCATTAACAAAGTGGGTGCATGCAAACCTACTTTTTCTACATGAGAGCTATATTTAATTGTGTAAATGTGTGCACGTGTTTCAAGAGAGAGCATGACTGTGATCAAAGCAATAATAGATTTTTATTGTCTTGGAAATATTTGCATTGTTTTATACATAACATCTTTAAAGGATAGTTTTATTACACTTTAAGTACCTTAGAAACAGCAACCAAGCTATAGTATCTCAAGATTGCGAAAAATTTCAGTGGCATAACTGGGAAAATATTTTTTCCAAACTTGGTATTTTTCATTTACTTCCAAATATTTGCCTGTGATTACATTAAACATATGGTGGCTTTATATGCAGGTGAAGTAATGTTATTTTTTTCTGAGCCATAGATATATCAATATATAAGCAATACATAATTTCTATTGCTATATAATTGTATACAATTTTCTGATGAAACATTTTCATTAGTATTAAAGACATTAATAATAATTTTTAAATTAATTGCACGTATTAAATGTAAAAGTAATAACTGTAGAAAGAACATGTAATTCAGAGTACTTAAACACAGAGAACAAAAAGAGAATACTTTTTGCAGTGTGCAGCAGCTGAACTCGGTTATCTTGATATTCTTACTCTCTGAAGGTGTGTTAGACACTGTCTTTAGCTAACATACAAAAAAAAATTGTCAGGTTCCTAGTGACCTGTCCTAAAATTTCATATCTCAGAGTTGATAATGTTTTGTAGTTCCTAAACAGAAAGCTTGATTGAACCCATATTAATTTTCCTGTGGAAATATGGTAATTAGTTTAGACTGGATGAACCATTAAAGGATGTTAGATTACAGATGTTTCATGTCTAAACAGGGAAATAACAATAAGATTTGCATCCAGACAAGAGAAAATTTAGTTTTTCTCCCTTCTTGTCTATCTTGCCTGCAATCCCATCATTTTTCTTATTTAAATCTTAGCAGCTAGATGATCATTGATTTTGTCAAGTGTTAAATCAGCATATTTAAAGGATGTCACAGACACCTTGTGTTAAGCAGATTTCAGGTTTCTGACAAATTTCAATTGTACGCATCCAAAAATAAGCGCCTGATAGNGATTACATTAAACATATGGTGGCTTTATATGCAGGTGAAGTAATGTTATTTTTTTCTGAGCCATAGATATAGCAATATATAAGCAATACATAATTTCTATTGCTATATAATTGTATACAATTTTCTGATGAAACATTTTCATTAGTATTAAAGACATTAATAATAATTTTTAAATTATTGCACGTATTAAATGTAAAAGTAATTAACTGTAGAAAGAACATGTAATTCAGAGTACTTAAACACAGAGAACAAAAAGAGAATACTTTTTGCAGTGTGCAGCAGCTGAACTCGGTTATCTTGATATTCTTACTCTCTGAAGGTGTGTTAGACACTGTCTTTAGCTAACATACAAAAAAAAATTGTCAGGTTCCTAGTGACCTGTCCTAAAATTTCATATCTCAGAGTTGATAATGTTTTGTAGTTCCTAAACCAGAAAGCTTGATTGAACCCATATTAATTTTCCTGTGGAAATATGGTAATTAGTTTAGACTGGATGAACCATTAAAGGATGTTAGATTACAGATGTTTCATGTCTAAACAGGGAAATAACAATAAGATTTGCATCCAGACAAGAGAAAATTTAGTTTTTCTCCCTTCTTGTCTATCTTGCCTGCAATCCCATCATTTTTCTTATTTAAATCTTAGCAGCTAGATGATCATTGATTTTGTCAAGTGTTAAATCAGCATATTTAAAGGATGTCACAGACACCTTGTGTTAAGCAGATTTCAGGTTTCTGACAAATTTCAATTGTACGCATCCAAAAATAAGCGCCTGATAGGCATTGTAATCCGCCTTGGCATACATCAAAGTTTACTTCACAATTATTATAGCTGAAGCTGAAAACAATGAAGAATTGCCCTACATATAGGTTGTAAGTTCAAATGGCAAAGGGACTAATGAGTTCAATCTACATATATTTTTGAAACAATTCTGCAAAGAATGCTTACTCATTTGGTTTGTCAAAGAATTTATTATATATATTCTTCCCTCCCATATAAATCCATTTTACATTGCTCCGAAGGAGCATGCAGTTGTACATAACATGCTATAAATGTGGGGGCTCAATATTTACATACGATTAATTTTTTTTTGTTTTGGGTATTGACTATTGAATAATTGGGTATATTTTTGTATTGTAAGGCAGAGTGACGCTGCATTTTTGCAATGCAGTGCTTGAAACATCTAACGATGTATTGAATTTTTTTCAGAGACTGACATTTTCTATGTATTCAATATTTAAGGACAGCCTCCTCCAAGCTCAGGAGCAATGCACCCCAACAAAAGGGGAGTCAGGCCAAAACAGCAGGAGGGCAGCATGGATGAACAGTGTGCTCCTAGACAAGCTCAAACACAGAACGGAACCTACAGAAATGGCAGCATGGACAGGTGGTCTGTGAGGTCTACAGAGACATTGCCTGAGCAAGATCAGGAAAGCTAAAGGAAAGGTAAAGCCTTGATAGAATTAAATTTGATGAGGAACATCTAGACCAACAAGAAAAGCTTCTATAGATATATTGGTGATAAAAGGAAGACTAGGAAAAATATACATCCTCTTCAGCAAGAAAATGGAGACCTATTTTTCTTCTGTATGGAGGAGGCTGTGGTGCTCAATGACTCTTTTGCTTTGGTCTTCATGGGCTTCAGCTGCACCACCAAGTCACAGAAGGGAAAGACAGTCTGGGATAATGAAGAACCGTATGAGAAGACAGGTTTGACAGCATCTATGGAACCTGAAGGGCCACAGATAAATGGGAATTGACGAGAAGCATGAGGGAACTGGTGGGGGAAGAGGATAAGCCACCATCCATCATATTTAAGAAGTCAAATCAGTCCAGTGATACTCTGACTGAAAAAAGAGAAAACACAAGTCTCATTCCTAAAAAGAAAGATCTGGGCAATTATATGTCAGTCACCTCTATGCCTCTCAAGATCATGGAGCAGATCCTCCTGGAAACTATGCTAAGGCACGTGTGGAAAATAAGGAGGTGACTGGTGACAGCCAATATGGCTTCGCTAAAGGCAAATCATGCCTGACAGATTTAATAGCCTTCTGTGATGTGTTTACAGAGTTGGTGGTTGAAGGAAGAGTAACTGACATCATCTACCTGGACATGTAAAGCATTGGACACTGTCTCACTTTACATCCTTTTCTCTAAACTGGAGAGACACCCATTTGGTGGATTTACCACACAAAGCATTTGGCTGGCTGGTTGCACTCAAAGAGCTGTGGTGAACAGCTCAATGTGCAAGTGGAGAGCAGTGACAGGTGGTGCTCCTCAGAGGTCGGTGTTGCATAACGCCTAGCGAAGGCAATTAACCTTTGCGTCTGCTTAACCCGTGTGGTAAACTGGTGCTCTTGGCTATGGCAGAAGTCGATTGTCAACCAAACTCAGCTACCATAAATAAAGAGCATCTCCTCGAAAATTATGTCTCTCTCTACTTTACTGGATACTGTAATTAGCTTCAAAGACATGTCCTTTAACTGGGGAAATCTCTATATTTCATGCAGTTTCTGAGGATTTTTTTAGAGAAATATCCTTATGGATTTCTCGTATTTTTCTCTGGATTTTTCTCATTCACTACATCTAGAGACTGAGACAGATAAACCTTTGCATTTAAATATTATGGTTGGTTACATCTGTTTTAGGAATTCTGTTCCAACAAGTACAGTATTTTGAGGCGTTTAATTAATTTTGTTTGGGTACACACAGTACTACTCCCAGGAACTACAACATCCAGAAACAGCTGGAAGGACATTAATTGCTTATCTAAACATGCAAATAAGTAGAAAGTGAAGCATGAAATTACTTTCTGTACACTGTATACTATGTTTGTCATCAATATGCTGATGTAAGTATGACAGTGCTATTTATTTGGATCTGTGATCATTAGCCTTGACTCTTGTTTAATGTGTTTTAGCAAAGATTACTTGGAGGTAAATCCATGAGTATATTGTACATATATTAATTATGTTGTCTCATTTATTGTGGTTGACAAAAATCTTTTTCTTCCACCATCTCATTTTAGATGAGCTAAACTCAGCATAAAATAAACAGAGTAAAGATTTTTTTTTTTCCTTACCTGCTGTTCAACTTATTAGGTCATAAATACCGATAAAAACTGCTTGTTTTCCTCAAAGTGTTCGCTTAAAATGTGGGGGTTTTATTTCAAATTAAATGTATCAATTTTTACTCTAACAAAGATATTCAGAGAATACTTCATGTTTAGCCACGTACCTGGGAAAAACTCATCCTGGTGAGGATGCACCTCAAGTCCCGTGTCTAGTTCTGGGTCTCTCACTTCAAATAAGGCATTGAGGGACTGGAGTATGTCCGCAGAAGGACAACAAGCTGGTGAATGGATTAGAGAGTTAGTCCTGTGATAGTGGCTGAGGGGGCTGTGGTTGTTTAGCCTGGAGAAAAGGAGGCTCAGGGGGCTCTTTATCACTCTCTACAGCTGCCTGAAAGGAGATTGTACCCAGCTGAGGGTTGGTCTCTTCTCTCAGGCAGCCAATGACAGGGCGAGAGAACACAGACTGAAGCTGCAGCAAAGTAGGTTCATACTGGACATCAGATGGGATTTCTTCAATGAAAGGGCTTTTAAACACTGGGAGGGACTGCTCAGGGACAAGGTGGAGTCACTGTCCCTGGAAGTGTTCAAGAAGCAACTGGCCGTGGCACTTAGTGCTATGGTCTAGTTAACAAGGTTGGGATCCTTGTTAGGTCTTGGAAATCTTTTCCAACCTAAATAATTCTCTGATTTTTTTGAAACAAAGCACTCAAATAAGTAGAAAAAACTTCATGTTTGTGTATTTGCTTATACAATACATCACTATACATCTTGAACTAAAACAAGGTCTGAGACAGAAATAAGTGTACTTTTAATATTCCATTATCTCATCAGCTGGAAATATAACCATCAGAGTGTGAGGAAATGCCTGAAAATGGAAGCTTTTTCAGATGCTGTGGCTCTAATTCTTGAAGTCTTGTTTCTTCTGTGTGGGTCCTTTAAGTCTCATCCTTTTGTGCCACAATTGTATACATAAAGAAATATATATTTCATATAATGGCTCTAGAAACCCATATTTAGACAGCAGAATTGTTCTCCCGTGTTTAAAGAGCCTCAAACTGTCCTTCTAGTGAATTCCAATATCTCTGCAAAATAAACAGCCTTTATTTCTCTTTCTTTTGAATTTTCATGAAAAAGACAAGATAGGATAAAAAGAAAAAAAATCTTTCAAGTTTATTTGATATCAGGTTTTTTTATATATGCCTACCTACACTCTTATAATTAATATATATGTTTTCCCATAAATACAGTAAAATGTCCTAAACTCAATTAAAATCTATGATCAATAGTCAGTGTTGTTCCCAAGAGAATAAGTGGGATGGAAACCTATTTCTTATTTTTTCTCAGTCTTTTTTTTTTAACTTTAATATCTCTTTCTATAGCATATGTTCACACATCAGGTAATATTCACAGTATTGATAAAATGTCAAAGATATTTAATATTGTTTTTATTGAAAATAAGCCTGGCGTTTCATCTGAAATACATTGTGCGTTCTGATAGTATTAAGTTTTTGTTGTTAAATTTCTTCTGGCGCTGTTAGTGTTTTGACAAGATTACTTTATTCATAAGAAAACAGATATTCAAAGAACTTCTGTAATGTCTTTCTGAAAGTTTTGGATGGAGAGAAAAAATAACGTCTTGCAACAGAAACTATATTCAAACCTGCTTCTATTTTTCCTATTTTTCTATTTTCCTATTAACTTCTCAAGGAAAGTATTCTGGAAATGCAACAGAGGAGACATCAGCGAAGTGACTAACAACAGATGATAAAAAATAAGGTTTTGCACAGGGCTTAAACAAGTTCCAAAAGTTACAGTTGATTCATTGCCTTGATCATCAAAAAGAATTAGTGGCTGAAAATGCAATGAAAGACATTACTGGGCTTTGATCAATTTAACAGCTTCAAGACAAGTTCTGTAAAGTGTCTGCAGTCAATCAGTAGCAAAATGAAAGGGAGCTGCATGAATGTATATGTGAGGCATCGTCAGAGCCACTTTCACATCAGCTCAACTTTCATTGTATGATGAGCAGCCAGCCTTAGAGGGCTGAATAATACTTTTTGAGGACAAGCAGATCTGCACAGTACAGTTCATGTCTGTCTCAGTTCTCTCTTGCAATATAGATATATCAGTCCTGATGTGATCACAATTGGAAAGAATCGTGTGTTATTTTTAAAATGATGATTCTTGATTTACGTCAACTTGTCTTTGTCAAAAACCCTCTATTGGCTTGGGTTTCCTCATCCAGAAGACTTGCAAAATATTCTTTTCAGGAAACGAAGGGAAAATCTGTCTTCATTGAAGAGCAAGGTTTGCTTCAATGCTTCGTCTTTTCGTTTTACCAGAATCTATGTGCTAATGGCTGTTGCATGATACTTTTGAGACTTTTAATGTTGCACTTACACACAGACATTGTGAGCTGCAGCAATTCAGAAATCTGAAATTCTTCTGAAGTTACAGAAGGTATTTTTTGAAATGGGTGTAGCCATCCCTGGTTTTGCCAGAACAAAGCATGAAGATCAAATAGATGTGGACTTTGGGGAAGATAAGCAAGCCTGATATTTTATCATCTTGCTTGTTTTTAATCCATATCACACAAAGTCTGAGTCAAACATTTTTCTGAACTGTTTTATAAGTGCTCACTGTATATAGAAATAACAGATAGTACATGATATTCAAGACCAGCTGAGAGAGTTGGGTTTGTTTAGCCTGGAGAACAGAAGTCTCTGGTAAAATTTTATTGCCAATTTTCAATACTTAAAAGTGACTTATAAGAAAGACAGACTTTGTATCATGATCTGCAGTAACAGGACAAAGGACAATGTTTTTTAAGGTGAAAGAGGGTAAATTTAGATTGCAAATAATGAAGGCTTTTTTTTACGTGAGGACAGTGAAATCATGGAACAGGTTGCCCAGGATGTTATCACATCATTGAAAGTGCTCAATATTAGGTTGGATGGGCCTTTGAACAAACTCATCTAGTGAAAGATGTCCCTGCTTATGTTGAGGAGGTTGGACTAGATGATCTTTAGGGGATTCTTCCAACTTAAATAATTAAGTGATTTTATATATTTTTTTAATGACGATATAGTATTATGACCATTTTATAGAAGATTGGGAAGGTGAAATCCATCCACCTTAAAATTGAACATCTGTACCAAAAGTTGTCATGTCATGTCACTTTATAATAAAGGGAGAAAAGAGGTACCTTTTTGGCTATTATGCATAGATTCTATATTGATATCTGCATGCAGTCAGTTAAATTCCACCTATGATTTTCTAAGTGTCTAAATAAAAAAGGAAAAAGCCCATGGGAAGCATTACTAAAAAATACCCAATTATACCTAATCAACAAAATCAATTTGGTTAAAAGAAGAATAATATTCACTTTCAGTAAATGCTGAACACTGATTGCCTATTAAAAACATTAATGTCTTTTAGAGTGTTTCACTGTAATAATAAATATATTGCCAATAATTTATAAAAGATTAAATACCATGTATACTTAAAAGCTGAAGTATCACCTTAGCAAACACTTAATAAAAAAAATTCAGATGTTATCTGCAAGTTTGTTACTGTTTTGAAGTCAGATGGGGTTTGGTTAAGAAATTGATTAAAATTTAAATAAAAAAGAAAGATCATTAAGGTTTACTTCTTAAAGGCTATGTGCTCTGAAAATTCATGTGCTTGTTCAACATTTTGAGAAACGTACTTTTAATGTTTTGAATTATCTTACATAATAGCCTTTAAATTTCAATAATATCATATTCTTTTTTGCTATTCTTTCTTCTGAGTTAAAATATTTATGGAAGTATTTAAACTATGATGTGTTGCTAAATTTAAAAACATACTTCAGGGATTTGCTAGAAATTTACCTAAAGCAGTTTTGTAGAAAAGAATAGTTAAAAAACGGATAATTAGTAGTGTCAATTTTGTTGTGTATTCCTGTTGAGTAATCTTTTTCATACTGTTGTCACTATTATAATTTCTTAGTAAGTAGTTTGCTTTCATTTAATAAAATTATAAGCCATCTTTTGCAGAAGTTTTCCAAAACATACAACAGATGACTCTTTTGAGATAAAGATATGTGTGCATGTGTAATTTGAAAAACCACATAAAGCTATTTTTCTTAGCTATACGTTTGCTTAAACTAAAAGCACATATATGAGGCATGAAAAAAGTCATCTTTTTACACCTTATCATCATGTGCCCACTTTTCTGTCCTTCTATAATAATTTGTAACCTTTGGCCTTCATACATTTAATGATTTTGGCGAAGGAGGCTAAATATGTCAGTGTTCTGACCTGGAAGATAAAGGATTACCTGGAGGTTGTATTATTCACAACCTGGAAGTTGTTGNATGATTTTGGCGAAGGAGGCTAAACATGTTAGTGTTATTCACAACCTGGAAGTTGTTATATTCGCAGCAATAATTTCTTACTTGAAAATTCTGGAGTTTAAAATGAAGGCTGAAAATATTTGTCTTAAATCTAACACACAATATTGCAAAATCAATGTCATATTAAAATGGATGTTTCTGATAGTTTTTCTTTTGGTTGGGAAGAATTTTCTTGCCTTTCTGCATGTATCTGGCCATCTGCTACATCACTAGTGATGCAATATCCTGTTGTGATTACTAAAGGTAAATACTTCAGAGGTTAATCCATAGTAGAATGGAAGGTTACAGAGGGGAAAGAGCTGCCAGCAAAAGCCCCCTTTTCTTCTTTACTGTGCACATGTCTGTACGACAGCACAGCTCACGGTTTAGTGGCAGGTCCATGTTTACTTACACCTCTCAAAATGAATAATCAATTGTAAAATATATTATTATACAGTCAAAGTCTTTTTTTTTTTTGGAAGAAATTGAAAGAATCGCTTGTAAAATGGAGAAGACTTGTTGGCGTGATTAAAAACCGTGTGCAAATTGGATGTTAATCCAAAAGTGGTTTTATGTGCCTTTTTTTTCCTTTTAGTTTTTGAGCAACATACCTTACTAGTAGCACTCTGTGCCACGTGTCTGATGCTTAAAAAGATCCCAAACCTTTATCTTAACCAGCCTATAAAAATAATTGATTTGGAAAACAAGCGCTGTTTCTGTTTTTCTGAGAATACTTGCAGTTCTCTCTGTCAGACCTCAGTTCCTCCCGGACTAAATAATTTCTCTTTAATTAATTCTCTTTCCTTTCTAAAATGCATTTGTTCATTCGTTAAAGAAAAAAAAAAAAAAAAAAGTGTCATCCCTGAGTAACTTCTAATATTGCTTGATAATACCTGAATAAAAATATACATGAAACAGGAGTTTTGTTAACCTTCTTGAAAGGAGGACAGATTTATAATCTTCTTGAGAGGAAGACAGATATAAGTGCAGTACTTTATTCTAAGAATTCTTTTTCCTAATAGTAAAGATACAGCTAGTCATATTCAGATTAGGACATCGCCATTACAGATGAGAGGGACAGAGGTGATGTAAAAATACCCTTTTTATATAACAAGCTTTTAAAAAGAAATCTTTACTTCAAAGTCAGGAAGGCAAAACAGAAACTAAAATTAACATCAAAATCTCTGTGAACTAAAAATGCATTTTATCAGAATATTTTTATTGCTATTTCTATGCCTTACAGACTTACAAAATTATCAGGATTTATATAAACTAATGTTGAAAGATGTCTGAAATATATTTTATTCTTTACTAAAAGTTTCTAATAATTAAAGAAACTAGGTGGAAGATTTGAGAAAAACGTAGTTTAGTCACATTGGAGGTTAAAACCCAGAAATGTATATAATTTAGGGATTACCTAAATTTTTTATTCTATTAATATTAAAATGACCTCTAAATCTATTTGGTTTGTGTACTTGTATGACATACAGGTGCATTTAGAGAAATAATTTATTTTTTTTCTTCAGAGATCATTGCATGAGTAGGAAAACAACCAGACTGAAAATCAAAACCCCCAGAGCGAAGGAGGACAGAATTATACATAAGTGAAATATCACAAAATTCAGAGTATATTTTATTTCCAGCATTCTAGGTTAGATGATCAGATGATTCCTGATTGCAATCAAATGCACCCAGCCAGGACTTAGAGGGTACATGATTTTTAACTCTGATTGGTTCATCTCTGCATAATAGCTTGCAGATTGAACATTCATGGAACACATTGTAAGTGAAGTTGTAATATCAACCATTTGACTCACACTTAATGCTAATGGCAAAATTTTGAGTAAATGGAAGCACATTTAAACCGCAGGAAAATTAATGAGCTAATATCAGTGTTCAGAACCAAATGCCCTGATTAATGGTTTCTGTAGTTTGTGTATCATACCACCACAGTACTCCAAGTAAATATTTGAAAATGTAAATCGTGTCTGAGTTATGTGCCAGCACCACATAAACTGAATGTATTACAGTATGCTGGGATTTTTTGTGTTCATACTATGCAACACATTACAGCATTGCAGGATTCCGTCTGAATTATTTGATGAAATAATTTTGTTCATCATTTCTATTTGAAGTTCATTGAATGAAAGTTAAAATTTAGTAGAAATGTAGGCATTTCCCTGTCACATTTATTTCTTAGAAAGACGTTCATATTTCAGTTGTTACTCTCTAACCAAATTTTATTACTTAAACCAGTTTGTTAGGAGAAAAAGGAAACAAAGGCATTAGGTCATACATTTGAATACACTCTACATCTGTATCTTTCAGAAGTTATTGTTTTCTGATATAATTTTAAATCTTCTATGAAATGGACTCAATCCTTTAACAAGTCGTATTGGGCATTACAGTAAAGCCATTTTCTACCATTGCCAAAATTAGTTTCTTTATTGATTAGAAAGATTTGGGCAGTTAGTAAACCTGTTTGTGGGTTGAAGCTGTGAAAAACAGTGGCTAGTACCACTTTGCAAAAAGAACAAATATTTCAAGTAACTATTTTTGATGTTTCATGCCTATGATTGAATCTCTGAGTTGATAATGCAAATAGCAAATTTCACTGCTAGGCTGATTTTACTCCTACGTATTTCTGCAAAAACTAATACATAAGTCCACAATATAAACAGTGAATTTTGGTGTTTCCACCAGAGTATAAACATCACATGCTTATGTGAATTAATGCAGTTTTGAGAAGATGAGGCTTGTCAGCACATCTAATAAATAAAATCTGAATTGTTTCTCTCATGTTCCAATTTATGATTCAATATAAATGTTTTAATGAGGTTGAGAACCCAAGATTAATGCATAAAAGAAGCCTTCAAGTTAAAAAGACAAGAGAATTCTACTTGCAGTGGAAACCAGGAAATCTGTTGTGAAATAACACTGGACATACCAGCTTAGGTGAGAAAATACGCATGTTCATATTCAAAATATTTCTAACTTACCATCTCATAAGATCCTATAAATCTTTTTTTCCTACATCTGTAGTTATTTCTTCTTTTTTCAAAAGGTAATAGAGAAGTGACTCAGTTGCTCAAAAGAAACTCTCACCAAAACAGGAAGAAGCAGATAGTTTAATTGATATTTAAAATACTAACTAATAAATGATACTATAATTAATACATTTAATAGCAACAAATTTGAAGATTCTCTAGTTTTCAACTCAAGTGTCATAAAATTCAAGCACTGTCTCTTCAGACTTTGATAGAAATAAATACTCAGAATACAAGTGTTTAAGGTAGGAAGTAACACCATCTGCCTTAATATGTTGTATCAACACCATATTACTAGAAATAGGAGTTTTATTCAGCATGAAAGAACATATATAAAATTAATGAATTTTAACTTGCATTTGAAAAGGGTGTCCTTTGATTTTATTTTAGTAACATTATCCTAGTGATGGCTACAGTAGCCAAAACCCCTCTTCAACAAAGAATCTTCAGTGTTTTTGTGCACGATTATACCTCAAGAAATTTGCTTGTGATACACCAGCGTATCGGAATTGGCATCAAGCTGTCATTCCATTGATCTGATATGTAAGTCCTATGTTATGCCTGCTTCTATTGTGTGGATATATTTTGATTTCCAAGTCTTATCAAATATTACTAGACACCTGTACACATGTAGATTTAGCTCAGATTTCCACTAAACTGTGATCTTAGTCTATTTCACTTGAAAACAGCTATACTCAGATAAAAAATCTGCGGTGTCTAAATGCTGGATCTTCATCCCTGATGGAAATTCTGACTTAATCTAAAAGAGATTAGAGACACTGGAGAAGGAAAAAAATTATCCCTTAAAATGTATTTTCAATTACTTCCTTTTTTTTTTTTTTTTCTTTTAGGTATTCCACTACTGCAAACTGGTAACCTATTGCCTTAAAATTTACTGAAAGATGAAACTAATTCTGAGGAATCAGACACATAGGAAGACACATTTCTTATGTGCACAACTTACCATGAGGGAAGGTGTTTGGATTAATATGAGACTTAATATGACAGGAATAAGTGGAGAAAAGTTTGATTGACCTTCAAAACTGAAAAAATCCTCTATGAAACATGGCTATTTTGGAATGTGGAAAGCACATCTAAATCCAAAGAATCATAATTTATGATACGTATTTGTTTATAGAGACTGTTTCATGCTAATTAAGAAATCTCTGTGAATTTACACCAGTAACATTTTTTTTAAAACCCAAACAGATTTTTAGAATACACAGAAAAAAAAAAAAATACAGAATTGTTGAATTATTTGAAAGAAAGTGTAAGGAAGTAATTAGCTGGTTATCCTCTCTTGAGAAACTTTTAAAACACTTTTAAGTAGATCATGATGTAATTTTTCTTATAAAAAACATAATAAATATATCAGGCAAATGCAGGAAGCTTCTATGTGCAACACACTATCTCTGGAGACTGTTTAGACTTTATGGCTTCTTCATCCACTGCATCTATATTGTGATATGCAAAGTTTTCACTTATGATTAAAGGTATGCAGTCAAATAACATTTTCATCCTTCCAATTAATTCAATTTGGCCTAATTAATTTCAATTGTTGCTTTGAAATTCCAGAAAAAATTATTTTAAAACTTGTTTATGTAAATAAATGTGCATGAAATCAGAAAGATGTTGATAGCTGATAGGAAAAAAAAAACAGAACACAAGGGATAAGTTTTTAACTAGAGGAAGCAATCAAAAAAGTCAACTACTGGTAGAACGTAGGGTTAGAATCAATTATGCTAGGTTCTTTCTGCAACCTGAGAGATCATTTTGAAAATGCCTTAAATAAGAAAATACCTTGGAAGTGGTGAGAGAGGGGAGACCAGAGGCATTAAGCTGAAGCATTTATTGTGCTAGATGTGTGAGGATCTTAGCAGCAACTAACTAACCTCTTTTTTTGGGCTGAAGAACAAGTTTCTCACTTTTCCCTCATTTAGGATGTTGGAGTAGAAATGCAGAGACACTGAGTGAGACACAGCAAGGGGATATTTGTAAGGAATTTGATGGTATGATTACTTTTGGATATGCTTTTATCGAAGATATGTTAAGCCTATAGCCACTGAAAAATACTGAAATAGTTAAAAAGACATGTTCCAATGTTTTTATTATCAAATGCAGCTTTTTGTCTCCCTTTATAGTATTCTTTTTTATTTTACTGGAGAAATTAGATTAGTAGTTGCATGTTTTATAGATTTACTAAAAGAATGTTAGGGGACACTTGAAACCTCTCATCTCCACTTATTTTCTTCTTGATTAAGAGAGAGAATATAAGAATAATAACCATTAGAAATGTATTTTTCTCCTTAATTTAATATTCACTCAAGTAATAGGAGAAAACCTACATAATTTAACAATTTTTGGTTCAGCTTTGTCATACATTTGTATTGGGTCTCTATCAGCCATGACTCACTTGACTGATAGTGTGTGATTCTCCTGTGATTTCCATCTTGCTTAAAGTTACACATATTGAACGTGGGTGTTTAAAGAATACTCATACCCTTTTCAGTTTTCATCTGTTACCCACATGGTGTTCCTGATCTTTTTACATGCCACAGCTTGTTTACTGAAGAGGCACTGCATTTTTCCACTTAAAAATGTTTTGAAGAACAGTGATAGATGATCTTAATTTTCAGTGTCCTTCGAAGGTGCACCCTACTTAAATTCTATGACCAGCTATTTTGAAAGCTATTAAGCTGTGTAAATGTTGAGGACAAAATGTCAATCAATTCTAGTTGTGTATCTGATATAACAAACATTTTTATAAGAGATCAGGATATAACTGTAATCTTACACATTTAAAGCAAATTTTTTTTAATTGCAATTCAGTATGTTTTGTACTCAGTTCCTTATGATTTTTGAAACTATCACCACACAGTCTACAAATATTAGCAACTGCATTATAATTGCAATATTTCATTGTGAATATTTTTCACTTTATTAATGTATACCTTACCTGCATAATGCACATCAGTTTTAACAAACATATTTTCTCTCTCTCTTGTTTTCTGGGTTGTTTATTTGGTTGGGTTTTTTCATTTGTTTATTTGCTTGTCTAAACATTGTCGGTTGTCTCCATGTTCGGAAATATTTGGAAATCCCAGGAATGTCTTTGGATGCCTCCACACATGCATAATGCATGAATGTGCCATTCCATCCATCCCTACACTGCAGCAAAGGTCTAGGGTATGCTGCAGGTGATTGGCCTTTTCCTCATGTACAGTCTCATACAGAGTGAATGAAGAGTGCTCAGAATCCCTTGGACTTGGCACATCGGAAAAAACAATATGGAAAATATTCTTTTAGCTCAGAAAAAAATCCCAAACAATTCCAAACTAAAACAAACAAATAAACCTTACCAAAAATAAAACCCAAACCCAAAACCCCTTCTCCTGCAAAACATGTTTACAAAATGACAGAACTTATTTTCTATATCAGTTTTAATTTTTCACATAAACTTCAATCAGAATTGCAAGTGTAAAACTTCAAGGGAAATAAATAGAAATATTCAAATGACATTTTTCTTTAGGTCTTTGAAAAATGGTCGGTTGTCTTTTTAGAACGATGAGCTAACAAAACAGAAAGATAGTTTCTGTTCCTGGGGAAAGCAGTACAGAACAACAGTATGTTTTTTTTAAATAGCTGGACAAAAAAATTAATGTGGAGGGAATTGCACGAAACTGATTAGAAATTAATAGCATGAAATAAATTAAGACTAATTTGGTGTGAGCGCTAAGTCTTTTTAAGAAAAAAAAAAAAAAAAAAAAGACCAGCAATTTTGTATAATGTCTTTAAGATAAAATAGTGTAACATCCCGAATTTCACATCTGAAGTGTCTTGTCTCCTACATGCAAAATGACTACTCCATTTTGAAAAGATTTCTGATAGAATTGTAAAATTAGAAACAGATTGCTGACATTAGTCCTCTGTGATGGGAATCCTAGCCACAGTAATTGCAAGGAGTTTCCTTTCAAAAATTAATTGACAACACAGCTTGATGCCATTTGCAGTTTAAACACTGAAACTCGGTGCATTAAAATACAGATCGAATTAATATATTCACATATTCTTTTTTTTTTCAAATTACGAAAGAAAGGACAAGTGGAGAACATCTCTAAAGAGATAACTGCACAAAAAACAACTTCCATCTCTTCAAGGTAACAAAAGAATAATGTATTATCATTTCTTATTCAATTTAAATTGTTGTAAGTAATCTTTTCACCTGCATGTTGAAACTTGCTCGTATCTTTAGATATCTGTTACATATATAAGGGTGACAAGGCCCAAATATTCCCTTTTTCAGGATATTCCAATGTCACTTTCGTTTACTTGGCTTGGTCTTAACCATACTTATTAACAGGGGCTCCATGGGAGAGTTTTATATTTTTTTGCAAATTATGAAACCTTAATGAGACTAGCACTATTGTAGCCCATTTTGCAAAGCGTTGCCTACACAGAAAAACAGCCTTAGATATTGAAATGTTAGTTAGCTTTTGCCCCTCAATTCTGTTCAACTAACCTGCACAAACTGTATTTAACGGGACTTCTGGTATCTGACTGCTTTCTTGTCAAGAAAGGAACTGCAAGGAGCCTACTGTAACTAAGTTATATTTTGGATTTAGGATTGGTTTTCTTGGTGATGTAAAATTAGCTATAAATCATTATGAGTTTTTTTCCCTCAAAATTATTTAGTTGACATTTTTGTAAGTAAGAATATTTGTTGCTCTGCAAGTGAATTACTTACAAACAAAATAATTTTAAAAATTACCTTGGTTCCTATAGCTTTCTTATGTCTAAGAAGCATAGAATTTGAACTTCTTTTAATAAAGTTCTTGCTGAAGCAACTGTTAATAGCACATAGAGCAATATTAATTAGCAATTTTCATAGTATTAAAATATGGTAATTTGTACAGAGAAAATCTGTAATGTGTATATGTGTGCACTGACCTAATAAGCTTACATGAAGTAAAGTTTAAGTATAAATCAGTCATGACAAGTGTTTTATGGTTTACATTATGTGCCTTGAGTAAGGTAAACAAAATGCTCTGCTGGATCAATGGCTTCAGGAAACGTTCTTTAAATATGTAACCAGCTGAGCAGAGTAAATTAGTTGAATGCATGGAATATGACTAGAACTGGAACACGTTTTTTGTCCACCTAATATTTTACTTACACGATGCATTGCTCATTCACATTCAAATATATGGAATTTTAAAATGTCCCTATGAAGACTTTTGACATTTTTCTAATCCTGTTGATAATCTCTCCAGTTTCTTTAATGTGTTTAGGACTTGTTTCTTTGTTTTCAGTATGTCATTCTGCTTCTCTGATGATTCAAAGATTTCAAAATTTTTTAAGAGGATTGTGGGCAAGAGGAGATGTTAGTGTTGGTGTGGATAAGTTAAGTAATGCTTGCTACTATGACCAGTATTTGAGCAAGGAAAAAATATAAAAGCAGTATAGGAAGTACAGCTATCAAGGGCAGAGCGAGCGAAAAGACCTTGTATATCTGAAAATTACAATCCTGCTTTTATCAATTTGGTATGGTACATTTTGGAGGCTGGAACTAACGCAGGTGCTGCAATATGTTGGAATGTATAACTTGATGAGGAGTTGCTTACTCTTCTGAAAGCTAATGGCAAATGTATGACAAAGAAAATATGGCTGTGTTTGTTACTAACTGTTGTTGGAAGAACCTCCCAGGTACAGCTTTCAGGAGTATTTCTGTCTGCTTGCCTGCTTGTGTGATCATTTTAATGACAATGCACTTTATTCTTTCATGAGCTGAATGCAGCTGTGATAAGCAGTTTAACTTCCTAAGTAACAGAGAAGAAACAAAAAGTCAGTAGATCCTGCACCAGGTGGCAAATAAATAATTTCAGCCTAAGCACCAGCTGACATGAATATCAAAAACAATAACCCGAGAATTATAATTGTGAAAGTGGAGAGAGCACCTGGAAAAATGTAATGAAGGAGAAAATCCACCCTGCTATTCTGTTCAGTAATTTCTGTGACTTTGTTGCAGAACATCTCTGCCTGCTCTGTCCAGTGAAACAAGCTGGTCATATGGAATATTCTGCTGATGGATCAACAGCACAGAAACTATTGGTAGCACATGATAGCCCAGTGATTCTGGCAACAACAATAACAATTCACCATCTTACTGACCCTCTAGGATGTAAATGTTATTCCCAAATAATTTCTATCTGCTTTCTTCTTTAGCATGTCCCTGCTTTCTCTGGGGGGGGTGATCTCATTGCCATATACACCCAACTTCATTTTTTCCTTTTGTATTTCCAGATACAAATGTAAGGTCATGTTTAACTATGACATATTTTGAATGCTCCTTACTGTCACATCATTTGAATAGGAAAACCATTATGCATTTACAACAGTTGCATATCATACAGAATTTATTGACGGGGAAAAAAAATTAAATAAAATGTTAAAATTAAACACAATGAAGCATGTTTAGTTATCTTTATACTGAGTAGGACATAAACCACGATGAAAACATGACAGTATGCTCCATATGTACTTGATTAACAGCTAAAGAAAGGCAAAGAGAGGACATGAGGTTGATCACTGTAAGACTCCATACATTCACAAGCAGATTACCAGCAAAGATGGTCATGGCAGTTTTTAGTCTGAAGCACAGACAGCAAAGTGCTGAATGACTGAACATCCCCATTGCAATAAGAGCATTTCCAAAGGTTCCCTAGGGTATAGCTTCAGCCCTAGTACTACATATCAGGAAATCATGAAGTGCCCCAGTGGCACACTAGAGTGCATAGCAAACATGCAGTGAGGGAAATTAGTGCCACGAGACTTCCTCTGTGCTATAGCATGGACAGATGCGCTCTGTGAGGAGCTGGGGGATGCCAGTCACGTAGGTCAAGCTGTGGTTCATGTGCCAGCAAATACCACAGACTGCATATGGAAAAGAATACTGCCATTTAAGGGGTTAGAGAAGGGGGAAATGACCACCTATTAACCAAAACCAGTCCCCTTTATCAATTTTCCTATAACTCTGTCCACTTAGATATGAAGTATGAACTTTAACTGTTTCTGCAAGCTTTTTGCTACTCTGTATCCTTGTTTTCCTTTGTTTTATTTAAATGGGTGGGGCTTTTTCAGCAATTGTCTCCTTTTCCAATCTTTGAAACTGCATCTTTTTAATAGGACTTCTCATTTCAACAATTTTATGTCTGTGCTACAGAGATCTATTCACCAGTTCAACCGGAAAAATGTTAAAATTATCATCAGAATCTATTTTCTTCAGGAGCCTTCTGGGAACACTAAGATTGACAATAGGCCTCAGAAAAGCAGAAATATATTCTAGAGCTATTTATTTGTTTTGCTTTATTCTTGCTAGGAATTGTTCATCTGGGCTCTCCCCCGGGCACGGCATCTTGAAGGACCTCTTATATCAACTAGAAAGCAAAAAAATGTCAAAATAAAACACTCACAGAAGTTTTGCTAGTACTCTAATTCCAACAAGTTTTTTGCTCTGTTCAAGCTATTTTAATTTTGTGTGGCTTTGCTTTCCAAAGTATCTAATCAAGAAGGTTTAAATCCATTAGTACGTATCATCATCTTGGTTTCTACTGGGACTTAGTCAGAGTTTCTATTTGAGTTGATTGAATTTACAGCTAAGACAAAACCTCTGATTTTTACTGAGGTACATTATGTTCTTTACTGCATGCGTTGTGACCTCATACCATCCATTTATCATAATCAAGAGTACATCCTTTAATGGAAACTGATATCAAACTCCCAGCGATGAAACTAAAGCAGTTCAAGATGGAAGACACCACACCATAACTTCTTTTCAGTGCTAAAATATGGTAAATGCTAGTTTCTTCCCTTGTAATGGTTTCTCATTACAAGAATACATTATTTTTCTCATACAGCCAGCGTTCATCACTGGTTTTGTCCATAACAGAAATTTGTTTGCTTTGCTACTGAAGCACTTAAACTTTCTGCCCGTTTCTAAAACAATAGACATATTGCTATGGCTTCTAAAACAAAACAAGGACATATTTGTACTGCCACTTTTCTTCCTTTTGCCTCTACTGCAATAGTGCATTTATAAAATGGTCTCTTTTGATTGCCCAAAAAATATTTTCCATTCTTCCAAATAACATTGTACACCAATTTTCTCTGAAAGCTTTTAAAGCTGTTTATATTCAACACAAGTGTTTCTCACAACACTTCTGTCTCTCAAAAACCTTCATAAGTGCAGGGCTGTCAGTATTTATTTATTGCTTGAGATTATTTTCCCTAGGGCATTTCAGTATAAAATGCACACATTTAATGAAGTTTTGTTTTGGTTTGAGCTTACCTCATTCACTGTTGCACACTTGAGTCATACTTTTGCATTATCAGTATCATGGCAATAATTTTTCTAAGGCTTAAGAAATTCTCTCTGGTGTAGCCTATTTGAATAAGGACCATGCGTCTTTCAGATGTTTTAGCTGTACACTACATGTTTAAAGAAGGAATCCGCGAATTGTACTGATATGGATCCTTGTAGCCGCTTCTGTTAGAAAATGCAATGTTCTAGTGACCGGTTATGTAAAATACAGAGGAAAACTACAAATTAAGAAAAAATTTTGTAGAATGTTTAAGATCATTCTTGCAAAAAATAAGAAAAAATATTTAGAAATATGGGAAGTAGATAGCCTTATTTCGCTTAGATTCATCATGTTTCATTGTTGCTTGGAAAGCAGTGTGCACTGCAAGATAAATTAGCTTTATGCTCAAAGATATAGAACATAAAATACAGCTTTAAATTGTGGAGCCTGTATTTTCGTTAACATAATGTTTTACATTTAGGTTCCATTCTTCCAAAGAATTGATTGATACATGAATCTTCATTAATTTCTTCATTCTCCTAGACCCCCTAAACATGCATATTGATCTTACTTGCCAGACAGGCATATTAAATGCCTCTGGCTTTCTGGAACTGTAAGACATTTGATCAGAAAATGAAAACACTGGCATGTAGTCGGCATTGTTCTTTCTGGTTTAGCTGGCTTTAATACAACGTTCACATTAGCTCTCTGCCCATAACCTCAAACTGAATAACACTGGAAATGCGTGATGTATGGAGGAAGCTTAAAGGAAAAGTGCCAAATGCATATTGGCCTTTCATGTCCTTCTCTGGTGAGCACATGTGCAAGTTGGATTCAGGATGGAGAACAGAGAGATGAATACTAAATATTCTCAGTGCACACTGTAATGTTTTTAAAATTAATTCCTTTAGAACAAATCCAACATGTTGATCCAACTCCATTTTTTTTTAAACATCTTGATCTGGATAAGATATCATTTACTGTAAGAGGCAGCCATTTCCAACAGTAATGGAAAAGGTGAAGAATAGTTTTGAGGCATCAATACGAGTCAGAAATAACATCCCTAGAAGGACAGACATGATTTATATACAGTTTCATTTTCCATGTCTCAAACATGGACCATTTCACATTGATCTGCTCAGACTCATAAACATACAAAGGATTTTATTTATTTAAAATGAACACAATCACAGTAAGTCCCAATCTTTGACCAAGATGTTTTGATGGAAAGTTTAGAGGTTTTGGTGCTGTTAGTAGTAGTTAATTTATTTCTTAAAGGCAATTGACTCCTACACTTTCTGAATTAATTTCTAAAAAATGTATACTTTGGCTGATTCAGTCTCCGAAAAGGATGCAGGTATATTTCAATATATTGTTTGAAACGTACAGTGTCCTTCTTGTCTGGTGAGGTAGGTTGTTCCCCTGCAGCATGTGAGGACCTCTATGGAGCAGGTAGTCACTGCAGCCCATGGGAAGGACCACATCAGAGCAGACAACCACACTGCAGCCCTTGGAGGACCCCTTGGAGCAGTCTTTCTGTGAAGGACTTTGTCCCATGTCAGAGACCATATGTTGGAGCAGGGATATAGAGCGAAGAGTAAGAAGAATCATATATGAAGTGTTGTGAGCTGATCACAAACCCCTTTGTCATCTTTCCCTGCACTGCTCGGGGATGAAGAACGAAAGGAACTGGGAATGACAGAATGAAGTTGAGCTTGGGAGGAAGGCAGGGGTGGGGGAAAGATGCTTTAGTTTTATTCTTTTTTTCTCACCACCTTACTCTTTTTTAAATAAGCAATAAATTAAATTGATTTTCCCTAAATCGAGTCTGGTTTTGCTGAACTACTGAATGATGGTAACTACTGAGTGATGTGCCTATCCTAAACCATGAGCTCTTCCATCTCACTCTCTTCTTGTGTCCAATAGAGCAGGGTGAGGGACAGAGATGCTGGTGGGCATCTGGCAGCCCACCACAGTGAATTCACCACAAATTTATCCTTGATTCTCAATAAAATTAGCCCCAATGCTAAATGGAACTTTTACACAGTAATACTAAAAAATCAGCTTAATAACGATGAAATATGTACCAGGAATAGCATTCTACTCTCGTATTAACAGTTAAAAAATTTGATCTAGACTTCTTTTTGCTTAGCAGATAGATAAGAATGTATGGGTGAAAGAAAAATAACTTGATGTCCTGAGATTCAGTAAGCATATGTACAGAAATACGACAGTAAAAATGTTATTGGTTAAATTCTTGATGACTAAATGTATATGTCATGGTTTAGGAATGGTATTATGCAATTTAATGTTCCCACTGAAACCACACCAAACCATGTGCCATGTTCTCTCTTCCTTCCCCTCCCCTCTGCTCTGTAGGGCTGGAGAAGTAAATTGGAGACACAAAAGATAAAGATCACAGGCTGAGATAAGAACAACTTACTGGAAAGGGCATTGAGATAAGAAAACGAACAGTTACAGAAACAATGCTAATGACAGAGGGTTCAAGAAGAGACCTGTTACTGCTCAGGCCCCCAGGAAAACTCCTGACCCTCCAACATGCTACCCCGACCCGCATTCCCTGAAAATGATGTGAGGTCATATAGAATAACCTCTGGGTCCTAGCCATGCCTCCTTCTGGCTACTGTATAAAATGTTTTACCGTGAGTGTCCATGTCTTAAAGGATATTAACTGTAGTGTAAACTTTTCCACACAGGCTTTAAAATATCTCAGAAAGAGTAAAATTAGCACAAACTACACATTTTAGAGGTTGGAGAAGTAGAAGCTTTGAATGGATGCAGGACATAGAATAATTTTATCTTCTACCTTGTACATTTTTTCAGCTTCTTGGCAGCTAAGACTAACCAACACAAAGGGATTGTAAACAGTTATAAGAAACATTTCTCTCACTCCCTCCCTCTCCCTATATCTCTTCCCTCCCCTGCTGTCCTCAGGTCACCATCTAAGTTACACTTCTCATATTTTTTGAATTTGTCCTGATGTATAGATATCTATTTTCAGTCTAACACCACCAACATTTTTCCTGAATTTTTAAAGTGCCATATATTTAAATGGGTTTGTGGCCACATGATTCTCCATCTGTTTGAGAATTCATCTAAAAATACTTTTCTCTTGTCTGCTTCTCCATGTTTGCCTCTTTTTTCAGCATTTCATTATATCTATAAAGGAGATTTATGTTATATTTTATTCAGGGCATGCAAAAAAAATTAATTTATCCTATCTATTATTATTCTTAGATTTTGAATTTCTGATCTTTCCTACCCCCACTCCCCACCCCCAGCTATTATTATATAAATTACAGTCACTTTTTAAGCACTCTTTGTTTTCTAGTGTTCTGTATTGGGGTTTGTTTAATTTTTTGAAATTTTTTTTGTATCTGCTATGCTTATTTTTCACATAAAAATGAGACAGACTTCTTCATATCCAGGAACTTACACAGAATCAACACTTTTGTCATGCATGCCCTTTTCTGTTTTGTTTAATTTTGAAATGGTTTGCTAACATAATCTACTATTGCTATTAGGGTCTTAATGAGTCAAAAGTCATATTGACTGTTTTGAGCATTTTGCCAGAGAATTTAGGGTTAGCTAATCTTTAACAGATTGACATTGGAAGGGACATTCTGCCTTTTGGATTTCTGTATTTTTAATGTGCATTTAAAGTAGTTTTTGATGCAAGGTTTTTCATCCTCAGGTGAGTAGTCAGAAGAATGTTGCCAATGTCTTTCTGACTGTAGACATATATTTCTGAACTCCCCCACTGGAGGTTCAACTTCGAGGAGCACCGCAGAGTTTGTGAGTTTTGTGGCTGCTCCTGGGTAAGACAGCTACACTATTGTCTGGAGACAGTCATGTGCAGAGGGAAAACTCAAGATCTCTTACACAGTCATTGAGTTAATATAGTCTCAGTCAGAATAAATGAGAACATTATAATTTGTACAACATTTTGCACAGGGATTGGATTCTAAATGAGACTAGGTACCAATGCCCAAAGGCCAGACTAGCAACTGCACGAGCAATAATGTGGCTAAACATGAGCAATTAGTCGCTGTAGAATCAACACTATAAGTGATAATTCATATATCTATTTTTGTCACAAATATGGATCTAACCCCAACATTGAATTTTGCATGACTTTTCATATTCTCTGTTGATTGGCTGGTATTTTGAAAATCATCCCCCAGATTTTCACATCTAGTAGAACAGTTATTGTAATTAACCTTATTAATTCTTATTAAGTTTACTCAATTAATATTTTTTCAGTTCTTTGATTACCACAGTGTTTGGTGTTTCCTTACCTGTCAGAAACATAGTTTCCTCAATTTGTAAAGTTTGCGTTTATATGCAAGAGCATTACACATTGAAATAACCCACAGATAGAAGACCTGTCACTCTTTCATATGCTTTTCTTGCTGAAAGCAGAAATACACTTTTTTGGATACTTAGACAAAAGTTATGACAAGGGGATAATGGTACCGAGTGAAGGATAAAAGAGTAAAAAGAGGTAACAATAAAGGAGGACACGTAACTTCTTTCAATTTCAGACATTGAAGCCCCTAGATATATATCTGAAATATTGTCATGAAAAATATGAGCCTGGTTTAGGAGTCTAGACTTAGGAGTTTAGTCTTTTGCACGAGAGTAAAGCTTCCCATCACATTTTTTTTTTTTCTTTTTGTACACAATACCAATTTATGTACTCTGTGTAGATGTTATCCTGCAGCTGTTTACCTGTAAACTGGTTAATTAAGAAATTTATGCTCCAGGAACCTGCTACATTTTTTTCATCAAACTCTGGTGTTCATAAATATTTTCATTGTTTATTCAAGATCATTTTCTTAAAACAAAGTCCTTATTTTAAGTTAATTTAAAGTTTTAATTTAGTTTTCTGCAATGATCCCCTATTATGTGTTTTAATGTAGAAAAATCCAGAAAGGAAAGGGATGGAAGGAAGGAAGGAAGGAAGGAAGGAAGGAAGGAAGGAAGGAAGGAAGGAAGGAAGGAAGGAAGGAAGGAAGGAAGGAAGGAAGGAAGGAAGGAAGGAAGGAAGGAAGGAAGGAAGGAAGGAAGGAAGGAAGGAAGGAAGGAAGGAAGGAAGGAAGGAAGGAAGGAAGGAAGGAAGGAAGGAAGGAAGGAAGGAAGGAAGGAAGGAAGGAAGGAAGGAAGGAAGGAAGGAAGGAAGGAAGGAAGGAAGGAAGGAAGGAAGGAAGGAAGATATTTATTTGAAAATTGTGCACTAGAAAATGTTGAAGTGTAGAAATAATGGTGTGAAAATCTGCCTTTTGTGGTTAGTAGATGGACATGATAAAAAGGGCCAATATGAAAAAACCTCCAATGCAAGGACATGTAAATAATTACGGAAGACTGCAATGAAAAAAGGAAAAGGAGAGATGTGAGCAGTACCATGGAAAAGCACAAATTAAAAAATTAGTACAACTCCCAGATGGACAGGAAATAGTAATATTATACAAGGATGATATAATACTTTCAGGGCATTTTAGGTCATGCATTAATCCCTCCTTCAAAATATGGAGCTCAATTTTCCCTGAACAATAATGATGCTCTGGTGGGTTCTATTTGTTTGGAACAGGTAGGAGGGTTCTGCTAAGGAGTCAGGTAAGCTATTGCTCCAAAGCCCATTGCCACATGTAGTTGATAAATCTAAAAATGCTATAGCAAATATGAGAAAAGCTTGTTGCTTTAGATATACCAATAGATATTATTTGTGAAAACTAGCTTTTTCTCCCACTAGCAACAGTCTACTCCTTGTTGAGAGACGGAATGATACAGACTGAGTGAACTGGTGATAAAGTGCAAATTCCTCGTAAACACAGAACGTGATATCCAGCATGGTAGAGATAGGCCCCTAAAGTTCTTCTTGATTATACTCATATCTCCAGAGAAGAGTGTGCTAATTTAAGTATTTATATGACATTTCTAATTCACTTGCGTCAAAAATTGATTTCTGTGATAAAATCTACTTTCAGAAAACAGGTTTCTGTAGAATATAAATGTCCAGTTACTTGTCTAGTGAAAAATCCCTCATAATCAAAAAAGATTAAGGGTCTATTCAAATATATTTGATGATACAGAATTGTTCATAGATATCAGTCAATTACTTCTGATGTAAATCTGCCAGTTCTATTCAAGGATTGCCACTCTTATAGCACAGTTATGTATCTATATGATAATTGAGAAATACTTTATGTAGATGCAATTACATGATGATCTGTGAGAGAAGGGAAGCAGAACTTAATGAACACTTTGCTATTCCCCGTTAGAAAATCAAATATACTTAATTAATATCTTTCTCAATGTTGTTATTAAACAATTTTATGTCATGGAATCTTTAGAGTGTATTTTAAATTCTTGCCTTTAGTCTCAGCTGAGCATCAAAGAATAGTTCTTGGAGAAGAATTCTGGAAATTAAAACATAGATTTGCAGATACCAAACCTCCATTTTTCTTGATCAAGATAATGCATTCTGCAAAAGAAATTAAATTTATTTTACTTATAAAGAAGAGATTACACAGCCCCCTACAAAACATAATGAGAAATTTGGACTAGTATGAAAAAGTCAGTGAAAAAAACTAAAAGTTATTAGTATTGGTAATAACAAAATTTAAAGAAAGTCTAACAAAAATATTAACTTTAGTAAATTTTACATTATTATTATGTTGTTCTTAACATCATATTCTAGTAAATGCTGTATAAATAAAAATATCCACCTGTATGTATAAAGAAATGGTTTCAAAATAAGAGTTATAACTATTCACTGTCAACTAAAAAGACATATGTATAACCTTTCAGAAATTTTCCTGGATTCAGTCAGTATTTACAACAGCAAAAAGTGGTATCCCCTAGAAGCGAGAAGTGTAGATTCCGTTAATCTATTGGATTGAGTAAGATTTGAGAAGACAAGATTGGAATTCAAAATTATCTCAATTTCCTGTGGAGCTGGCATGATAACGAGACTAAAATTTACACCAACAGACTCAAGTCTCTGGCTACCAGAAGAAAACAAAAGTTAAAAGGATGGGAAAAGGGACCAGTGTACCACAGATTGCTATAGATGGCTAATTTTTCTCCATGCGTTCTCAGAAATCAGCTTGAAGTAGTCAGTTGAATTTGAAATAAGGACAACTGAAAAAAGAGTTGGTAATACCATTGACTGAAAAGGACTTCTGATAGCCAGTACAGAATTTTATGATAATATTTCTAAATAGATAACACAATATCTGATACAATCACCCAAGCATTCCTGAACTTGTGACAGTGCAATTAAACATCCTTTCCACACCTACTGATCTTTAAATTTGTGTTCCCATTGCCTGCTTTCTATGTGAATACTAGACAGTTCTGGGATAAAACAAAAAAATTAAATCATCCATAACCACACCTTATTTTTTGTCCCAATAAAAAGAAAAAAAAAAAATATACTCAAGAAAGATGAACTCCAAAAGACAATTTAATGATATTTTATGAAAAGGAGAAGATACTGATGAAGAGATCAAAGTGGAAATCTTAGGAGTGGTTAGCTCTTCAGTGTTGTTTGATTACCTTTGAAAGGTATTTAAAAAAAAAAAAAACAAAACACAAAAAACCTCCCAACAAAATGAATTTTCCAACCTATGAGGCAAAAGACTGAACTGAACTAGCCTCACACAAGTGTTTCAGAAACTATGAAATACTTTTGGTTTTATTCCTAAAGTTATGTCCTGCGTGGGATACTATTTACCTATGTTGTTATTGGTTTATTATTATTAATATATGTTTTGTTTTCTTCCTTTAAGAGAAAAAAAAAAAAAAAATATCTTTTCACCAAAGAGGTTGGTTCATGTGTTTTAAGTGGAGCAAATTATTTAGCTGAGCATCAGACTATTTAGTTTTATTGTTCTAAACATCTACATAGAAATTTAAGATAATTTTTTCAATTTGAATCTAGCGATTACTAATGACAGTCAGATGCTGGAAGAAGGCTTACAGAAATTAATATAATATTATGGTATTTAAATACTAGCTCAAATTTTGCAGAATTGTAAGCAAAACATGAGTACTTCACAAGAGGCATTAAGTCCCTCTTGTGCTGGTAAAATTGCTGTGTCGTCTTATTGCCAAGCAATAGAAATGTAATGTACTGATCTAGAGAGACATAATTTTCCCACTCTTGGAAAATTTTTGTGATTTCCCAAATGCTTTTATGCAGCGTTGGCCAGAAATCTTGGCTAAATGTATCTCTTGTGGGTTTTCTCATCGACCAATATGATTGTAATGAGGGAACATTCAAAATTTTCAAGGAGAAAAAAAGAGACTTAACTCCAAAGCAATTAATCCCAAATTTCCTCCAGTTTTACACCGGGTTTGCAATACTCATGCTTGATGTGGAGTAACCTGCTTTTTTTCTAATTAATTATTCAATATTCATACAAAATAGACAAGATAAATCAGTAGAAATTGAGCCAGATATTATAATATAGCCAAGTGTCTGCTTAACAAAGAAAGAGACTTAAGTCAGACAGAAAAGAGGCAAAGTGCATCTAAACACCCCAATCAGGCTGATGCTAGGTGCTCTGGAGCAAACAGATTTGCAGTCCGCCCAACCTTCTTTCCTTCCAGCCAGGCCAGCCTTTCTTCCAGTACTTTTTTAACTGACGTTTCGTTCACATTGGTATAGTCTCACAAGAGTCTTAACAGCCACTAACAGGAGATTTTATTGTTTTTGCAGAATTTATATATACTTCTTCACTGGCACTGTCTATCATTCCCTACACAATTCAATATCCGCCTATTTTACAATGCCCTAGAAGACTAATTTTGTCCTTGTTTCAGGGTTACCTTTCTTTTCTGCAGCTGATGTAACTTCAGTTAAAATTAACTTACCAAGGTTATTTGCACCATCAGTGATTTTCCAACAGGTTCGTATGACCGTATGGAGACATTTCTTTCTCCACAAATGGTCAAATGATGGAGGTTTGCTGTCATTGCTGCTTCAGAAAGCAAATGATCAGTGCAGATATTACTAATGAGGAACAGCAAATATCAGAGGCTCCACAAATCCCTCTTCCCATATATATGCATAAAGACTGAATCCAGGTCCAGAAGTGGAACTACTGCAGCATTAGTCAACATAGCTTGGAAGACACTGTGTTCTTACCTTCTTTCAGCTCTATAGACTCTGCAAAGTTTGACTGCATCATGATAATCATTCTGTATCCATACCATGACTCAATGTGTGTCCACTATGGCAATTCTGGCTACATAAAAAATTAGCCAGATCAGCAAACATAACTGAATTTAATTATAGGAACAAAATATCCTTCCCTGTTTTCCAGATGTGAAAGTATGTATCTTTGAAAAAAAACCCAGATATTTCTAATACTTTTATAATTTTGCTGAAATTAATGCAAAAAGTGATTGCTATATTCCAGCTGTGGTCAAGCCCTGGGAACAGGCTGCCCAGGGAATTGATTGAGTAACCATCTCTGGAGGTATTTGAAAGATGTGTAGATGTGGTTCTTACAGACATAGTTTAGTGGTGGATATGGCAATATTAGCTTAATGGTTGGGCTTGATGATCTTAAGGGTTTCTGCCAACCCAAACTATTCTGTAATCCCATAATTCTATTAGGCTGACATCTGAAGCTGCTTACTACTGCTAACATCCATTGCAGATTTGTCTTGGAAAAGAGTCAACTGGGGTGGTAAAGAGCAGTCCCAGAAAAAGAGCTAGTGCTGTAGAGTTTCCTGGGCACATAGTTCAAGTCTTTTCATTAATAAAATAATTTAATTAATTAGTATAATAAACCTGTTTCTAAAAGAGCAATTACAACCCAAGTTAAACCATGACATGTATCCTAAGTTGACACTGCCATCAATAAGGCATCCTTCTGTAGGCCATCAATATTCTCATACAAGTTACAGATATGTAAAACTGACAATTGACATATATTCTCATGAATATTCAATTGTTGTATGGAAATTTGGAGTATGGGTTGTGACACCCTGAAAGCTTACTCCTTTTAGTCATAATCATAGGAGTAATTTATTTGAGTAGTACCTATCGATTGATGCTGAGGGAATTGCTCAGTTAATTTATAAACTGGAAAATTTAAAGTGTTTAAATCCATGTTCTTGGATTCTAAAGACAAAAGGATATTGAGAAGAAGTACTTAAAAAGATGTAAAGAAACTTCACTGCTATTTGGTGCTTTTTAGAACTGTTTCCATGTAGGAGCCAAAACAATGTTTTTCATGGGTAGCAAGACAAAGAAATTATAAAGCTCTCATTTTCATACTGAAAAGTGAAAGATACTTGTGATCATGAATGATATTTATTACAGAAAGTGTGATTTTGCATTCCAGATTGGGGTACTCTACGAAGTACCCCATGTTAAGTTCCAGGCTAAGTAACTTTAAATTTCAGGACATCAGGGTATGCTTCGTTGTATGTTAGTTGCAGGGCCTAAATTCATGGATGTTGGCATAAAATTAAAAAAAAAAAATCCTGTTTGACTTGGCAATGAATATATATGCTGTTTAAAATATTTATTAGTTAGTAAATTTGTGTGTATGTTTAATAGAACCAGACAAGTATGAAAATCTGAACATGTACGTATGTTTAAATTGCATAAAAATTAGATTCTGCATCCTTGAATTAAAAGAATAATGTGTATAATTTACACCTCTTCATCAGAATGTTTTGTTTCTTTTATCAGGTATTTTATTTCTTAATAAATTCTTTTGAATGAATGAATGCCTACAACCAAAACAGAGCAGTTATTATTGTAATAACTTTACTGTACGATATAGGAAAAACTGAGGTGGAATTCATTAGGTATCTATTTTTTCATGAAAAGTGTCCCTAAAATGTCTAAGGACAGGTGCTTTAGAATAATAAATATTAAACAAATAAAAAGCAAATAGCTTTTCTGATCCCACCTGTCATCATTAAATATCTGGGAAAAAATAACAAAACAAGAAACTTTCAATAATAGGCAAATCAAAAACTGAAAAACCATTAGTGCAACTGTACATAAAAGAGAGAAAAAGGTATGTCTTAGGCATCAAATTTTACGATCAAGGTGAAAAACAAAAATCTGGTTACGTTGTTATTACTATTGATATTCTGTAAACATTAACGTTGACTTTGAAGAGTGTACAAAACGGATTTTTAAAATAGTTAAATAAAGAGAGAAAATAGATAATATTTTAATAGATAAGTATTTTCAGTTCTATATTTAGATGAAATCTTCAAAGTAAGTTTAAGTGTACTTACTGTAATTTCCAGTATTTTTTTTACTAAAACATACTTAAATGAGAATTAAGATAAGGTAATAAAACTCACCTACATGGTTTACAAAAACAATTATCCATCAACTCTTGATGATGCAATATAAAATTGATCCATCAAAAGAAAGGTGTTATTCTTCCTTTTTAAAATGTTCTTCTAAAATATATTGATTGAATTGTTATTCTTCCTACTTCAAATTATGTCAGAAGGGAGACTTCATGATAAATGAATTATTTGGGAGAAAATACCTCAAGAAATTAACTTTTGTCTTTGAGATTTCCTGTAGAAGTGTGCTGTCCTTACTACAAGGAATACCGCTTTAGAAAATAAAGTTGAGAGTGTGGTCCTTTTTTTTATGAAATTTTGTTTTTTTTCTGCATCGATCATCCTGATAGCATTGAATTGATCATTTCCTTTTTAAATGTTTGTTTAGAACTCCTTCACTGACGTATTAGAGATTTTTTAAACTTATTATTTAAAATAGATCAATACATAAAATCATATGCATGTTTTCTTCAAATTTACTTTGTAGGTACTGTAGTCAAAACATTTCTATTAATGATATTATACATCAGAGCAGTAGATTAATCAAGGTACTGAACTTCTGAAAATAAAAGAACAATATTGTGCATAATGGCAGGATGTGCTCTGAGACAGCTCCATATTATCTTGTTCACAGATATGCTTCTTCATGTGCAATAACACATTACAAATTTTAACTTAATGTGATTTCACATATAAAGGAAGATCAAGGAGGCCAAAATTTTGAGGTGAATCTGACTAGAGATTTTCTATCTGTCTAATTCCTAGCTCCTGTTCCAAGAGAGATGCACAAACCTGGAAAACACATGCAAGACAGTAAAAATACCTGACGACATAGCAAGCGACTCAGGCATCCCACTGCCAGTAGCTGAATCAAACCCTAGAAGTAGAGCAGAGGTCCCAAAAGTCCCCTCTTGTACCTGCCAGCCTCCTTGGACTTTCAAATATCATCGAGTTTTTCAAGTGGAACTAGAGATGGAAATGGAAATGCACATCTTAAGTGGGCAGTTGAACCAAGCTTCTGAAGTTAAGCTTCTGAATCTCAAGCTGAATATCACCATTAATGACTGAACTCCTTCAAATAGCTTTCTTCCATCCACTAAAAAATACTAATCTAAAAATTAATACTGATCTAAAAAGACTGATTGAAATCAACAGTGGATGCCATCAGCAGAGCTACATTACAGGGAAAATTATCTGTAGTTAGAAGAATCTGAACTTATCAACATGAAAAGATTGGTTTTAGGGGGTGGAAAACCTGCTTTCATCAAGCTGGTGTATTTATAGAACAATCATCTGACAAGATGTCAAAATATGCGAGGAATTCCTGGAAATGAACACAATTGCAGTGTAAAATAAGATTAAATGAACTTCAAATTGTATAAAGAGCGAACTCTAGACTTTTCCCTTTTTTATGGTAAATAAAAAATGTTGAAAATAATTTTGTCCATACTAATATTTGCCAAGTTGTGTAACTGAAAGTTATACTTTAAATGAGCAAATATTGAAGTGCGAATGCTGAGTAAAATTTCAAATACGTAAAAAACCCATAAAATGCAGTCTTTTACTAATACATGTACATGACAGAAAAGACACATTTGCACCTCAGTGCCTACCTGAAGAAAATCATATATTCTTACATGTGGTGGATTATCTAGCTATGCTGCAAGAAGTACAAATGCATCTGATTTGCAAGACCTTGAGAAACTGAACTCTATTTTAGATGAACCACTTATGATCTTTGTGATTATGCAATAGTTCATGCACTGGTTTTCACAAATCTAGTACAAAAAATTATTTTCTATATAGGCGAAACATTGTTGAATATTTCAGCCTTGGCAGCAGATATTCAAGTAAGAACAATGGAAGATAATGCACTTAAGAAACACAAGATATAGATCTTCAATCTTCAACAGCCTCAATTCTATTTTTATATTATAAGGAATTTTTTGTTGTATTCAGCAAATTAGTATGTGATTATACATATTTTTTATAAGACAATGTTTAAGCTTTCTTATGATAACATAAAATTCAGAATTGCTGATCTTAGAAAATGTAAATGTAAATAGTAATTATAAAATCATTCATAGTATAATTGGCAGATATCTCAAAATGATAATCTAAATATTTTACTTTAATAAACAAGTTGTGGTGAACATTCTAACACTAAACTCAGACATGCCGAAAATGCAACACAATTATTTCACGCTTAACATACGCTGGCCACTGTTAAAACAGAAATGTGTGCCATCAGTCAGGGGTTAAACCAATTTCTGCTTTAAAATAACTAGGTTACCATTTCAGCTTAAAATCTCAAGTAATAATCACCCAGTTATATGGAAAATATACATATTACACAACTTTTACAACATTATCCCTTCAATTATGCTATGAAACTGCAATGAGTCTTCTTCATCAGAATGTGTTTCCTCTTCAGATCCTTAAATCACGTCCTCAACACAACCAAAAGATCCATTACTTTGTCTTCTTTTAGTAAGTGCAAAAATTTTTAAAAATCCAAACTTCTTCAGAGGGTAAGAAAATTACCATGAAACTTGCACTTTTTTGTTGTTTCAAGTCAGTTATGAAAATTTCATCACTCTGGAACATGTGTTATCTTCATTGCTATCCGTGCCTTCCAAGAGCACATTTCTGCACCTTGATAACAGTAAACCTCTCTAAGAGATTCAGTTTTGACCATGTTTTCATAAACTTTTCTCTGTTATAATACACAGCTATTTGATTAAGTTTTCTTAAGCCTGTTATATATTTTTTTGAAGGTAATTTTAAGGGAATGCTATGCATTAGCTCTACTGAGTTATTAGTGTGTGGAGCAGGGACCTGCAAATGATGAAACCACAGCTGGATTTTGATTATGCTAAAAAATCAAGATCTAGACAGAAATACTAGTATGAACATCTCTGTGGCTACAGGGGAAAAAAAAAAAACAAACAAAAAAGCCCACCAAAAAATCTCAAACAAACAACCCCCCCAAAACACGACAAAAACAAACTCCAAAACAAACAAACAAACGAGCAAAATCAACAAAATTCTTAAGATCTGAGTGAAGACCAGAAACTGAATTTTGTGTACTTCCCCTCTATCAACGACAAGTAAAGGTGGGAGATCATTTCCTTCAGTCTGTGTAATACACTCTACAACAAATCCAATGGCTTGCTTAATATATCTAAATTTGTTTTCCATGTATTTTGGGAGGACTACTTCATGCCTATTTTTAGAAGACATAAAAAAGTCATAGCTGAACTGTCAATTCTGGCTCTGATCAGGCAATATTCTTGTTTTGCCTAAAAGACTCTATTTTCTTCCTGCACTTTAAATCTGAGGCATTGCCACAATCTAATTAGTGTAACAATAGAAAGTTTTTGGACCAGATATCTATCCAGCTTTCTTTGAAAGAACCTTTTAGGCTAATGATTGCTGGCACTGAAATTGCTAAGTTTATTACCAGGCTAAGTCTTTGAATAAAAGGCATGTTGATGAATCGATCTCATCTTTTGAGGAGTGCAGCAGCAATATACTATTCAAGAAGTATCCTTCAGACATCCTTGTACTTTTGCTCTAGATTTATCTGACATGCAAAGAATCAATCATGTCCAATACTGCTGGGTATGAGGTTGTGGGTTGGCTTTTTAAAATGGATTTCCAAATGACTTCTGTTTGATAAGCTGTGTAGTACTGGTTGTTTACAGATAATCATCTGCATTGATTATGAGTTAGGTTTTCACACCCAGTAATATTCAGTTATTTAAGGGACTGATAAGTTGTTCTTACCTGCTGTAGTATTTTATTTGATTAATTTGCTTCTTTCTGCTGAGTCAGTAAAAGGTTTAATCTGTTTCTGAAATGTGGTAAAAACCAGCATTTTTTCTTTAAGTAATCTTAAATACAATTTATATACATGCAACTCCCTCATCTGGTATGGCACTCTGACTATTACCCTCTATTAGTTTTCTAGCTTGGTAGTGGTGAGATTGAAGGAAGAAGTCCTATGGCAAACAAAAGGGACATCAGGGTGCTGGGACATTTGGTCAAAGGAGTAGGTGCACAGGTTGTGTTCTCCTCAATCTCTTCAATACCAGGGGTGAATACTGGATGGAACAGGAGCACTAGCCTGATTACTTCATGACTTAGAGGGTGGTGCTGCTGGGGGAATTTTGGTGATTTTGATTATCGGGTAGTTTACATGGCACTAAGCCTGCTCATGACAGGTGGGTTCACCTGTCTGAAAGGGGGAAAAGGATTATGACTCATGACTCAGGGACTGATTGAGAGGGCTTTAAACTATGTTAGAAGAGGGGAGGGGATACACCCAAGCTTACTGAGATGAGCCAGAGGGTGGCATGCCAGTCTTGGAGGTGAAATGAATCAGCTGAAGTGCATCTACGGCAATGCAACCATAACAGATAGCAGATCAGGCCCCCCTGCTATCTTTTCTCACTTTTTTCTCTGGCTCTCTTACCTTTTTCTGTTTCTACTCTCTTTTGGTGTTGTTTTCTTTGCTGGCCCCAGCTCTGGACCATCCACACAGCAGGACCAACACAGGATCTAAGGACTGATGACATTTGCTTTCCTCCCTTGCTTTGCCTGGGCAGAGCACAGCTATCAAGTTCTACTCTTTGCTCCATATTGAACTCTGTCATGGTAGTGGAGAGCTTGTGTAAGGGTATGTTGTGGCTTGTGAGCCAGCCCCTTTGAGGAGTTAGTTGCTGGAATTGAGAACTTAATGAAGTGTACTGTAGAAAATGTAGGGCTTGTTTGACTCCAGTTTTGTGGAAATCTATTTTATACATTTAAAATCTTATTATTTAACACCTTTCAGTCTAAATGATGGGCTGATTGCTGGAGTTATGATGACTATATAATAAAATCATAAGATTCCCTGACATGTATCCAGTATTTGTCTTTGTTCAGCCTGACAAGAATTTATAATGAACATCATGGCCCCTGCCTGTGGGTTCTGACACTGGCAAGAAACTGATCACAGCAAGAAGTGCCGCAGACAAAACTACCCACAAAATGACCTTTTAATGTATATCTCTACGTATTCACTTTTCTTCCTAAAATAAAAATGTTTTGTCCTGGTTGATCAAGCACTACTTTCTTTTTCTTTATCATCTATAGAGTGATATTTTTTTTGTCATCTACAGAGTTTAAAACATTGATAAATATGAGGAGATTGACAGGATCTAGAGAAATGAGTGAGAAATAGGGTACTTATCAACATCCCTCAGACTGGATCTTACTTTTCAGATCCTATTAGCAGTATTTTTGATTGTGTATATAATTGGTAGTCTGAAAACAGTGTAAGTAATTTATGTTATTTAAGATTTAAATATTTTCAATTTGAGTTTAATTTTTTTTTGTTCTTTCCTGTTAGCTGTTCTTCTCCCTCAATATCTATGTCTTTTCAGTTAGTTTAAAATTAAAGGGGTTATCAAGGCTTACTGCGAGTGACAGTGTCAGCTAAGAAGAAAGGAAGAGAAAAAATAGAAAGGTTCCATCAAAGCAGGTACTTTGAGAAATACTTCTGACAAGACCCAGACTGAAGCTGACAGCAGCTGGATTATGCAATCAATTTATGTAACTATGTAAAGAAATCTTCAAGAGGAGGTGAAGGTGGTTTTGAAATTTTTTTCGATTCTGCAACATCTGTGGATAGGATTTCACTGCTAGGCACAGACAAAGCTTTAATGTTGCAACGCAAGAAACTGAAGATATATCTGAAAAATGTAAACAATTTCTCAGGAAAATTAATTTGATTTTTTGCTACTCAGCATACATCAAAAAGTAAGAGCAATCAGTGAATATACTAGCTGATACTTTCCATGGATAACAGATGTGTGCTTCATGCACCCTTCAGGGCAAAATCAGTAAGGGAAAAATGCTTTCTCTCACGGTTTTCTTTTGCTATTGCTTTTCCTCTGAAGCAATGAGAGTAAACCCATTCAAACAGTGTCCTGGCAGCAGTTTGACATTTTAAAAGATCAAAAAGTACCATGTTAGGTACCTAGGGAGCCCCCAGACTGCAATAACACCAAAAAGGAAAGTAATAAAGTAAGGAGCAAGCATATGGCCTGCAGTTGCATTTCTTGCTATTGATTCTGAAACTGCTGAAGTGGAACTTCTTTATCAGCAGCTACATAATCAGCAAGTCAAAGCAATGTATCTCTGTCTGAAATACAGTAAAACCACTGTGTCAATTTAATCAAAAGATATCAGTTAGAGAAACCTGGAAAATTACATGACATTACATACTGATGGATGTAAGATCATTGAGGTCTCAAATTCAAACTGCCAAGAAATGCCTGGAAACACACTGATCTTTGAATTATTATACCCACACGTCATCTGTTGGAGCTTCCTAACATGTAGAGGAAACACTTCTCTTGCTATACTCTTTAAAAAATAGTGATTTGTACACTCGGAAGCGAACCAGTCCTACTGACTGCACACCAGCTGATGCTGCAATGTCTTTGTCTCCTATTTTTTGCTTTTGGTGTGATTACCATAACCAACGGCACTTCAATATATTCACAGGAATAATTTGAGACTACTGATAAATCTATAAAGCCTATCTACTATGGACCTTGCTTACTCCTGAGTTGTACGAAAGACCAGATGCAGTTTGAGATGTTCTCTTTACTTCTTCCAAGGAGGTTTGATTTCCAAGACAAATGTTTTAACAGGTTATAACAGGAGCAAATTAGCCCAAAGTAAGGCTAAGTTTAGCAGGAACAAAAAAACTGGATTTAAAAGTATATTTAACTATGCTATTTCAGTGTGCAAGACACTTCGGATTTGAATTATTTTTTGTGTAGAAGAAAGAAAAATTAGTGTTCAGGGCAAGATGTTTTCATTTTCTCATTTTTTCAAGCAAACTCATTATAGGAGCTTTTTTTTTTTCTGCTGGGTATGTTCAATTCAGGTTTTTTCTATTATTTTTGCAGGATTGTTTTAAGTGACGGTAATTTCTTAGACATATTGAGTATAAAGCCATACCTAATGAAATGCTTTTGCAACTTTTAGAACTAATCAGAATTCATACTTGAAAAATCAAATTTGCAAAAACAGGAGAAAAAAATCTTTCATTCATCTTCATTAAAATCCTCGTTTAATCTGTTAGAAAAACAACATAACATTCAAACTTAGTTTATTTTATGGATCTGAGGAAAATGCTGCATCTTCTGCATAGAAAATCATATATAGAATGAGATCATTAGTTGGTGTAGGACTTTATTGAACTTTATAGACTGCAATATATCAAGTAATTAGCTTGCTGTATGTCTGTAAAATCCATTTGTATGTATAATCCTAGACTTACTTTCCATAAAACTTTCTGGGGCTTTACAGAGGAACTCATTTGGTTCCTGCAGACTACACCTGTAGTGGCAAGTAAAGCAGATTGGCAGAAGCAAAAATATAGTGTAATGTGTTGTCCTGAGAAGTCTACACTAGATACCATTCTTATTTAATTAATTTATGTATGTATTAATTTATTTATATCAGAAACAGCATTGGATTATTCTACAGACTCAATATCCACTTATTTCTGGATATACTCCGGCATATCTTTTGTCTCAAACACATACAGAGGAAACCCAGATCATGAGCACAGCATTCATTTCATTATGAGAGCAAAGTACATGGTAAGATAAAGAGGTTTGTTTCAAAACCACACGTCTATGACCTACCAAAATAGTAGACAGTTGTAGCTGCTCATCAATGGAGTTCCAACATGATGTGAAATTCGTCATTAAAGAATAATTGGGAAAATAAGAAGCTACTTTTTGACATAAAGGAAAGAAAACCAGACAAAATGGTGGTGTCCATGCCTGTTTAAATCTCATTGCCCTTGAGTAATACCTGTTCGTGCTTCTTCCACTCCCATAGTCCTTTAAGAATGGTTGTGGTGTGGTTTGTCTTCAGAGTTCATCTGAACGTCGATGTTTTGTTGAGATGTGTAAACTGGAGTTAATAAAACCAGCCTTGTTGCTTTTCTCTTAAAACAACATCTAGAGTGTTTGCATCTGGGTTTGGACACAGATTCAGTAGTTCTTGCATATTCACATGTTCTCTTTAATGTTCATGCTTATGGGGTTTGTTTCTTTGTTTGCTTGCTTTTTTCTTCCTAGAAGTACTTGTCCAAATAAATAAGTTACTTTGTTGAACAATTTAAGTCTTTCTTGCTATTAATTGTTGTCTCTATATAATAGACACATGTGCATATATTTTCTGACACATGTGAATAAACACATATTTAATAGTGGTCATGGAGACACAATATAATTTGTGCCTAATATATATGCATATAAAGATTCAGACTTTGTATATGGAAACATGAAAACCTGTCACATTGAAGTTTAAGAACTATGAAGGAATGTCTTCAGCCCTCTTGGTTTAATGTTGTTTGGTGTTATATTTGGAATGCTGTCATTGCCATGAAGCTGTACATGATGCTGTCTTTATTAGAAAAGTCCTATCGATGTCTGAGACTACGAACTTAGGCAAAAGCCTCAGCTTTACTGTGTCCTTTCTTCCAATCTGCAAGCGCATATGTATCAACCTAAGTGCCTTGTTACATCTTTCCAGAACCATGAGCTATGTGAGGCAAGGAAAGTTCTGGATCAGTATTGTGTTATTATGAGGGGATTTTAATTTATAATGTATTCTAAGTATCAGTAATAATAGGCCATAGCATTATTTATGCCCTTCTTAATTGCAAGCTTGGAGACCAATGACTCAGAGTCACAAAACTCTCAGAGATATAAGGGAGATCCAAGCTGTACATTGCTTGCCCTTGAAAAATATTCTGTGTCTTCTGAGTCACAGCACTATTTGCAAAGAGTTTTGCACTGAATATACTGACATAATGATTGCAGCAGCAGATTATAAATAGCTGTATTTATACATAGCTCTAAACTAAAAGAGCAGCAGCTTGCTTGAGACATTTTTAGTAAGAATTTTCCCCCACTCTTTAATTTATTCCTTTCTCCATTATGTTTCAGAGCAACCTGGGCTGGAAGCTGTAAAACTTATGACTCCTCAACATGAAAACAGACAGTTCTTAATCACATTTTAGGTGTTGTGGTTTTCAGAGAGAGGAGCGGCAGCTGTACGCTTGTCCTGTTTCCTTAGCAACAGAGCAAGGGGAGCTCAGGAGACTCCGCTGGAGGGAGCCTGAGATGCTCACGTGTTGCTCTCAGTATCTCCCTCCACCTGCCACAGCCTACGAGGACCAAAATCAAAAAAAGCTTGCCAAGGAAAGGTTCTGTATATATGATTTAATACTATTCCATATCAAATGTGTGATAGCTGAATACTAAATTTGCTTGGTTAAGCATTCAATGGTCAGGAGGGGGCAGAAAAAAATGTGACAAACACGTATGGTAAGCTCTCAGCTATGCCAGTTAAATTTTCTTATAAATTTTACAGTGTTTCTTTAAAATACATGCTCACAGTGAAGATACTGAATAAAATCTCCCTAGTTTCAAGGACAGAAAATACTCATTGTTTCCATTTTCCATATGGCCCAGTTTGAGGAGCCATAGTAAATTCAGCTTTCTTTTGGAAATGCAAATACCTTGTCTAATCTTCATGGTACTTAATAGAAAGGACACCTTAAATGTAATACGTTCGTTTAAACAGAAGTGCTAAATAAATATACAAATATCCCAAACATACCCCTTCCCCAAGGTTTTAAGACACTTTACATTATATTAATCTTATATGGGTGCACAGCTGTGGCATTGTAAGAGGACATAATCCTATTCTTCATCTATAATAAGGAGAAAATATAATTCTGATTTTTGCCTCCATCTCCTCCACCCCTGGAGTGTGACCCCCATAGCAGCAGTGGCCTGGGGAAATCTGAGGCAAGATCTTTCTCTCTAAAATGTTAATTGGACTGCCTAAGGTTTTGGTTCCATATACATGGCATTTTCTGCCTTTTGGACATAGCAGGATCTTGAGTGGGTCAGTAAGCTGAGTCATTCTTTCAGTAGAGCCTTTAGTTCTTTTCTCCCCTTAGAGGGAAACCTAATACAACTAATTTTTAAATTGAGGTTTCGCTACTCCTTCCTCGACACATTTTAGGATTTTTTTTTAACACAGATGTGCCAAAGCTATTTTGTTGGTTGCAGGTGTACCCTCTAATTAAACACCCACTGGCCACCACCCCACCCCTCAATAAAAAAATCACAAAATGCATCATTTTTGGATAATGGAGAGCAAAATATCTTTCATCTGTCTCCTACNTTTTTTTTAACACAGATGTGCCAAAGCTATTTTGTTGGTTGCAGGTGTACCCTCTAATTAAACACCCACTGGCCACCACCCCACCCCTCAATAAAAAAATCACAAAATGCATCATTTTTGGATAATGGAGAGCAAAATATCTTTCATCTGTCTCCTACCCCCATCCCTTTAAAATTGTAAGAATATGTGGAGAATTGCAGCCTGTTTAAATCCTCCTTTTTCTACCCAACAGGTGCTAGAGGTCCCGTGCACCATCCCAATTGTTCCTTCTCCATGGGCGTTAAAGCTCTCAACCACAGAATAAGGCAGAGCTTTATCTTGGATCAAATGTGTGTGTGCGATGTAAGAGAGTGTGTGAAAGCACGAGCTTGGAGATGGAATGTACCATCCCACGGAGGAAAGTACATGGAAGAGAAGGTCTCAGGAGAAAACGAGCAGGGAGAAGGTCTCATAATTGCTTATTAATCTCACAGACTGTGACTACATGTTTGCCAAAAAGACAGTCCAATTCATTTTAGGATGACAGAGCTTTGAACTGCTGTCAAAGCACGAACCAACTCACCTGCCCAACATGATCAGCATGGTCATTCATTGCATTCTTCCACCTCATGATTTACCAAGCCAACATACTAGGACTGAATGCTCATGCTTGCAAATGAATACTTCTGTCCATATTTTAGAGAGAATAATTTGGTTTGTTTTTATATAGCTGAAGGGACTGGTACTGGCCTGAAACGTTGCATAGATGGCCTACTGTTATTCCTTGTGGGTATGTTTACACTATATTAGATGCAATATATATATATATTTTTTTTTTAAATAAAAGCAAAATATTCACAGTCATAATAGAAAAAGAAGTGCTTTCAGTTTCAGAAGAATATCAGTTCACTGTCATTTTAATAATTCAAAATTGGGTGTTGTTTTTTTCCTTTTTCCCATCTCTAGGTCAGTTGTACTGGCTTTTTGAAACTTGACAAAACACAAAGCAAATTTTCGTTCTTCTTACTCTTCAATTCTGTTGACATAAGAGTCAATAGATTCTGAGTAAGTCTAAAGTATGTTTCAGGAGTTTCTTTTCTGTCTTCTAGTATTTATGTTAAATTCCAATAGAATTTTTGGTAGTTTCAGGCTTTCAATTCCTTCATTTATAACTGAAATAATGACTGTTAATTTACTATACAGAAAAATGAATGCTTCAAAGCTGCAGTCTTTTGAGATTAATTAAAATGAATGAGTAGAAGGAACGAAAATAAGAGTTATGTTTTCTTGCTTGTCAGTGCTACGACAATAAAGGAGGGACAGGGATGCTACAAAAAAATCTGGATTTTATGAGTGTTTGGAAATAAGTTCAGGACACTATGTCATTTAAACATTAAGATATTATTAAGGGGTTGAAATCTTATGAATTTAATGCAAACATGCCAATATTTGCAAAAAATCTTATGCAAGTCTGGTCAATCTGTGGACTCATTTGTGTCCCAGCTGCAGAACATAATTTTCAAAGGTGCTGTTCTGTCAGAAGAACCCACCACATGCTATGTGTTCAGGGAGACAATTTTCTAATTCTCTACTATTACTAGGCTTTTAAACTAGTTTAGCTGTTTTACACTTTCATCATGTTGTGTTCCATATGTTTCTTTATTTCATGCATTAGGACATATAATGCCCTTATGAGGTCTTGAAAATCTCTATTTTTACCACAACCACTGTTACTGAATTGCTGTCTAAAATGAAAGAAATTTTACCTTCTCTATAAGTGAACAGTTCTGTTGGGCTTTTCTTCTTTTTCTTTATATCAGAGGTTAATTAAAATATAAATCATTCTGCAGTATGATTGATAGATAAAATAACTGTAGCTAGGTAGCATTAATATAGACCTGAAGAAAGCCTTTTTTAGGAAGGAATTACCCTTCTGTAGAATGTTTTACATACAAAGGCTAGAAAGAACAGAATGTTTTCAGTACTAATACCTTGTAATAGCTGGATATGTTAGTTATAAGGTAACTTAATTAGTGTTAATAGTAAAAGAGGTAGAAATTCAAAGGGGTTTCCTTCTGCCGATTGGTTGTCTACCCAGAGGCAGGAGGAACAAATAAAAGAATAAGTGCTTTACATAAAATTTTATGACTAATTTTTAATGCTTTGATTTAATCAAGTAAGCAGATTTTACACAAACACATTAATTCTGTAGTTTTAGTTGAATATTAATCACTTCTTGTCTTAATCTACTGCCTAATGATGATATGAAGTCTTAAAGAGCTGGCACATACCCCCATGAAGGTGTTAGCATTTAAGTCACACACAAAATGAATCCTCTGTTCCATTACTTCCACATGAGACCAATTTGGATTTAATTAATTCACATTTATAAAGCACTTTCATATCTTTCAATGAATTACACAATAGAAATACCAGGTGGTAGCGTTAAATAGCAGAATTTGACCAAAAAAAGGAACCAATTATATTTTATTTAAAATAGTTGAGATCATATTATTTATATAAGTTATTTACTATGAATTGAATGGGAAAATGCTATATTAATGACTTTTAAAAGTTTGTATGTTGATTCCTTAGTAGAGGAATGACTTAGGTTGGAAGGGACCTTGAAGATCCAATAGTTTCAGTGCCAGCGCCATGAGCAGGGATGCTACCCATTAGACCACGTTCAAAGCCTAATCCAAACTGGCCTTAAATGATTCCAGAGATGGGTAAACCACTTGTCTGGGCAACCTGCTCCTGTGCCTCACTGCCCTCTCAGTAAAGAATTTCTTCCTAACACCTAACCTAAATTTCTTTCAGTTTAAAAAACTTTCCTCGTTATGAGAAAGTGTCCTAAAATTATGTGTCAGGGTAATAAGTCACTCTCTTTTTTTATAAGCCCCCTACAAGTACCGAAAGGCCACAAAAAGGTCTCTCTCGAGCCTTCTCTTCTCCATGCTGAACAAATCCAGCTCCCAAAATGTTTTTGCAAGAGATGTGTTCCAGCCCTTTAATCATCTTTTGGCCCTCCTCTAGACTAGCTCTAACAGGTCCACATCTTCCTCGTGTTGTGGACTCCAGACCTAGATGCGGTACTTCAGGTGATAAATAGAATGTACTTTAAAAAGAAATTTATTTGTTATGGTTTCTGCAAAGATTTTAAAGTTTTAGAGTACCAAATTTTACTGTACCAAATGGACTGATACTGGATTAGTACTCTGCAGTAATTTATTGCTACAAACCTTCATGACACTGAGACTCATTAACTCCCACTGACATTGGTGAGAAATGAAACTGCTCAGATCCATACAGAATTATGATCCAATTTCAAGTATCTAAAGAGGAAAAAGCATTGAGAGTCTGTCGTTTACCACATGAGGCTTGCTAAATGAAAAGAGTGATGATTACTTAGGTCATGTAATTTGCTTATGTATGTCGTATCTTGATGATCATTTTGTGTGCCCATGAATCTGTTTCAGACTTTCCATTATCTCAGGTGGGTTTCCTTTCCTATTTTGCTGTGCAAATACCATGACTCTGGCTCATTATAATGCTTCATAAGCAGCTTTCCTGAGCAGCACACCTTATTATGTACAGTTTATTTATGACCATCTCCCTGGTGATGTCCATACTTCTGGACAACGTTTTCTTCAACACCTGAATTATCTTTAGACTCCATGTCTAAAAGGTAACACACCATCCGTGTGATGCTTTATGTCACTGTTGTAATTTTAATTGCAGGGACTATTTGATGACTGGATGGGCAATACCAACATTCTTTCTACTTGCTTGGAAAATATTATAGTTCTGCTAAGATTTTCTCAGCTTATAAATGAGATATCATTGTCAGATCAGAACATTTCCCAGCTGTAGAAGTATTTTCTGTGCTACCTCATATACTGACTATTCTTCATTTTCTTATGATTTTCTAATGTCAAAGAAGAAGAAATCCTGCTGTATAATAATTAATAAGCATGATGTAGGGCATTCATGCTTTGTATAACTGACACAATTTTCTATTTTATATTTTCTTTAATATGTCAAGCCAGTTGATTCAGTGAAATAGCTTTAACAGACACTCTATCTTTGAATTGCCTTGAACATACCTAATTTTACTATGATGTATTTCTACTAAGAGTAGTCTTATTAATATTAAGGAGTGGGTGTTTTCAGGAATGTGGAATAACTCTCCTGCAATGCATAGAGACCAGGAGGAGAAAATATCTTCAGCCTACAGCTGTTTCAGACTAAATGTTGGACTTTTCCTGCATTCTTAAACAAAATCATTTTGAAGTGTGTTTTTTGACAAATGATCCTACAGATTTCCCACCCACAGATGCTTAAATGCACAGAAGCAGCCACTGTGCAGCTTGGAAAAATACTGTGAAATAAAGTCAAAACTAAGAGTTTTACCTGGATTTGAGTGTGAAATGCCTCCATTTGATAAAGAGATTGTCTTGGGGTGACTCAAACCGGGACAGAGATCAAGATGGTACTTCATGTAAAATCTGTACAGGGGTCATGCATCGTGCCTTCTCTGACCCATGCTCTCTGAAGTCTTACATTTAAACGAATCCTCATTCCAACAGGACTTTGGTATTATGTTGTCTTGGGTATCTCTGCATTGGAAAATGCCCTGTCTTTTTAAATTTCTTCCTTTATTTCCATTCCTAAATTGGCTTAGAAAAAGTACAAGATGTTGCTAATGAAAAACATTGCATAATTGATGTTGGAAACTAAAATTATTCTATCACAGAAATGCATAGATAAAAAGCTAGAGACAAGAAACCATACCATTTCATACACCGTGAAATTTTATCATGTGATTTACTGCTTGGTAATGTTGTGGCAGTACATGTATAGCTAAAGAGTTATGAGTTGGAGTTCATGTCACTGTGTTCTAATTTAGTTATTTATATGAAAATAAAAATAATTCTTTGCTAAATTAAAACAGCCACATGCAATAGGAAAAATAAATGCTGTAAAAGAAACCATTGTTTGGAAATACTTTACAATGGGAAATACTTCTCAGTGTGTATTCAGATTCAGTGAGTTTGTAGGTTGTGTCCTGTAATCAACGTAACACTTTCATCATATCAAAAATTCTCTTGACTGTGTGTCAGACGTGGAAAATAGTTTCCAAAGTAATTTCCTCTAGATGTAACCACTGCCTTCAACGAAAATAAAAGTACTTATAGAACACCTGAAAGTCTCCTAATACCTGATAGGAACAAATCACATCAGAAAATATCTGAAAAATATTATCACAGGTTTCCTATTTTCACTGCCTACTGAAGCTCAATTTCTAAACTGCAATTTTCACTTCTAAATATAGCTTTTGAGGGTCACATTTACAGTGAATTGCAACTTAGTGTGTAAATATGCCACAGAAATAAAGACTGGGATCACACAGTATTTCCATTTGTGCTGTCTTCTTTCAACTACAGTTCAGGTTGAGTGGACACATCTTTGTCAAGGCAAAATCTCAACATTTGTGTGCTGCATGCAACAGCAATGACAACATGACAACACCCTCCAGTCTTGAACTAATGAGCTAAAACATCTAAACTATCCTGCACTATCCTAATCAATTGTACTTGCTTCCAGCATTATCAAATAATTACAATCTCTTATTTCCCTTTTCCATTTTCATGAGGAAACCTGTATAGAAACTTGCTTTGATAGGAATATAGGTGATGAGAATTTATTTTTCATTTTTCAAATCAACATGAGCCTACTTGAACTGCTGAACAAACTACTTGTGTTGTATTCAGTATACTGAAGGTGTGTTGCATCAGGCGTGACGTAATGTATTTATTGGAGATTAAGTAATTTCTAAATTTATCCATTTAATATCTGTACTTACAGGTTATATCTGAGTGGTTCTGTTAACTTTTAATGATTTGATTAACCAAAAATAATATATCCATCTAATCTGGACAGTATACTGAAAATCAACCTGATTACAGATAGATAACCAGCATACATTTGCAAGGGCCATGTATTCTGCACAATTTCCCTCCGCCACCCTGCCAGCTGTAATCTCACAGTGGTACCATGTCTCATTATCTTCAATCACATCTGTTGACACTTATATTCCAAAAATAAAAAAATACTTGAACAGTGGAGGCAAAGAAGGTTTAGATTATGGATATTACAGCAGGTGCTGGGAAGCCCACTGAGAGAAAACAGTGTCGAACATCTACAACATGAGCACACAGCTTGCTGTTGCTTTGAGTAAAGGCAATTTTATGGCAAAGCGAGGGCACAGGGGAACACATTCAAGAACAAATAAGTAGAAGGGAAACAGAACACAAAATAACACAGGCAACCAAAAAAGCAGGAAAATGGCCAAATGTGCATTTTTACCATCTGGCCAAGAGCAAGGTGCTTGATGCCTTTCTTTACACATGGGATATTTGGAAAATGAAAAATGCACAGAGTGTTTCATGCAGTAAGTTGAAAATACAGTTTCATTGTTCAGGGCTTTAACATCCCAGTAGAAAGGAAAAGATAAGTGATTTTTATTGCTACCTGCAATCAGTCAGACAGAGGCTGACTGATTTAGTAAAAAAAAAAATTCTTAGCTTCTTGAAATGCACAAATATTTTGATGTTATTTGTGTGCATCTTATAGACAGCAGGCTGATGGAGAGTACATTGCAAATACAGAAGAAGACCCTGACAACTTCTAGTGTAAAATAGCTTAAATTATGTTTGAAGCAACTGCGACCAGGGGATAAATACTGTGTACATGTACAGAAAGCTCAAAAAGGAAAATCCAAGGAAGAACAGTCAGTCTCTCTCCAGAGGCTTGAGGAGGTCCTCACAGTAGCTATTACCAGACACATGAAGGTCTGGAAAAAGGCAGTAAGTATTTACCAAGGGGAAACTGTGCTTGACCTACTTGATTTCTTTGTATAATGCAACAACTCAGTGAGGAGATGCGGGAAGAATGAGGGACTTTTGACATCATCTCCCAAGGACATCTTTCTTAGATGGATAGGATGGATGGACTGTAACCCCTATGAAAAACTACTTAAATTGACTGGTTCAAAGGATGTTGGGTAATGGCAGTTATCAAGAGTGAGTCCCTCCAGACATGTTATTGGGTGCAATACTATTCAATATATATAAATTACCTTCCTGACAGCAGTGAATAAATTGTCATCTCATTCATAAGTGAAAGCAACCTGAGGGGAGAGCCAGATAGTGGGGCAGGAAAAAGTGGGTCTGGGCCAACAGAAACTACGTAAGGTTCAACAAAAGGAAATTTAGAAGTCTCGCATCTGGGTCAGACTAATCCCTAGTAGTTCATGGGAGATCTAATCATTGTCTTCCAGGACCTATGCTCTTCATAATGCCCGCAGTGACAGGACGAGAAGCAATAGATCAGAAGAAGCTTAAGGGAGATGCCTGAGTGGCAGAACCTATATATTAAAACAAACAAAAAACCAAACCACTAAAACAAAACTAGAGAAAAATCAAATTTTGTGATAAAATGCCTGGAGAAGTGGTGGAATCTCCCTCACTGGAAAGATGTAAGAATTTGCTTGATGGACTCATGGATAACCCCACCAAAGTTCCTGTATTGAACAGAAGGCTAGTTTAGTAGATCTGCAGAGGTCGCTTTCAAATCTGACTTCCGTGTAATTCTGAGATTCTGTGCTGCTGGTGAGACAACTTAGATGACAGGTACTGAGATAAGCCATCCAATTCTTCCTTCTCACATATCTAAATCTGGCATCAGGAGCCCCCCACAAACATTCTGTATCAGTCACTATCAATCTAACACTGAGATGTTTCCTTTTCCTCCTCATTCTATAAAATATCAACTACTGAAATTGTGAAATTTTAACTTAAAGTCCTTTTCTAGCCTATAAAGTCTCAGGTGCTTCCTGTTGGCAGACTTTTATCAAATATGTATTACATTCCATGCTGCAGATGTCTCTCATTGTGATTACCATTATGCATCACCAGCAGGGAAGAAACCTAGGGCATTTGGTGCTGAATTTTTTTTTTTTTTTTTTTTTAACTGAAGATTTCTTTACTTAAATTTTAGCAGTATCTTCAAATTATTGTCTCAAGAAGCTCAAATCCTCTCTAGGCCAGTATCTAGCTAAGGATGTTTTGTTACGCTCACTGAGCAGCATATCATGCTCAGATTTTATTAAAATATATATGACTTATTTTATTCGAAAACAATTTTTTCAGACTTATGTATACAATATTAACTACTGATTTTTTTTTTTTTAGGTGAGGGATTTGTTTGGTTTTCTGTTGTTGTTTTTGTTGGTAGGTTGGTTGGTTGGTTGGTTGGTTGGTTGGTTGGTTGTGAGTTTTTTGGGGTTTTTTTTCTTTCTTTGGGGGGAGTTGGGGGCGTTAATTTTTTATTTTATTTTTCAGATAGAGTTCACATTTCAAAGTACACATATCAGAATTCAAGCAAACTGATTTTAAATAATACTTGTGGGCAGCAATATGTTTCATCTTTATTTACAACCTCAGTTTCATAGCAACTAATATAACTCAAAGGAGAAATACTGTAAGAATACTAAAAACAGATTAAAAGGAGGAGCAAAACTAAAGATATAAATGAAATAAACAGTACTATGAGATACTCTAAAGGCTTTATCATCGCTTCTGGATATGTCAATGTTACTATGGGAACTTCAGCTTTTGCATTTGACATGATTCAACTGTATCAAGTGCTGACTGAAAAATTAAAAGATCAACAGCACAAAACGAAATTTGGATTCTTTTTTCTTTAAAAAGTAAAAATTCCTTTTCATTTTATGTCATCCAGCAGATTGAAAAAATAATGTGGAGAAACTAGAGAAAGAATTAGAAATTCTGTCTCCCGTGTCACATAGGATTCATTGTCAAAGAAAACAAGTCATAGAGTTTATGTAAACTTAATTTCAATAGCTAAAAAAAATTAAATTATCCCGTGGGTGTATTTTTAACAAAGATCCATTAAACACATAAAATAAAGTCTGTAGAATCTGCACTTAAATTTGAAAATCTTCACCTTTTTTGGAAACAGCTTGCATGGAAGCAAGATCAAAATTTTGAATGCTACCTTTAAGCAGTAGGGCAAATCAGAATATTATGTTCCCTAAACCAGCTTCTAGGTACTTTATCTATGTGAAGACACAGCTGTATTTGCAACACAATATATTATACCCGAAAATTTTTGAAGACGGGATGTAAGATGTGTACCAACCAAGCTTCACTTACTGTGCCTCACAGTCACAGCTCTTTCCACTCTTACTCCCCTTACAGATAGTCCTTTCTCTCGTCTGTGCGGTGACAGGAACCAAATATGCCTACCATGGATAGACTTTTCACTGATTCTGATAAGATTTGTGTGACTGTGTGTAGTAGCTGCTAGGAAAAAGGGCTATTTCCTCAACAGTAGATGACGACCGCATCTGCACATCGTCGCAGCTGCAGAAAGCTGGTGTTCTGACCAGGGTAAAATGAGTTACTATATTGCTTGAACAGCTTTTTTTAAAGAAAGATAAGGTGGAATTCGTAAGTTCGTCAGAAAATCAACACTGTGTTGATATCTAAATGAGATTAAGGAGGTTTTATTCAAGAAATAGTGGATTTGGCTCTGTAAATGTAGATACAAAACAGACCCGCTTCTTTCCACTTTGACCGAGTTCTGATTTTTGTACCAAACCTAATATTTCACTACCCACAGATTTACGAAAGTACCTACTATGCCCCATCCCATCCTTTTACTAGGAAAACAAACAGTGGAAGTACTGAAATTTTATGTGAAGACAGAGCATCAGAATCTCCATACTAATATGATGAAATTGATGCAATGCTGACATACAGGCGAGTCTTCCTTTTAATTTAGTTGAAAAGCTTGATCTGATGTTTATTTGCTGTGTGTTGTGATAGACTGCAAAAATGATTAAGAAACTCAATGGAGCCAAATTGACAAACATCTCATCAAATTAATGACTTATTTTGCTTAGTACTGTCCCAAATATTTCCCAGCTAGGTTTAGATCTAAAATGTGCAAGGGAGTCTGAAACTGTCCACAACACTGTGAAGCAATTAAATTATACTTTATTACTTATGGAGTTTCTTATCAATTCTTATGCAACTCCCTTGAAAAATGTTATTTTTGATTCTTATTTCTCTAGACCTACTGCCAGTGCCATCTGCTGCGGCCAGATCAGATGATGAAATATACAAACGTCAGTGTCTCTTTTGTCATTTCTCAAGAGACTAAGACTCTCTTTTCACTCAGATTTCACAGCCCATATCCTTCTAGAGTTTATCTAATGCTTGACCCTTCCATGTCAGTAACATAGTTTTCCACATCACTGGGCTGACATACACTCTGTAATGAATTGACTGTTGTCATGAGCTTGGTTAAACAGTAGAAACCACACTAACCTTTAGTAAGCAATTGCTGCTGAAGAGTAGCATACAGTACTTCCTACCAGAAACAGAGAGGACTGTTTCCAAACTGATTGGAAAAGCTCTGAGAGAAAAATCTGAAGGCCTGTCGCATCCGCACATATTCTTCCTTAATTGTTCATGTACAGTTTAACATCTGCATGTATCTTCCAGTGCCTCAGTGAGCAGAGCTAGAGTAAATTGGTTAACTCAGTTCCTTTTTAAGTAGAATAGCACACTTGAGATTTTTGCAAAAGGAAATTGTGCCGTTTACGTAAGACTTCTTATCTTAGCAAACTAAATATATTCTCCAAATTCTTTCATACAATAAAATTGCTGCCTATGTGATTGTCCTTTTGTGCAAAATTGAGTTTCACATTTGCTACTGTAGGAATCTTTCTGATAAGGTAGTGGTGTGCTTAAAACCTTTCTGTGCTGTGTTTATATTATAAAACTGCCTTGTCATGGTATTTAGAGAAATTTAGAATTTCAAACTCAAATCAGTAGAAAAATATCTTTTCCTGTCAAAAAGTCTGGAATGGGGCATGTTTCACAGACTACAATTCCTTATCACTCGCCGAACTCACAGAAAATGCTAAGGAGTTTCTCATGTATAGGCAATCATGAAGTAGAAATGGAATGTTTCTTCAGGGAGTGTCTAGGAAAAGACACTGGTAGCTAAAGCACAGCTTTTGAAAATGTTGCTTACAGAAAAATGGATGATGTCTTTTGTTTCCCATATCCTCAAAAAATGAAAAATATAATTTACAGGATTGCAACTATACGACTCCATTAAATTTTCTAATTAATTACAAAGCCAAAATAACATTAAAAGTGATTTTTTTTCCTTGAGGTTTCCTTCAGTATTGCATCTTCCTTCACTTTTTCTTTAGGGAAATTTAAATTATGCTTCTGTTTTTCTTTCCCTATTTTATTTCAGACAATTCATAAACTCTGTACAGAACAAAAATGTTATATAATCAGTATACAGCATCTGCTGATACCAATCCCCATTTGGGTCTTTACAATAATCAAATATTTGCTACAGAGTCACTGGCATATCACTTATGGTGGGTTTTGAATGGATGTGGCAAGGTGTGATTGCATAAAGACATGGATCTTATATACGCATTATATCAACAGGACACTACCCTGCACTTAAAGAATCCCCACAGACTCAATTAAATCTACTTTTTGAGATGCAAAGGGATAATGTAAGGAAGAATATATGATATATAGTCAGCTGAGTATTGGTATGTCTTGACTTCAGAAGTAATCCTAACTCAGCAGATTTGCCGTGTCTGCCCATGTGTAGTGCTGGTGCTCTTAAGAAGCTACTAGGAAAGTATTCCTTATGTTTTTTCACAGTCAAAAAGAATAATCTTCTTGTCCAGGATACTTGAGATAAATAATAACAAGAGATCCTGTCGTTTGAATAAAATTTTAACACCCTAATTATATATAATCATAAAGCCAGGAGCCAGACATCTATCTATGTAAGCACCTTTAACTAGCTCTAGTATTAGTCACTTTCTTTTCCCCCAGTGCAAGAACCTGCTTTAATTCACACAAATCCACAGCACTGTGGGCATTCTTAGCAAGGAGGATTGAAGCAGATTTCCTTGTTTTCACAGAGCATACTTAGACTAGGTATTTGAAGTTCCTTAATGAAGGGAGTTAATAAGGTTCGTAGAAAAAGAGAAAATGACGGCCTTTTCTGGTGAATCATCCACAGACAGAAACTAATAGAGGTGCTCTAAATTTCTCTCTGGAAAAGACTGGTTTTCTCTGTTGAATAGGCAAGAAGGCAAGGAGTGCCCTCTAGAAGGCACCCTGTGCCACTGCTGCTGAGTAGAGTTAGGCATGGTGACTGTGGATCAAACATTCATTTTAAAAATCGCACTCTTCCTCACAAAATAAAGATATTTTTAATGGAAAATATAATCATAGTTTTCATTAAAGTATTTGGGTTGGAATAGGACTCAGTAAATCTTGGTTATATACACCAAAAACTTATTGCATTCTGACAAACCAAAGCAATTTCAATATAGATACATCAAAAGGCAGGGGGTGTGGAGAGGCAGTACTGATCTCCTGCAGAGCATAAGGAAGGCTAGGGATAAAAATATGTGAGAAACCAAGACAGTAGGCAATATATGTAGGAACCTACTGAACGAATTGATCCTGGTACTAAAATATTTTTAAAAACAATCCTTAAAAGTCAAAAAACAAATTTAAAAAATGTTGTATAATAAAATATTTGTGTATTTTGAAGTAGAGAAAATCAATTACAGAGATGTGTTGCTAGCCCATGTAGATTTGGTCCTGATTCGTCATTCATGTAACGTGCATGACTGAAAATAAATGATGCAAAGAAGCTGTACCCTCCTAGTACAAAAAGGAAGTATATTTTGATGCAGCTTTTGTCTAAGGTTTTAGTCAGAAAATTTATGTAAGAATAATGTATATGTAAGTAATCTAATCATTTTAGTGTTTATGACAGAAAGCTGTCATACAAGCAGCATTTTCAGCGTACACTTTCTTTGGAACTACTTTGTTATCATAATGTAAAAAATATCCAGTATTCAAAAAATAGAATGTGCATAAATATAGGGTTTTGTATTTGGGTCAAACATTTTATGTTTATTGGCTTAGAAAATCCCAAATTGACTGCGGATGCATTTTTCATTTTTCACTTTTCTCTTTTTGAAGGGAACTCTGATGTTAGCCTCAGTTGCTGTATCTAGGAAGCCCAGATAAAGACTGAAGTAATGGTGCCAATATTCAGAAGATAGTTAATAGTTCATGTCACTGGCTTTTGCAATAATCATATTGTTTGATGATCTAATGGATCAATTTCAAGTATAAATTACCAAGGACCAGTAATCAAATTTTCTAGTTTTCGAACTACTGGCTTTTGATTAAAAATACTAGTAAAATTATGACCTATGTAATAAAGAGTTTAGCCCTTGCCAGAAGTTTTCCTCCTTTCATTTGACCGAAAGGAAAAAAAAAAAAAAAAAGACAAACAATTTAAAATTAGTGACATATGATGTCAATAAGTTGTAGATTATTATTCAAGTCGTTCTCTCAATATGCCACTGCAGCCCTCTTAATTTTACTGGCATTAGAATGGTGAAGGTGAAGGCATGGAAGGAATGATGGACAATAGCGAAGTAGTGAAGGAATAGAAGTTCAACTTGCCAACTTCTACGACGATATATGGCTTTAAGAACCACAGGATTTTTAACTGTTCAGAGTTACTGAATAATGTCATCCCTCCCAGATATTTTAAAAAATCATAAAATAAAAACATACTTTTGATGACTTTCTGTAAATCCACTGATAAAGTAGAATTCCTGGACAAATAAGGACCAGAGGTAGGATTAATCTGAGCAGACATTAAAACTATATCTATGTATGTCATTCTATGTTCTCTTTGCTGCCAGTGGAAAGGTCATGTCGCAGCATATTTTCTCAGCAAAAAAAGAAACTTTTTCTAATAAAAAGCTGCAAAATCAAGACCAAAATATATTTGTTTTTCTGCATTGGCTACAGAGGATGTCAAAAGTGGTTATCTTAGATATGAAATTATTGTAGATGTCTAAAGAAGAATGGAATATATGTATCTTCAACGAGTAAAAATCCGTTTCTGATTTTGTTTTACTTTGACTATGTACACACACATCTTAATTTTGTTATGACACAATTACTGACAAAATTTCTTACTTCAAACTGGTTTACATTAATTTTTTTTTAATTACTTTTTAAAGTTTCTACTAAAATCTTCCACATAACTGATTAATTATAATTCCTCATGTCTTCCTCTCTTGCTTCTTTCAACTCCAAGTAATAAAACTAGTATTTTCTTGAATCTGGGGGGGTTTCTAAGAAAAGTGAAAATTTTAAAGAGATCTTTGTCCTTCAATTATGTTGATCTATGGAATTAAATATGATAATGACTCATTGCTTTGGCTTCAGAACTTAGAAGTTGCTGTAGGCACTTGCATTTCTGTAATATAAAGTTATCTTGACTGAGGAGATGGATAGACAAAAGCATAGGAATAAAAGGGAAACAAAATTTTAGTCTTTTTTCTTATTTAGTCAGGCATGACAAAGTCTTTTAAACTTTCTCTTGCTACAAAACAATAAAGAAACGCTAGTGTATGCAACTTATATAAATAAATATTAAAAAGAAACTAATAGGGGCTTGCTTCTAGAAATAAGGCACAGATGAGAATAGACTTTACCATCACTGTACACACTTAACACAGTTTTTCTTCTGGAACTTTTTTTAAAGAAAAAAAGTCATTAGTATTTGGTATTGCTCTGTCGAAGGGCAGATGTTTATTTGCATGCTTCATTGCATTTTGAACAATGTGACCCATGCGATTGCCTTTCATGATGTGGAAATACTTGCTATGTAGAAATATAAACACATCGCATTTCCCAAAATTTTACAGTAACATTCTGCTTCATAAGTAGTAACATTTTTGACTTATTTTTCCTCTATTCCACCACCATTCCATTTTCTACACACAACTGCATCTATTTCACTAAATTCAGCCTAGGATCCTATGTCTAGGTCTTAAAATTTTTCCTATATCTTTGCTTACTCAAAAGTGAAAACGTTTTGATTTCTGTTATATTTATCCTTCATTAGATCAGGTTAATATTTATATTTTTTCTTAATAAGCAGAGAGAACTACAATAATCTCACTGTAAAGAAGAGTTATAAAATATGTCAGATGAATGCTTATAGCCTAGAAGTGTCTTTTTTTCCCCTCTGTCTAGAAAGGACATATATATGAAGCAGATATGTAGATGCAGGTAAATGCAGATGTGCAATGTCCTGGTTTTAAGTCTTTCCCTATTACTTATAAAAGACGAAGAAGCAAGCAAGGGAAAAAAAAAAAAGAAAATATTAAATACATGATGGGATAAGTAGGAAGCCTGCTGCCCTTCTCAGTCATCTGAAATGAAGAATGAGCTCAAAACCATGAACAAGATCAGTGCTCATTTATGCTCTGAGAACACACAAAAGACAGAAGTAAGGTTTATTTCCTCACAGGTAAGATTTACCTTTACAATAAAATCTTCAGCCTATAATACTCAATCAAAATGTAAACTCCCCTGCAAAGCAAGAGCTAGGTACTAATCTCCTAAAGCAACGCAGCATGAACTGTACTTCAAGTACAACAGTGCCACTTATTTTCCTGCAGTATATCAAAAACACTCACAAAGGCATCTCTGCAGGGAACTGCTATTTCATTTTTCTGTGAGCTGACAATGTGTATCCAGACAAGATACTCTCTTATGAGTAATGTGGGAATTTGATGAATACGTGAATACAAAAGGAGTAACAGGCTGATTTGCACATGCTCAGCTAAGTTATGAAAACACCTACCATATGAACAATACATACTATGTGAACAATATTTGACTTACACAGGAGGCTTTGTGCATTCCTGAATTAGAATGGAGTACGAATAAGAATTTTATAAGGCTGATCAGTACATTTCTAGAGTACAAAGGCTCTTGAATTTTTGTACAATATGTCCCTCTGGTAAAAATGCAAGTACTGAAAATTGTAATTAGGACAAGGACCTACAAGATGAGACAATGCTGAGTAAAGCATTGGATTTCCATTCCAGAGACAAAATGAAGGCAAAATATGTACCCAGATCTCAGACACACAAAGTCTTTTTTTTTTTTTTCACAACATGGATGATAATAAGAAAATAGACATATTTCAAGAATGATCAGCTTTCTCAGTTCACTCGGACAAAACTAGGATTTTCTAGCTGCTGGGCCTGGTAGGAAATGTGATCTTTACCTAGAATCAGTTTTCAATTTCTATATTATTCAGTTCAATTATGCAATGTCTGTTACAAAAGAACATTCATGAAGATGGATTTAAAACGGTTTTTTGCATATTTTTTCATTTTCAGTGCTAAAAAAATTGATGTGATATATTCTCAAAGGACATTTTGATATCTAAGGTACTAAAGCCTCCTTATATTTCACATAAAACACAAGTATTAGGGTTTAAAAAAAAAAAAAACAAAAACAAAAAAAAGCCACAAAAGTTTTAAATACTGAACCTGAATCCACTTGGATAGAATTTTTAATTGATACAGTGAAAAAAGCAAATAAAATCAATAATGTGAAAACAGTTTCAAAGTCCTAGACATCTCATGTTGAAATGTTCTAAAAATAGAATTGGAGAAGGATGGTGCAGATATCCAAGACTGGACAGGAAATCAGGGCAGATGCTTTTAGGAAAGTATCAACACTTTTCCAGAGCTGAAGTTAACAAGCTTGATTTTACAGCAGAGAAGATAATCAATAAATAAACGGGGTTACAGAAGCAGTTCAGGACATGGAACAATGGATCTTTAGTCTAGAGAAGGGGTAGCCAAGAAAAAAAGAAGCAAGCCTTTTCATTAGACCCAGATTTCAAAGCTGTCATGGACTATAGCATGAGAATGACCTGCAGTTTAATGCCATGAAGTGCTGGGATCCAGTCGTGTAGAAATTCTTTCCCCAGCATTCGGTATGAGGATTTGACATTATTTCTTGGGGAGCACACTGAGCAGTAAATAACTTGAGAATTCACCACCACTTGTCTCCCCATTCAGAATCCACACAATAGGTTTTAACAATTTGTAGTTGACTAGTTATGTATTTGGCCACTTTTTCCTACTATGAATGATGACTTAGATTAAAGATTGCAAAAACACTGTATGTTAGGAACTTCAATCCCAAACCACTAACAATTTCATAGCCTGGATCCTTTTAAATATTCAAACAATAATAATGTGTATAAAATAATGCAGGGTTTTTTACAGTGGTTAAGATTCTAGTTCTTTGAATGTTTTCTCATATTTTAAGGTCCACTGATTTCAATAGAAATCAGAATCTAGTGTAATTGGGAGAAAAACTACATTTCTTGGATCAGAACATGATGTCATATTGAGTAACTCTACTTATTTGAGTAATGGTAGAAAAAACGCAAGCTGTCAGAATCACATAGTAAAATTAGAGATTCTTGTTCTAAGTTAGTGGCAGTCAATGATCTAAGAAGGAAAAAAGTAGAAGAAACATAAGGACATTTGAAAAATCCAGGGTCACGTATTGTGTTGACTATGTGGCATTATGTTAAGGAATGTGGCTGCAACTGATCACAGATGGAATCCTATATAAAGTGGCAAAATTTTCATGTTACACTCCTATTACTGTACACTATCTTCAGATATCCTTGCACAAAGAACAAAGTTATGGCTGTGGCATAAGTGATCCTTTGAGTTGTGCCTGCTAGTGTCATTTTATTGAGCCATTGCAGTAATATTATAGTTTGCAGTTATAATATAGTATCTTGATAGTAACATCCTAACAATGTTATAATAATTTCTCTTATAGTTCTAAATGAGATCAATGTTTACTCTGGACTGGCCTTAATCAAACAAATCAAACTTAATAAAAAGGACAAGAGATTTCTTGCAAAACTCCAGGGCACATGGTGTGACTCCTGGGGATGGTGCTGTGCAGGCCCAGGAGCTGAACTCGATGTTCCTTGAGGGTCCCTTCCAGCTCCACTTTTTCTGTGATTCTGTGAAGTAAAAACGTCAAACAACTCTCAATTCTATCAGGCACCAGAATTTAATTAATTAAATTTTAATTAATTTTGAATTAAGAAAATTCAAAACTATTAATATTGTCAGAATCTAAATCTTCAGTATTTCAAAATGGATCAATTGTGAAAGAATGAAAAGCAAAGCTTAAAATAGCTGTGTAGGTTTTTTTGTTTGTTTTATATAGCTGTATTTATCAGATAAATGTATCTAATATATAGATAATAATTCTTAAAGTGTAGAATTTGACTGAGACATACCTAAATAAGGAATTATATAATAATTATGAGTAATCTTAAATTTTTTTGTAATAGTAATCAAAGTACTGTGTGGTGACATAATTAGAAAGAAATCTAATATATGCAGATTCATGCAAAGTTTTTTTTACAACAGGTTCTCATTAATTTTGGAAGGACTTAATACATCTGCATATCCCAGTTGTCTGAACTTCAGGACTGCTGCATTTCCTTTGCTATTCTTCACTTTGCTCTTGATTGTCATATCTTTATGAGATTTATAATATGATATGGATTTTTGACTTTCAGTTTGTAATGAAAACATTTATTCTTGTCTAGTTGGATGTTGAGACCTGTGTGGTTTGGCAGAACTCGATGTTTGAATAGATTTAATCAGATTTAACCAGTCACCTTCCTTTTGTTAACAAGAAAAGGACAGAGAATCAATCCGTGAAAACAAAGAAATCATATAACTTTTAAATAGAGTATACTAGAAGCAGTAACTTTCACATAATTACCATAAAAAAAAAATTGTTTGTGTAAAAGTGCTCTTAGTTCTGATCTAAACTAATGAAAAATCATGCAGAAATCTGTCATGCAAACCTATTTTCTTACAGTACCTCGTGCTGCATTTTGACATTTAGAAGATGAATCTCATAGAGGGATGTCATTTTTCTAAAGCAGATGTACTTCTGATCGTAGCATGGTACCTGCTAATTAAAGACAAGTTTCAGTAGAATAAGAAATATTAGTCTAGCTTTTAAAGGTTTTCATTCTAGAACACGTATTGTATGCACCTTAGATACACTGCTGGACACGGGTGTGTACTACTGCAGTTACAAAGCGCCACATGTAGGGATATATTTCTGATGTTGCTAAGTGTTATCCTCATAAGGAGGAATTCTGTGTGCAGATGCTCCTTCTTGTTACTGTCATGAGGTAACAGAGAGCAGAAGCAGAAAATATCTGTTGTCTGTTAAGAGTTAAACAGGCACATGGTTGGAAATTCATAGGGAAAGCATTCACCTTCCTCTAACTCAGTCTAGGGTTTTGATTTGCATAGCATAGTTTATTTACAGTTCGGGAAAGACGAGTTCTGTTCTGAGGGAACTTTTAGGAAAAATTGTAATTCTGAGAAACCTGCTAGGTACTTTTTTTCTCTTCTGTGGCAAAACCAGTAATCTGCCACATAGAGACATCCTTAATTCTTACTTGTAGAATGATACAGATGTCTGAATGCCAAACACGTTTTTTTTTTCCTGTATCTTGTTTAAAAACATATTTACACAACTGGATTAAAAAAACCATTTTGTATTAATATGGAAGTTCTCAAGGAACCTTTAGATGTGGATCCTGATTCATTCCTTTTATTTGTAAAGCTGAAAGAATTTCTTCTCATGAGGAATTCTGGTCTTTAACACAGTAAAAATCTATTGCTGTATGGGTCAGACTAATAAAAATTTATTTAAAATAAGAGTTTGGAAATTAGGTCTTAAACACATATTGCTCAGAGTATTAAAAATATTAAAAATAGATTCAAAGTGTAAATCCTTTAGTAAAATACCTAATTCTGTGTATGCACAATATTAGCTTGTACTTCATAGAGCTGCATAAATCAGTGCATGGCTCAGAAATAAAGTCTTCCTTGCAGTAACAGATACATAACAAAGCTGGACTTGTGGGAGGTGGCAAGTTGAGTTAACTAGTTTTAGTTCTGTTTAGATACATCTGACAGATTGAGACCATATTTTTTTATACTCAAGTCGTAAAGGTCACTTTCACCACAAGGCTTTTGACTCTGTTCTTATCAGCACAGGGAGTTCTGAAAAAGAAGAAAACCAGAGCAAACATGTTCATAGCCTCCATTATGGCCTTTTAATGGCTTTATCTTTTATTAGAATCAATGAGGTTGCTGATGCATCAGAAGGTATTTTGTTGTGATGCAATTTACTGTAATGGAGAGACAGCTGAGCAACCTCTGGAAAAAGGAATAATAGACACGAAGAATAGAATAACCAAGTTATTACTGCTCTTTTCTCTGTTTAATGTTTACACTGGTGTTGATACTGTTGCCAAATTATTCTAGACATCTATGGTGATACCTCTTCTTTTACTTGATAATTCAGCATTTCAGAAATACCACTGATTACACTGCATGATGGCAGGTGACATGTTCTAAGGGAATAATGTTTTAAAAGTGTAAGTATATTTGCACTGCATACATAGCACTGCCACTATGATCAGGAGTACTTCTGTCACTAGCAGTTCAACAAAGTTAGGAATATTGGTCTCTCTGACATGAATAAGGATTCAGGAATGAGTCCCTGTCAACCTCTTGCACTCTGCAGTTCACACATGTGAAGGGAAAGGGCTTGGCTGCTGGAAAGAATCCAGCCTGCAGGGGCTCCGATGGTGCTGGTGCTGATGTGCTGCACGCTGCACATATGTCAGGGAGGCAAAAACCTGTGTGCTGCTCCCACATGGGGTGGCCTGGTCCAAGGGACTGGCTTAAGCTTTGCTGACGATAGTTTGCAAAGTTCACTCCAAAAACATTTTCCCGAAGCAGAGCCTCTACCTTCAGCAAACACTGCCAGGTAAAGGAGGAAACCAGCCTGGGTGCCCTGACCTTTTCGAGAGACCAGCAGCTTCAGACGGGCCCACAATTTTGGTTCTAGTCATGAACAAGTCTGAAAGGGACAGTAACAATTTTGGGCGACAGGTAGATATAGAATACAGTAGCATTCTGGGATACCCATGACACTTGTAGTTTTGGGTGATGATTTTTGTTTGTTTGTTTTCCACTAATGATTTACGAGATTATATATTCTTAGTTTTAGTCTTATTTGCAAAATATTGCCTCAACAGAGGCAATGTATTATATTTTTTTACAAAGTTTTTTCATAATTAGAGAAGGGATTTTAATTTTAATTTGGGAAATGATTGGATAGTACAGAGTAAAAGAAACAGACAACTCCCTCCTCTCATAGAAATCCAGTAACAGTATTTAAATACAGCAAGAAATATAGCAATTTTGTGATTACAATATTTAATATCAAACATAATACTGTCAAGTGTTTCCTTTTTGTTTCTATCATTCTCTTCAATTGGTGTTGGTTGACATTTCAAAAACAAGTCCTATTACATAATTTTTTGTATTATATGCTAATATACTAATTGCTTTATAAATGCCACTTAGTGTGTATTAATCTCATGAACACAGCACATTTATAAAATATGGGTAAAATCTTGTGACACTAGTTTAATTCTGCAGTAATCCCATTTATTAAAATGATACTAAAATCAGATTATAACTGAAAGCTGACAATAATTGTTTTCCTCTTCCTGGATTAGAAACACGAAGAACACTTGGTGAGTGCCTTCAGGCTTTTGACTGAGGGTTCCTCCATGGCATTGTACAAGTGACCTAACAAAGAGATTAAAGTCATGCTTCTACAGTATTTCTAGTCTTATGATCTTACATGCTTAACTCCTCAATTAGAGGATTTCAAAGGAGGATGTCAAAAGTGCTTAGTACCTTGCTTTAGTACCTTGCTTGTTCTGTAGCTACACCATTCAAGGTTACTTGCAGAAATATACACATATTAATGTGGTTTAATATATGTCAGAACAAATTCCAAGTAGTGGCAGCCCGTCACCTGCCCAGGGCCTCTCCTGCCCTGGGGAGTCCCATGGATGCTGAACCAGCAGCTGCTGCCCTGGCNCTCTTCCTGGATTAGAAACACGAAGAACACTTGGTGAGTGCCTTCAGGCTTTTGACTGAGGGTTCCTCCATGGCATTGTACAAGTGACCTAACAAAGAGATTAAAGTCATGCTTCTACAGTATTTCTAGTCTTATGATCTTACATGCTTAACTCCTCAATTAGAGGATTTCAAAGGAGGATGTCAAAAGTGCTTAGTACCTTGCTTTAGTACCTTGCTTGTTCTGTAGCTACACCATTCAAGGTTACTTGCAGAAATATACACATATTAATGTGGTTTAATATATGTCAGAACAAATTCCAAGTAGTGGCAGCCCGTCACCTGCCCAGGGCCTCTCCTGCCCTGGGGAGTCCCATGGATGCTGAACCAGCAGCTGCTGCCCTGGCCGGAGCTGCTGAGGAAGAGGAGCTCCCCAAGCCTCTCTCTCTTGAGGCAGAAAAAGCATCAGTTTCTTGGTCTCAATGAGGAGGTACCATCAGCAGGGTCACAAAGCTGTATGGGAGCCTGCCCAAAGCCTGTCAGGGCTCTGGGGACAGCAGGAGCTACAAGTCCACGAGTCTGGGGGCTGCTCTGTACCAGTTCCTGTCTGCTCCACAGCTGTTAGGGTGCCAGGTATGACCCTTTGTCAACACGGACACCTTTCCCAGTGGGGAGATGCTTGTGGCCAAGAGCTTTCCCAATGGGAAGAAGATATGACAGTGAAAGAGATACATCAACAGAAAGAAGTTGTGAGTCTCCAAGAAATTTCCCAGCGGAGAGCCGGGAGAAGCCAAGAGCTGTACCAATGACAGGTATATGTGAGAGTCCAAGAATTTTCCCAGTGGAAACATGGGACACACCCAGAGTTGTACCTACAGGAAGAAATAGTTAGAGTCCAGGAGCTGTACAAGTGGGAAGAAGATGTTGAGACATACCAAGAGTTGCATGAATGGGAAGAAAATGTGGTAGTCCAAGAGGTGTCCCAACGGGAAGAAGGTGTGAGAGGGTAGCAGGAGAGCGAATGGGAAGAAGATAAGAGATTCCAGGAGCTGTCCCTATGGAGAGATGTGGGAGTCCCAGAAGATTCCAGATGGGAAGATGTCCAAGAGCCATCCCAGTGGGAAGGTGAGAGGTACCAAGAACTCTTGCTGTGGGCAGAAGATGTGCACTTGCAAATGTCCCAGTGGGAAAACAGGAAAGATCTGGAATTGTCCCAAGCAAGAGACAGCAGCGACGAGGAGCTGTCCCAAGAACCAGACTACAGAGTCCAAGAGCTGCCCTGATGAGAAGAAGATCTGAGTGACCAAAAGCTGTTCCAACAGGATGAGGGTATGAGCAGTCAGGAGCTGTCCCAAAGGGGACATGACATCAGCTCCAAGATCTGGAACAGACCCTTGCGTCCAGTGAGCAATGAGGAACCCCAGACTTGTCCCCTGGTGGGGCCGAGCTCTCTCAGCAGCATGGGCACAGAAGTGGCAGCAGAGACAGCCCATGCCCTGCCCAGAGCCTTTCCTGACCCAGGGACTCCCACAGACACTGAGCTGGCAGCTGCTGCTCCAGACAGAGCTGCTGGGGATGAGAAGCCCTGAGTGTCTCACTCCAGAGGAGGAAAATGCAGCAGGTTCTTCTGTCCTCAGTGAAGAGATGACATCAACAGGCACACAGACCTCCACCCATCCCATGCAACAGCCCGGCCAGCAGCCAGGCTCTGCTGCACATGGACCAGAACATCACCAGTGAGATCATGAGCAAGGTTCTGCTGGAGACCCATGCATTCAGCCAGCAGCTGGAGGAACAGTATGCCCTGGAGCAATGGATGGCTGTAGGAATGGAAGCAATAGTTGTAGCTGAAGGGGAAGAGAGCCCAGTCCTTGCCCCACACAGCACCCCCAGCACCTCATCTGGCCATCTGGGATCCCAGGCCCACAGCAGGCAGCCGGCTCCCCCAAGAAGTGTCCCTCCGACTTCAGGCCGGCACTGCTGGCGCTGTGCGCACTGTTCCTCTGTCCCTGCCTGGCGGCACAGACGGAGGAGTAGCACAGGCAGGACATCGACAGCAGGGATTGCTCCCAGAAGCTCCCTCCAGTACTGCAACACACAGAGTTCTACCAAAACAAATGGAAGCTGGGGTTAACACAGAGTAAGATGATGAAGAAGAAGAAGACGAAGACAACGATGAAGAAGACAAAGAAGACCAAGACGGAGAGGACAAAAAAGGAAAAGAAGCAAAATTCAAAAATATATAGAAGAAGAGTAATAAGGATAAGAATTTAAAAATACGTAGAAGAAAAGAAGAGTAGTTAGAATAAGGACATTAACAATAAGAAGAATAATTTAAAAATACATACATTAAGAAAAAATTAATGAATAGGTAGAATTAGCAAATCGTTCATATTTATTACCTATTGTATATTTATATTACAGTATATGAAGTGAAACCATGACTATACAATATGTTGCAATTATAATATATTGTACATTCCCAGGATACTACCAAAGAAAGAACACTGTTCAAATTAGTTAAGATTTTGTATCTTTTCTCATAAAATTTGTAAGGCATAAGAAAAGAGTCTACAGATTTAATTTCTTATCTCTCAACGATATTGATATATTTTCAAACTCAAGTCCCAGTGAGTAACCTGTGAGGAGTGACTGCTCAGCCACCAATATCAGCGCGAGAGTTCCCAGCTGGGAAGTCAGTGTTTTCCCTTCTCTCTAAAGGCAAACTAAAGCCACACATTGAGCCTGGCTGATAAAGAATTGTGCTGGGAACACCTTTAAACCAGGGCTGTGCAGCCTGGACAGTGAAGCCACGCTCTGACACTGCTGATGGCCAGGAAGTAAGCAGTGATAGAAAGCAAGCATGTGTTTGGCACGGGAAAGGAGGAATGACTGCTCCTTCAGAGGCTCTGTGTGGCTGTAAAGATGCTGTAAAGGCTCTTTCCACAATTTTCACATTTATTTTGCACACAAAAATCCACCAAAAGGGAACTTCCAGGTAACCCTGTGGCTAAAGCCTTGCATCCTCTACTCCTCTGTCCTTACCAAAGGCCTGCTCAGCAGAAAGCAGCTGTGGACATCACTTCTGGAGTCCATATAACTAGAATCACAGAATGCTTTGAGTTGGGACGGACCTTAAAGCTCCTCTAGGTCCAGCTGGTTATTTTCTGTTCTTGCTCCCTCTCTCTGACAGGTGTTCCTTATTTCTTTCTATCTCTCTACCTCATCTTTCTTGTAAAATAAAATTAACTAATGAAAATTTCAAATTTACACGAATGAAAGCCATTCCTGTTCTTCCAGGATAGAGCAGGACATTAATTCTTAGAACTGATTACTTTTGGGTTTTAAAAATAATCTCAGTACAGTGAGGTTTACCTGAAATTAAGCTTGATAAAAAGCAAGCTAATCATGTTCATTTATTTGTTGCTTACAGTACAATATTCTTAGCAATTTTCCCCCCAGACTTTCTGATTTTTTGTAATAAAACATTAAAAAATAATCAATACATAAATAAATTCTCATAGTCTTTTGAGAACAATTGAATGGTCAGGAAGGCAATCAAAAGTTGTTTTCTCATACTAAACCGTTTATACTTTTATTATCTGCAGGTCTGTGTATCTGAAGCCATTTAAAATTAGTCGAGTCATATATTTTTCTTCATTTTTATAACAAAAGCTGTTTTACTCAACTACTGCAACTAAGAGTCATCCATTCTACAATCATCTGCTATAGAAACTGCTAGACCAAAGAATGGATGGAATATTTTTCCCAGTGTCCTTTGCAATTTTCTGTTACTTATCATTAAGTCCTTCCCTCATATTAAGTCAACAAACTATATCTAGTCTTCATCCTCTGATTTTCCCCTGTGCATTCCTTTCTTCTCTTACTTATTCTCCTATCTGCATATTTTTCTTGGATATGGTAATTAACTGTAAAGTCATGGGTTCTATTTGTTCCTTTGCTGCCACTAGTATTCTGAAAAATCTTTGCAGCCTCCTTACCTAGCAGTTCAAACAATTTACCTTGAAGTATTTTTATTACGCAATTAATTAGCATTTTAAATTTAATTGAAATAACTATATTGATGGTTGTTTTATAAATCACATTAAAATGAGCAAAAGTTTCACAAATACATTTTCTGAGTAAATGAACATACACACTCAAATTTTCCAATCTCTCTAGAAAATGTTATTATTATATTTTGTTAAAAGGTTTGGGTTTGTTTCTCCAGTTTTGTTTCACTATACTTTTTTATCCTTCAATACCGACTGGGGAAAGTAGGAAAACCAAACAAACAAAACAAACAACAACAACAAAAACAACTAAAAAGAAGAATGAGAAATGAAGGAGGGACTAATAATTAAACTAAATATAATACTATTATACTTCTTATTTTAGCTTGAAGATTCACTGTCAAGAATAAATACTCGTGAAAGATAAAGTTGCCATTTTTTTAACATCTTCATTATGCATTTCATTTGGAACAACTTTTTGCATTCCCTTTTTCATTTATAGCCAAATTTACAAAATCATAAAAGGGAGCTGTATCATTTTAAAGAAGACTTTTAGCAGAAAAATTATTGTTTATTATCACTTAGCTGTGTATTAATAATTACTTAAAGAACGCAGTTGCCTGTCTCAAAACACTGCCAAGGCCACAGAAGGAACTTGCCATAAGATAAGCTGTTACAGTGGGAACTTGAGATGAGCAGAGATGAGAGGAATTTGCAGCATAAGCAATAAAATTGGTACCATTGACTTCAGCACATGGTCTCGTTTATTTGCACCTTAATTCAGGCAGAGGCCTCTCCTAACAACTGGAAGTTAACAATGTATGTACAGTATTTCTTGTATAAGACATTTTGAAGAAGAGCAATGGACATGACAGTAAAACCAGTAACAGTGTACAAGAACAATGCACAAGGAAGGAAAGGAACAAATGGAGGTTTTCAGGATTCTCAAGATGAGAATGGCAGTGTGGCAGGCCACAGCGCAAGAAGACAGGAAAATTGTCCAAAGGAGAATAACAGCAATCTCTCAGCTGGAAATGCTAAAAAGATGTCCTGGAATGATACAGCATGACTGCAGTGCTTTAACTATCTATTTGTACTGACTAAAACAAAACAGAAAGCTAAAGGGACAGTTTCTTCCCCACAACTGATCTTCAAAACATGCCTCTTGATCAGCCTGTATTCAAGCCAAGATTACTACCTTGGTGAGTCAGAAATCCTTTTTTGCAAGAGAGACTTTGTAACAAGTCTGGGGTTAACTAAAAGACTTCTTAAAGAACAGGCTCAAAGTTCTATTTTGCTGTTCTGACTTATTATAAAAGCCAGTCTTAACTGGAAACTTCAGGAATTGTGACTTCTGCCTGTTTTTTTCAAATCTTTTTCAAGAATTTGGGTCTGCTGGAAAACTATAAAACTTTTGGACTGTCCAAACTAGGGCCTTTTTCATCAGGCTTTCGTATGGGGAAAATTTAATTTTGGAAGACACATGTTATTTTTGCTTCCTCAGGGAGAGCAGTATATTGACTCTACAGAGGCTCATTCTGTATTACTGAAGAGCCCTCAGCATGAAGGTAAATATCTCAAACAAAGCAAAAACATGACTGATATCCATTTCAGATAGTAACCTTATACACTAAGGTTGTAGAAGGTGTTCTGGACTTGTTTAATATCTGTCAAGACCTTTCACTTCAAAAAATAGAAATGAAAGAAAAAAATTCCTTTCAAACCTTATAATGTATGAGGGGGGTTCCCCCAAGCCTTCTTTATCATAAGCTACTATAAAATCTATCAACCTTAGACTGGTTTTCATATTTCAGTAGCTATTTAGGAAATGCTAGAACATAATAATGAAGGAACTGCATATCAGAACCACAATAGTAATACAGAGAATTTAGGAATTTCTGTATCTTTATCTGTTTTAGACATCAGCACACTTCAGCAGTTTTCCTGCACCAGAACTCTGGAGATAAGTAAGCAGCATGTAAAATAGACTTCTAAATTAAATACATTTAAATAAGAGCCAGGAAAATATTGCAAGTCTAATCTAAATTATGATGATGATTGTCAGCATAACTTTGCTAAATTAAAAAAAAAAAAAAAAAAAAAAAGAGAGAGAGAGAACGTGCAGAACCAACATATTAATTCAAAAAAGAATTTTATTTTAAGTATGACATTTTATTTTTTTACCAAAGTATTCTGTTACTTTAAGATTGTTAGTTTCATAGGCTTGTTTTTTTGTTTGTTTGTTTTTATTTCTGTGTTTCTTCATGGTAGAATTCTAGTATTGTTTTTTAGTACAGTAACTTGTGTTTTCTGCATAGTCTCTTTTAGGTCACCAGGAAAATGTTTTTTCTCTACTTTTTTAGTTTTGGCTATAAATCTGCTCCCTACTGCAAGTTGGTTCCCTTGTCATCTCAAGAATCTCTCACTTTTTCTCTATGTTGTAAGAATCTTTTATTTTGGTCATAGCAAGGTTAAAGATATAAATGTACAAAATAAAAATTACATGTAGGATAAAATTTAGTACTGCATGAACTAAAGCAGAGGAGTGGGTTTGTCAAGTCTACTTTTTTTTCAGCAACACTCTCAAAAAAAAGACAAATTTTTCACAAGTGCCAAAAAGTAGTGTACAGTATCAATAAGTATTTCTTCATACAATCAAAAATCTAATTTTTCCCCACAACCCTGTCTTAGAAAGTGGTTTTTCAACCTCTATTTTAGAGGTAGAAGGAGTGAGGAAGTTTTCTTTCTTTTTAATGCAGAGCAAGAAGATAACCATGGTTCCGACACGTGATTTAGCATCATTTTTGACAGCTCATTGCCTCCATATTCTGAGTCAACTCCCTTGTGCCTTCCTACCATCAGCATTAGAAGTATTCACTGTACTGAAAATGCCACATATAATTAGTTATAAAAAGTATTTATTTAAAAGAAAAAAAGATTAAATAAGGTGAAATTTAGTTACACTATGTAGCGTTCACTTTGAAATAGAATGAGACAATGATTCCTTCCACACCCACCTTTCTCCCTTTTCCCAAACTTTGACAAAAAATGTTCAGATAGCTCTTTTTGCTTATAGATAAAATTTTAAAACATTGTTCAGCTGCAGTGATTTCTTTTGTTAGCAAAAAATAGTTTTCTCTTGAAGTACAATTTATTTTTTTTCCCCAGAACTCAAGTTATTACCTCATCTATTGAGCTATGTCCAGGGGCTTCTTTTATAATTTTCTTGTATTATTCATGCATGAGCCTAAAGCTGAATTTTAATATTTATACACTATAGGAAGAACTTGTGTCTCAGCATGCCAAAGATGAAGTACAGAACACAATATGAAGCAAGGATCAGCGATGAAGGCAAAGAACAAGATGATGCAGGGAACTAATTGATATGGATTAATTCTTCTGGTGTAAAGAAATGCCTCAATACTTGATTATGGTACTCACACACATTTCTACAGAAATTATTAGAAAAAAATTCTGGAGAAGTAAATTGTATTTCAATAAGAATTTTGGTGTGTGACTCTCCCAACACCATCTAACTTTAAGGCATTTAAAATTCCATCTTTCTGCTGAGACTTAAAGTTCCCTAAATATTTAATGCTAACCTTGTCATCATGTTCAGAAGAATCTGGTTTTGGAGGGTGGGAGGAAAGTGGAAACACACATGTCCCTCCTAAAATGAAAGTCATATTTAGGCAAACAGATACTCTGCTAAGTTCTTGGAGGGGCCCAGTCATGCTCAGAGTGAGACTAAGAAAAGTCAAACAAAATTAGATCATTACTAATGTCTAATCATGTTTCTCTTGCGCCCATTGCTTTAGCCATGAGGATACTCTGATTTTTCACAGAAGTACAAAACTTTTCTTTGGTTTAGTAGAAGACCAAATAGCAACCAAAATGAAGAGTTTTCCTTGCAAAAAGAATTTTTATTTTTTATTCTCCTGGGCCAATCCTAAATCACCACCTGTTTGTAGAGAAACATTGTGACTATTTCTGGAAGCAAAACGGATAGTCGGCCTAGTAAGCCAACTGTGAAAATACGAATTTGGGAATGAAATGAAGAAATTGAGTTTTGAAAACCTCTGAACCTTCTTTCCTTTGCATTATTGAATCAGAAGAGACTACGCCCATTTACAGTTCTATTTTCCTTTTACAAAAACATCTGAAATTAATTTTTAATGGATTTGCAATTTGTCTTCAGGCTGAAATGCAGACACAATTAATTAACTTGAATGAAAACTCAACTTCAGCTGGCAAAATATTATAAGATTGTTCAAAAAATCAAAACTGTCAAGCTTCTGCAATGTATTACCAACACGCTAAACTTCTAAAATCATAGGTAACCTAACTATTTTTTCTGAGTTAGCAATACAAAATCATTTCTGATTATTGTGGGTATTATGATGACAGGTCTGCACTAAGACATGATCAAAGTTCTGTACTTTGAAAACATAATTTAAAAAGTGGGATATTACTGGTGCTTCTAGAGCCAAATATCTCTTACAGTATTATAGAATTAGATGTTTCTTCCACAGCTGATAGACCAGACTAGCAAAAAGTATTGTGGCTTTGATTTGTGGCTGAACATATTTATCTTGACATAAATTGCGATGGACTTCTGAGATTTATCGGTAAAAATTACGTTTTATACTGGTTTGATGCAGTTTTCCCTTTTTCCATTAACTGTAAGGATATGTGGATGAATTGTAAGAATATGTGGATGAAGAAAAGGTGTACTGCAAGAAAATTAGTTTTCATATTTTTATTGCTTTCTTTTTTTTTTTTACATCTCATAATTTTTGCAGTTTGGTAAGATTCATAATCTGAATTTAAATTAGATTTTATTTTCTTCATGTCAATTTGAAAAAAAAAAAAAAAAGGAAATTATTGAAAGGGTGTGAAAGGATGTTGTGAATGCATAGAAGTTGCCTCTTCCAATAGTTGGTGAAATACTACTGAGGGGGTCTTTTTTGGTTGGTTTTTTTTTTTTGGTTGTTTGTTTTGCAAATGTGAAAAATGAAGAGTAAGAGAAAGGAATGTTCTTTAGAAATGGAAAATCTGCCTGTGGAATGCCACTGACAGAAGAAACTAAGAAAAGTTTGGGGAATCTGCCTAAATGGGAATCTAAAGTCACATAAAAATATTACTACCCATTCATTTCAGTCTCAGAAGTGTTTTGCCAACTGGTGATTGTATCACATTTCTAAATATTCTAAAGTCATGCATTTCTAATCCCCAGAAATGTGGGGATAATAATAGTCTACGTGTAGGCAATCCCTCTAACTGGGATGTTTTGAAGACCATGTAGTCAGTGAGTTATGGGACAGGATTTTAACAGGGTTTGTTAATATCTGGATTACCAAAAGATGCAAAGAAAAGCAACATTAGTTTATATAGACAATTTACATGGTAGTATGGATATTTGCATTTTTTATTTATTAAATGAACAAATGTGCTTAACTTGATTATTTGCTCCCCAGGTTCTGAAAACATCTTTATTTCATGCAGTAGCTGATATGACAGAACATTATCTTCCAGAAAATGTGAGTATGGAACAATGACATGATGCTAATTCAGCAATTTCTCTTTGATGGTTGGACCAAAAATTAAAAAAAATACTAGCACAGACTCTTGCCACTAAAGTCTGGTCTAATTCCTTTGGGACGGTATTATTTTGTTTTTAACATTCCGACTTTTGTCCAAGATTAATTATAATCTCATCAAGAAAAAATATTTTCACAGTAGTGAATTTGGAATTTATTCCCCCTGCTTCCGTCCCTAGGATTAACAGGACATAAGGAGAAAGTGAAGACACAATGGGGTGAATAACATACTAAAACTATTAAGTTTACCAATGTCTTCAAATGTCTTAATGTAGTGAAATTTTCCATAGTGATTTACAATACTGGGAGTCACAAGTCATTCATTCCATCTTTCTGAAATGATACTCTTGTGGCAGAGGGTGCAAATAGCTTAGTGTATTTTGTCAAGGTCAGTGGAAAAAGTAACTGCCATAGTGTTAGTGTGGATTTCTTTCTGAGATGCCTTGTGGCACTGGTGGCTGCCGGGAGGACTTCATGCCTGCCTGTGCTTCATTTCAGCTGCTAATACCGATCTGACAGTTCTTGACCTGTGGGTAATATATGGTCCATCGTATCCTTACTTTCCTTGGTCAATTTCTACTCTCTTTTCCTCCTTTTTTGTTTTACAAATGTAGCCTTCCATCACACATATTATTTCAATGGAAATAGAATATTGCTCTAAGTGTGGCAGATTATCTTTGCATACGTTTTACCTCTATTCTGTTTGAAATCCCTCTAGCCTGTCCATAAGATAAAACTGAATCTTTTTTTTTAAATGAGATTTTGTTGAAACATCCTGATTAGACAAAAACTTTGCAGGTTGATGTTAGTTTCCAAATTAATCTCATGTAAAGGATTAAAACAAACAAAGAAAAAAGTGGGAATAGCATATTTAATTTGTTTTATCTTATCAAAAATTTGGTTTGATTGAAAACTCAGTTTGGGAAAATTACAAAGAAGCCAAAACTACGGAAAGGCCATTTCTCTGCTTTGGCATACAGATACTCAGATCTTATGGAAACGCCTGTTTCAAGGCAGTATGCATACCCTTCTGGCAGTGCTGAACTCACACTGGGAAGAAGGAGCCTGAGGTTAGGGGAGCTGATAGGCTCGTCTCACCAGATTTGTATATTCACATTTAAGCCATGCATACCTGCGTTCAGGTGACACACCCTTAGACAAGGTCAAATGAAAAACAGATGTTGTAGGAGATTAATTTCTTTTTAATACCCTTTGATTATTTTCAGGGTTGGTCAATCACTGCTGACTAGATCCCTGTTAGTTAAAATGCTCAAGAGCTGATTAAGCACCCAGAACACACATAGTCTCCTATTCTGTAATGTCCAGTCTTAATGTCCAAATTATAGAAGGGTTTGGGTTGAAAGAAACATTTAAGAGTCATCTAGTCCAACCTCCCAGCCGTAGGCAGGGACATTTTTCGCTAGTTCAAATTGCTCGTAGCCCTATCCAACCCAACTTTGAACACTTCCAACGACAGAGCATCCACAACTTCTCTGGGAAACCTGTTCCAATATCTCACTACTCTGATAGTAAACATTTTTTTTTCCTACATCAAATCAAAATCCACCCTCTTTCAGTTTCAAGCCATTGTCCCTGTCACTACATGCCCCAGTAAGAAGTCTGTTCTCATCTTTTCTCTAAGCCCCCTTTAAACACTGAAAGGTCACCATAAAGCCTCCCCTGAGCCTTCTCTTCTTCAGGTTGAACAAACCCAACTCTCTCATCCGGACTTCATAGAAGAGGTTCCAGCTCTCTGATATTTTTTGTGGTTTTCCTCTGGACCCTCTTCTACAAGTCCACGTCTCTCTTGTGCTGGGGAATCCAAAGCGGGGTGCAGCACTCCAACTGAGGTATCACAAGGGCAGAGTAGAGGGCAGAGTCATCTTCCCTGACCTGCTGGACGCACTGTTTTCAGTGCAACCCAGGACACCGCTGGTTTTCTGGGCTGAAAGGGAGCCTTACCACCACATGATCAATTTTCATGCACCACTACCCTCAGATACTGGGACAGCTGCATTCGATTCATTCATCCTCCAGCCTGATTTGACACCAAGGATTGCTCTGACTCAGGTGCAAAGCCTTGCAGTTGACCTGGTGGAACCTCATTGATGTTCAAACAGGCACATTTCTCAAGCTTGTCATGGTTCTTCCGGATGTCTCCTCTACCCTCCAACAAATCAGCTGCATCAGTCAGGTTTGTGTTATCTGCACACTTGTAGTCCATTCCACAGTCTAAGTTACTGATAAAGATATCAGAGTAAGAACCTCTGAGGGACACCACTTGCTAATGATCTTCAGTTGGACATTGAGCTCTAGACTGAAACTTTGGATGCAGCCAACAAGCCATTTCTTTATTACAACCATCAAAACCTTCTCTCTCCAACTCAGCAGAAAGAACATGTATCAAAGGCCTTACAGACGTCCAGGTAGAGAACATCCACAGCCCTTTCCTTGTCCACCGATGCAGCCACTACTTCACAGAAGGCCACTAAACTAGCCAGGCAAATCTAGAACCCAGCCTTTCACCTTTTTGTTTTGGGCTGTTCTTTTTAAAAAGCTTATACACCAGGAGAAAAATACTTAACATAAAAATTTGTAATGTATTTTCCATACAGCAACTCATTATTTTTTATTTTGGTTTGGTAAGTTTGATGAAAATATGGTAAAACATATTACTTTTCCAGAAATACAAATAGAAGAATTTTGTTACCAAAATAAAACTGTTACCTTTTTTTTTTTTTTTTCTTTTAACATGGATAAAGTTATTTGATTTTAAAACATATAAGGACACAATCTTTATGTAAATATGAAAGAGCATGTAGGAGTTACAGACCTATACTACTTACAGACAGTGTAAATAGACACAAAGAAAATCTGCTTAGTTTCCTTCTCCTCATGTTACATGAATGGAGAAGAAATTGAATTATAATTAATGAAAACTCATTTCTTACAAGCAATATAATTTTATATCAGTCATTCATGTTATGAGGTGTATATATTAAACCTAACCAAAACTGTGCAGCAAGAAACTTTTTTCCCAATGTACTTATCTTTTACACTTATATGCTAATTTAAGAGTTCTGTGAACTGCTTATTGCTCAATTAGTGAACAATTATAAGTTAAATGAGTTAAATGTTATTTCGTTTGCATGAAGAAATCTTTAATAATGATTAATAGAGTTTTAATCAAGTACAAGTTGAGAATCAAATATGCCAAGACTGAAACCGAATGAGCAGAATGTTCTTCCAAAAATGCAAAAGGAGTTAAAGGAATTTTCTGTTTCTAAAATGAAAAAAAAAAAAAAAAAAAAAGTCATGTTTTATATTAGAAGACAACGTTGTGAAAGAGTAGCTTACAATTCTGAATGTATTTTGAGCTTGATATGTGGCAGACAGCATTTCTGCTAAACAGACAGGGTGGAAAGAGTGGTTTTGTTATACACAGATTGATACAAGAATAGGACTTCATGACCTAGTCTTTGCTCCAGTGTGCCCTCTATAAAAAGTCAATTATAAAGATGTTGCTAAATTTACTGGACACCTAGAAAAAGTGGCAGAAAATTATCAGGATTATTAATACCATAAAAATGATCTTTTTTTGGGTTTTGGGCCATTGCTAAGACTAAGTACAGTCAGATAAGGACATTAAAGACTGCCTTTTTATCACTTGTCCATTTAGCAGTTTGGTGTATCTACCTCGTGTAGATGTGAAGGTAGGTAGGCTATTTTAGATTGCTAAAAACATTTGATTTTTCTTTAGACGATACAGTTGGGACTTATGTCACCTAATTTAAATGCTGAAAAGTTAAACATCTACTTGTTAATTAGCCATTCTACATACCCTTTATATTCAGTGGAGAGAAACAGGCACCCCCTCAGCACAACTTCTGTGTCACAATGTAGACACCTCTCTCAGAGTAAGATGAAGCTCACTGCAAAGCTGTTTCTTTGACAAAATGATTTGTTCAGAGTAAGAAACAAGAACTTCTAGATGGCTGTGCTATAACCAAATCTCCTGACTAAATTACTGTTTCATCTCATGTGGGTGACAATGCATAACAGTCTAGCGAGCTGTTTGGGCCTTACAGGGTGACAATGCATAACACTGTATGCTAAATTCAGCAAATACATTTTTTCTTAATGGAAGAACAGCTGCTTCTGAAGCTGACGTGTAATGAACAGAAAAGTAAACCCAGCTTTCTTCCTCTCTACTGCTCCTTAGGACAGTTATGAGCAGAGCTAGAGGAAATACAAGAAGCCTTCCTCTCCCCAACTCGTTCCCACTGTTTTTCAGAGTTACCAATACTGATTAGGCCTTGCAAAAGGATGAATGACTAAGATAAAATATATTTATACTCCATGTCAAAAGAAATAATAAGAGTAGAGATCAAATTATGAGAAATAGTTCTTATTTGCTAGACATAGTATTTGCTAGACATAGTATTTGTCTTTCTGCAAACAAACAGTTTAGTGGTTATTTCTGGTGTCATTTCTCTTAAGATCAAGAGCTATCAGTCAATCCTCTTCTATGTAAACATGACTTGAAATGCATGAAGATGAATCTTACTTGATTTGATTATTTTTTACTCCCATATGATAGAAAATGTGAAAAATTTTAGAGTAATATTCTGTTTCCGCTCTAAAGTATGATTGTTTCATCTGGAATTTTACACAAAAATAGTAATTTTCCTTTAAAGAAAATACTTTTTTTTAAAAAATCAAGTATCACATTCGTAATATAATTTCAATTCAATATTAATAGACAAAGTATATAGTATCTAGTTTAGTGTACTATGTCTTATTTAACTGAAAAAAAAATTGTGAATAGGGTTCTACTTACATTTGTAGTGCAAATTTGTAGTGCATTGTAGTGAGATATGTTAAACTGGTTAAAAAAAAAATAAATAAAAAGCTTTCCTTTCAAGCAGGTGGAATAACAGTTCCAAATTCCCCATTGAAACTAACAAAACAAAAAAGGTAATTTGCTAGATTCAAACAGAAACTAGCCTTTGGAGAAGGAAAAAAGAGTAAAGCCTTATGTACAGTATTGGCTTTAATCTAGCCTGCAGTCCATCGTATCCCAAAGCAAAAAGACATAGGGCAGATTGAATATACACAGCATGTGCTGCTACTGGCAAACTTCTGTCTCTGCTAATAAAAGGGGTTAAACATCATGATATTTTAGAAAATACTGTGCATACATGTTTCATTTCAATTTTAACAAAACAAATTTGAGCACATAATTTTACTGTAATGACATCAGTAAAGCTGAAAATAGTTGCCTTCACTACACATACATTAAGGCAGAAAAGAATCACACATTGGGGCTGAATGCTCTGGGACATGACAAGCACGACATCCATGAACATGTTAATATGCTTGCTATACCTCAATATAGACACCATGAAAAGAGTAGTAACACTTATATTAAAAATATTGTGACCTGTCCTTCTTTGAGGGGAGCAAGAACATGATTCTGACAGAGTAGGCTTTACAGGTCACTGGAAGAATCTTAAATATCACCCTCATAGGAATCATATAGTGCAGTTATTGAAAGAAATCGTAACAAGATAGCATGAGTTACTCTGGAAGATGTATTAATTTGATGACAAAATCAAAAATAAAAATATTTTTTCAAAAGGATAGCTTACATCAACATAAATTATTGATTCTATCAGTTTTATTAGTAATGCTAGCAGAAAATAATGATTGGATATTGATTTTATTATGGATGACTACTGGGTTTTACATACTGGATATACTATACTTAGGATGATTTTTTTTTCCTTGAAGGACAGGTAGTTCCATAATTCTTTTCCAGAAGTTTCATTAGATAATGTTGAATCAAGCCTTATATCACTTTTCATCTGTGATAGAAAATACAAATGGGGTTGTTAAAAAATAGTACAAACCACTTGCTTGAAAAGACTGAGAGTTGAATATAAAAGAGAACTGTCTAACAGAATTTCATTCTTCAGTGCCATAATAAAATTCTTCTATTTCACTTTATTCACAGTTAATCACATGGTTAAATCTATCAGAAAAAATTAAGTCTTAATTACAATAATTAGGAATTGAAAGTTTGTCTTTTTTCCAGTAAACTCATTATGTCTTAGTCAATACATTGCACAAGAATATGCAATAAAAAAATATTATTAATGGCATTATGCTATAAAGTGAAAGACATAGGACAAACTTCTCAGTTCAGTTTTGTTTCCTTCTTTTCCTTTTGACCTTACATAGCCTTCTGTAATTATGGCAACAAAATTCACTGAAAATAATTTTCAATGTATGTTGTAGAGTATAAATTTGATTTTAGCATATTGTGTTAATTTGTAAGCTTTCCCCACAGCTGGTTCATTCCTAAGTGTTGTACCCCACCTCTCCCTTGTCATTCAGCCTGCTGTATCCCCTCACCTTTGCTTAGTCCCGCCCTTGTTTCTGGAATCTTCCCTGTTCCTTGATCTCCCATTGGTTTGTGTAAATCACCCCCCTCCCTGCTCCCTCCTGATTGTGTATACGTTACGTCAATCTACCCTAGACCCTCCTCTGTTGTACCCCCATTGGTTCTGTGTTCGTTCCCCCCCCACGGTATAAAACCCCTGGACTCTCCATTTTCTTGGTCTTTGGTCCCTGGGCCCTTCATCCTTGAATAAAGTTTGGAATCCACGCCAAAGACCTCTCCCTTGCCTTTGTCCCCAGCTGCGCTGAGCCACCAACGCCAGCCTGGGTAAAACTGCCCATTGCGGCGGCAGCAGAAAACGCACTGGCTGCGAGCGTCGCTGTTGGGTCTTGGCCAGCCCCGGCAGAGTGCGTCAAATATATTTGGTGAAATCATATCTCTGATGCCATCATATTGTAACTGTTAGCACTGAACTCTTTACTATGGTCCTGTAGGTCCAGTGAATAATATCTTCTGCTTAATAACCCTAAACTAATTAATCTAATGCTATCTCTAAAATATTTATTCTTCTTTTTGGACCATTTTCAGTCAGATTCCGGTTGTTTCCAACTCCATACTTCTCTTCCTATGCATTACAGATAACCCCTCAATGTCTAAGTGCAGTACAAGCCAAAAAGACTGTCAGAGCCAAAAAAATAGGCTGTCCTCATCCAAATTCTGATTTTGTTATACATTCCATAATTTCAGGCTCAAGTTAGATGAGAAGCATTACTACATCTCTTGATCTACTGTATACACTCCTGTTGATTTAGCTCAGTAAGCAGTTAACCTTTGTTTCTAGGAAAATTGCTGATGGATGTATACTGGCACCCCTTGATTCTATATTTGCATAGCAGCTATCATCCCATCAGTCCCCAGATTTTTTATACATGAGTTTTAAATGCACACACAGGACTTTTTGTTTGACGAACTTGACCAGGTTCCTGCAGGTCCAGCATCCCAATTTTATGAGATTCCTCTGAATAGCATTGCTATCCTCCAGAACATCGGCAGCACTTCCCCCACCTTAGTGCAATGTTACTCGCAAACCTGCTAAGGATGGTGTTCTTCTCAAGAGTATTGATGAAGACATTAAACATTTCTGAGAACATTTCCTCACTTTCCTAAAGATCTTAATCTCTTGGGATGACTGCAGACAAAAAAATGTATTGACCAGTTTTCCTATGTTGAGAGTAGCAGGCTACTCTGCTTGACAATTTTTGATGAAAGTCTGATGATAAAACACTACTTCTGCTTGATAATTTTTGCCAGCTCTACTGACAGAAAATTGTTGTCAAAGATCCCCTGGACTATTTGGATCCTAATATGTTCCCATTTTAGCAGGTGTCAAAGTAGTCAGAGTCCCCCATGAGAACCATTCTTTTCAGCCTGGGTCTTCCTCTAGTTGCTTCAACAAGACATGTCTGCCTACATGCTTTGGTTGGGCTGCCTGTATCTGTACCCACTCTGATCCCAACTCAAAAGCTCTCAAGGCAGGTCCATTTCATAAAAGAGTTCTTGCATGTGAGCTGCTCCTTTGGGTAGAATACAACTTGTCCTGCCTTCCATAAAGAGTTTAGAAAGACTTTGTATCTGTTTACCTCATTCCAGAAGGGCAAGCATTTGTCCCACCATGTTGCTGTAATTCCTATGACATCATAATTCCATTACTATACACAGACGTATGGTTGCCACAAGTTCCACTCCTTTTATTTGTCCACTCTGCCTTTTTCAGTTCCTCCTCCAGTCTTCAGTTTTCCAACGGTGGCTTCTTTCAATTCCTAGTTTTTATTTATCTCCCTACTTAGCTGTTTCCTGATGAGGGCTGGCTTATCATCTCAGGATCCTGTTTATTTTATAAATTCTGCATGTTTATGTGCAGACACATCAGATCAGCCCTCAATCATCCCATTTTCTCAAGAGGAGTGAGACAACTCTCCCGTTGTACCCTGGGTGCCTCCCCATCACGTGCAAGCTTTGTTCCCTCATCTGTCAAAACTAGCTTCTAGAGCCTAGCACTGAAGAAAAGGGGTGGAAAGATACAAAAAGAAGACCATGCAGTGCACCTGTTCCACCCTTGTCACAGAAGGAAAAAGTACTCATAGTAAGCAAATAGAATATATAAGATTACCTGAGGACTACTTTTTGTGCATTCTTAGCATGTAATGATAACATGCTTCAGACCTTTGCTGATACCATTCCCAGATTTTAAAACACACAGGATTTCTGGATAGGTTAAGAAAATACATCTAATTCTTATTGACTTGTTATCAGAAGTAACTTACAAATCTTGACCTGCATTTAAATATTTACTTCTTTCTTTAGGATTTTTAATATTGATTTTTCCTCCCACACTTCCTGGCATCTCTCAGATGTACAGAAGTACCTTCTTCATAGATGACAGTTCCAAAGTTTCATTAGGAGCACCTGAGGTATTTTTAATTCTGTCTTTACTTGAAGATCAACTGATTGCCATCACACTCTTTAGAAAAGCAGAGCATGAAACCTTCTCCTGCTAACTGTAACAAATAAACATTCCTTCCTTCTAGCTACATGAACTATGCTTTAAATCTGGACACTGGAGAATTTAGTTTTAGAGTGCAGTAAGCCTAAGCTGCCTAAACAATAAAGAAGGAAAGACACATTCATAGGAACAATTACTACAGTCCCAAATTCTGAATGTCCAGGGTGATAACACTCTAAAGATGTTTAAAGTTAGGTAAAAGAAGCTAGAACTCAATATTATATAATTAGAAAACTGTTTGTTTTTAAAATATCAGAGTTTTAAAAAAAAAAGACAGCTGAAAGCATCAGTATAATGAAGAAAAAAATCCGAAATAAACAACTAAGAAGAAAACTCATTTTATTATGTGAAAAATAGTTTAGAAATACAAATTCTCACATAATAGGAAAAAGTTATCTGGACAAGTTTTCTATGAAGATAGAAGATCATTTCAACTGTTCTAGTGTAATGGAGTGTTACAGAGGAAGTAAATTGCATTTTACTCCTATTTCAGGACATCTTGAGGGGTCTTCATTAAGGCTAAATGATACCACTAAAGTGCTAATATTTACAAAAGAGTGTAAAGAAATCCAAGTCTCAGAGAGAGGTAAAATGTTGCAGTTATTTTTAATGGGTAATGTTTCTATCATTAACTGGGTATTTCTTCAGTTTACTGTTACATTATTCCAGTTTTATGCTGGAATAGTATAAAGAATACTTTAGTAAGCCCAAAATAAATTGTTAGTACAATTCTAGTTTTGAATAAAGGTAAGGTTTCACATATTTTTATAGGTTTTCTTGTTCCAAACATATGTTACTGATTTGTTTCAAGTTTATTGGTGTTTGAAGATTACTAACTATACTCTGTTATGAGTATCTATCTGATAGATTATATTTTCCATTCATCTACTGCATTAGAAAAATCATATTTATTACACTTTATCCACTATTTATATTATTTCAACACATGATATTAATTCTACTAATTATATTTTTTATATTCAGTTATAAATTTGATTGTTATTAAAAAATTCTAAATAAGTTACTGTACTCAGGTGAATATATAATTTTTAGATGTTATATTGCTGAAATAAAATATTAGTGTAATTTTTAATGTTTTGATTGTAAGACTAGCTCACTGACTTACCAAAATTTTTTCCCAATAAAGTTTTCACTTTATCACTTAATCACTGGGTTTCTGTTGGACTTTATGAGTGAATAAAAGAATTCAGAGGAAGAGATACCATAGTAGTCCTCTATGCTGTTCACAGGGAATAGACCACATCTTTCACAGTATTTTTAACCTTCAATATTTTCTTATAGGACATCATAAGCCTTCTGTAGAAAAGCGTTTTGATCGCTCAGTGGAAACATTTTGCAGAAGCTAGCCAGCACTTATCAAATAATCAGATTGATTGAAAAATTGCTAATAATAAGACTAAAAATTATGTAAAATTTTGAGTCTTTAAGAACTTCCAAAATTCATTAATCCTCACTGTAACACTATTGCTTAGTTTATTTCAGAATCATTTTTACTGTTAAAGCCAGAAGTGAAGTCTAAATCATATAAGCAGCCAATATAAAACCTACCTTAAAAAAAAAAAAAAAGTAGACTTTTGATCATATGCTTTTCTACAAGGAAATGTCTGAAATCTTGACTTTATTTGTTGCCTTTTCATTATCATTGAGGTGGTCCAGAGAACAGATATTTTTCAAGGTGAAAGTAAAATAAAAACGTAAAATTTTTGCTTTTCCTTAGTGGTAGAATGCAACTTTAGCCTTCTTGGATTTTGTGAAGGCCAGAAGAAATACTATAATCCCACAGAAGTCCAGGGGATAGATTTTTTTGACAACAAAAATACTTGACTGATCGAGTCTTTCTGGGTCACAGCAGCTGCTTACAGCAAGGTTTCCCTTGTCTTACCCCATCTCTCTCTAATAGTGCTGCTGTTTCTGAAATTCAGATCAAGAGGATCAGCAACAAATGGTACATCCATTCAAAACATTTGTCTGTCCAAAAGTTGAAAAGTTTTTGGTCATGGTGATTTTTTTTTAAATTTCTTTTTTTTTTACAGCCTTCACTATTTATCACCTAGACTTCTGCTTAGTGTAACAGTACGTGGAAGGCAAGAGGAACTCCCTTGCAGTTATCTGACCAAGGTCATGGTCAAATGAGATGGTACAAAAGAGGAGGAAGCCAAACACAGAGGGGCACAAACCCAACCAACAAACAAGAAACAAACCTGGTCAGTTACATGATCGATAAGGATGGAGTGTGTGAATGTTATTTTGGTGAGATGACCTGACTGAGGACCTTGATCAAAATGGGTGACCAGGGGCAAGAGGAAGACCCTAAAAAAAAAAAAAAAACAAACAAAAAACCCAACATATTGAGACATACATCTACCAGACTTGTTTGGCAACCAGAGAGATAATGAGAAGAAATAAACTTCATCAGTCATAATAATTAATTGACTACAAAGAATCTGCAGGAACCATTTCGAAGAGAAACAGCTTGAATTTCACATATACGATAAGGATGCAGCCCTGAAGGTTCATAATGTTGAGAGGAGTCTCTAGGACTGTACCAAATCATGAGGCAATCTGCAGAGAAGGGGGGGAGGGGGGAGAGTGCAGGGAGGAACAGAGATGCAATCAGGCAGAAGAACGTGTAAAAGTGGTCAGTCGTGTATAAAACAGGACTGGTAACCATGCTTGTCCAGCTGAGCCCAGTACCTGATCACTGCAGTCTGTCCTGTCTTCTCTTACCATTTTAGTAAATATTCTCTTTCTCTCTCTGGGTAATTTCACTCTCTAACCTCTGTATTTTCTTGGTGCAAGAAGTGATTGTGGGTGCCCACGACCTGAGGTGTCAGTAACTGAAGTCAGTGGGGTTTCATCAGCAGCTACTGGAGCCGGTGGGGGGTTCTTTAACCTCCAGCCACCAAGATGGGAACAGTGAGTGTGCCCAAAGCCAGCCACTGGGGGTGCTGGGATGAATGAGGCAAGTAAATGTCTCAGTATCAGCAGCTGGAGCAGGACCACAGGTCCCACGTGCCTGGTATCATTTCCTGGGCATGAGGATCCGTATCTTTACCAAACTGAGTTTTCTTTGGGTGTGCGTGTGTATCTGCCAGCAAAGGTCAAGCTGGTTCACTTGTCAAGTATGGGTGCTCAGGTCTGGGGTAAGGTATGAGGACAGCAGTGTCCACACTTGCAGCTGGGGGACCCATGAGTGTGGGGTGCCTATGGCATGAGTATGCGTGTGTAGCTTTGTGTGTGTTTGTGTGTCCCTGTGTGTCAGTCTCTGGGACGCATGTTGAGCAAACAGGAAAGCAACAGCCGTGTCCCTCAGTCTGGGCAGAGACCCTGGGTCCCCAGACACTGGACTGAGCTCCAAGTCCTGGACTGGAGCTGCAGGGTGACATCACTTAACACTACCTGTCTGAATTGTGATGAAAGATGGAGAGCAAACTCTGCAGGTCATGACTGTAAACATGGGCTGGAGCTTTAAAAATCAGAAACATGATGTGGACTTGTAGTGGAGATCTACGGCTTCCCTGCAGTACTCTATTAATTTCACACTTAGTAAAGCCTTTTTCAAACACACTATCTAAGCTAAAATTGTGTATAAGATGACATATCAAGAGTTTTCAAGGATCTGTAAGTAGTGATTACCCCTACAGTACTTCTTTATATTCAATAATGATCTTTTCCAAAGAAAAGAAATGTTTCCATCATGGCTAAAGTGCTACAGCTGTCCTATTCATTGTAATGAACTACTTTAAATGACGAGACTCATTTGTATGAATAAAGAAGTATGTTTCAAGTGGCTCAGTAATTTGTAGGTTTTCATTCTGGAATTAAATATTTCCTTTCTGTTGTACATAATCTGTGTCCCTTGAGAACCCTTGTTTTCTCACGGTAGATCATACTCCTGAGAATATTAAATCCCTTAAGATACAATAATGATACTCTTCTCATAGAATGTATTAGAGAAGCACCAAAGAGTGATGTGATAGAACATGAAAGAATAGCAATATTTCTTGAATTGCAACCAAAAGTAGAAGCTGACATTTCAGTAATGCCTATTCTAAATTTGAGAGCCTGTGTGATATTGTTACAATTACTAAATAAAGGCTTAAATAATTTTTTATATGTCTGAGATGAAAAATATTTTAAATGTAAAAACAAGGGCAAAAAAAGGATATCTGCATTTTGCTTTTCTCCTGTTCCTTTTTTAAATATTATTTTCATTTTGCTAAATTTTAATAATGATGCTTTTGATCAAAGGGTGAAATCCGATTTCTTCCAGTATCTTGTCTATGTAGTTTCTACACCATGTTAAAAACAAAGAAATAAACAAACAAGTCACCTACCTCCTAAAGCCCACATTCTGCTAAAGACAAATGCTCCACTCATTTTTCCTTCGGGAGAAACTAAATACAAAGAAAACCAACTGAATGAGAAGGGCAGTTCATAGTGGTACTGAAAACTAAATTAATGATTAATGTAAAAAATGCATCTTTTATCCAAAATGCTTCAATAATAAACAAACCAACAGATGTGTGTCTAAAATGCCACAAAAGTGCAAAGCAGTAGCTGTGATTTTGAGTTTAGTATGGCAAGAGTTATTATTGTATTATCTCAAAATCTACTTCACCCTTCACAGACATAGATGGATCTCTGGCTGAAAACTGACCCCGAGGCTCTCATTTCACAGACAAAACTAAACTCAATGATTATCCAAGATACAGAGATCATGCTGGTAAAGATGTATAATGTTGCTTCCCTTGCAGAAATATCTAGCTCGTGTGTTCTGTTAGCCACTGTAACAGGTATTATTGAGTTTAGCAAAGAACTGATAGACAGTGTCAGTGCGTGAAGTGAATATTATCAGAATCAGTCAATGGAAATGTAAAAAAAAAAACCCAAAACCAAAAACCTGGAAAAGTGCATTCACTCATTTCCTTTGGCAGCCTAAGGAATAGGATCTTGCACTTGTTTATTGTTGATTCTATGTCTCTTTTGACTTAATCTGTGAAAATTTAAGCGTAGTCCTGTTATATTATTGCATCTCTGTGAAGATTGAGAAGTCATATAAAGGTGGAATTGGAAGAGGAAAGGAACCAGAGAAAATGTGACATTGTCTCTTGAAGAGATGTGAAGTCGAATTTCTTCCTAATTGTTAATGAGCTGATGTTTGACCCCCTAAAAAGACCAACCTGGTTGGCACGGTTTTGTATGCTTTTGGAAGCCTTGGAAAAAAGGCCAGGGCAGACCGACCATGGAGAGTGAACTACCCTTTACATCCTGGCTGCAGTCACTCCAACTAAGTTTTAAGTTGGGAGGAAAAACTGAAGAAATCTAGTACTCCTCAGTGATATATGCCATAGGAATAAAAGACTTCAGTACCAAGGTTTTCAAAAACATCACACATGAACTAAAATAAAATCTTTTATTTCATGTATAAGATTTTTAATCCTAACTAATTGGTAACAGTGGAAATTTTCTGTGTGTGTCTTTATTACAGTGGAAGCAAATAGTTTCTACCTAATGTAAAAAATATATGTATTTTTTTTTTTAATATTTCTATGTCTTTACATATACAAAAAAAAATGGATATGGCTGACTCAATTTTTATAGATCTTATGGGAAATAGCTATTCTGTCACAAAATCATGTACTTTCCATTAAGAGTATCCTAATAAATTCTATCTGAAATTATTTTCAGTGTTATTAGAATAAAATTAATGTGTCCATATTTGTAAACTGCCTTCAGTGATCTTTTTCATGACATTAGTCTGAACTTGGATAAATTTGATGGCTTGATCAGTCAATAAGTTTCCAAAGCTGTGATGAGTTTCTAAGTAACTATAGAGCAATAATATATTTTACATTCTTTTCAGCTAATTTATTAACTTTTTATGATGCCTTTAGATGCTAAATATGTTTAGGGACCCATTCATGAAATGTTTAGCTCTAAAGAGTAGTGCGAATGGTGCCAAGATGAAACACAGATATTACATAATTATATTCCAATGCTGTATTGGATGATATTTAGTTTTCTTCTAACTAGACCTCTGGTCTCTTCTGTTCAGATAGTTTTCAATCCAGCACAGTGTCCAGCTGGTATTTCATCAGCTTCCCTGATGGGATCATATGAGGGATGGTTAAAAGCCTTAGTGAAGTTAGATAGACAGTAACCACTCTTCCCTACTGTGCCAGTTGTTCCAGCATAATTTATCACGTTTTTCAAGCATGGCTTCCCTTTTTTGTCCTTTATAGTTAAACTGATAACAATGTCATGAAACACTGACAGCATATACCAATGTTAGACCAATATTTTGTACGGTATTCCGAAACAATGATCATTCTTTCTGTTTGCCTGTTAATCCATCTGCACATCTAACATCATATCTCATCTATATTGCAACTATGCAGGTTTCTTGACCCCTCTTAGTTGGACCAGCTTGGAATATTTTCAACAACTGCTTGTGCAATCCATTTCTCAAAAAAATAGCTAAAATATTTTCAATATTTAAATATTTCAATAATATTTTTCCATCCCTTTCACTTATACCCACTGCAGAAAATCCTTCCAATCATGTAATTAGATTGATGGCAGCTTGCTCTCAAAAATGGCCTTTTTTCTTCGTATCATTTACTTTAACTCAAAATATTACATTAAGACAGGTACTTGTGTGCAGCTCACAAGTAGCAACATGGACCCTTGTGAGGAATAAAGATTCCATCCTGCTGATACATCCACGTGTTTCAGTAATTCCAAGCAATACTTATTCTCTAATGCACCCATCTTACAGAGTAATGCTTTTTTATGTGTGTGTATATGTGTGTGTGTGTGCGTGTGTGTATGAAGTCTTTTGACTAGAGCCTCTCTGTTTTGCCTGTTTTACAAACTAGCTCTGTTTCCTGTAAATAGACATACGCAAGTAAGATATTGCTAATATGTAGGATTTCTTCAGTTATTTGGCATTTGCAGGCTCCTCTTCCCAATTCACAGGTTTATTTTTAATTCACCTTCTTCCTATGAGTCTGATGACTGCTAACCCAGTTCATTAGGACATCACCTAGTTTTACCTTTACTTATTTTACCTTGAAAAATGTCTCATCTGCTTTTTTCTCTCAGCCTGGCAAATCCAATTTGCTTCTTGTTTATTTCCAAACCTTTAGAAGGCTCATTGCTTATTTTAATCAGATCTTTTCTACAGCCTGGTTTTGGCAAAGTGAGAACACATTCTCCATAATTTCACGTTTGACTTAATTTCCTCAGATACTGCTAAAAATTATTCTCCCTTCCAAATTCTTGATATTTTAAAGTAGCAGTTTTCAGATTTTTCCATTCTAACTATCAACTTCAAACTTCATCAGGACAGATTTGTAAATAGTACTTCTTCACTTCACTTTAAGTATTTAAACAAGTCTGATCTATAAATACAGATATTTTTAAAAATTTGTCTTTTGCTCATTGCTCTTTTTAGCACTTCTTCTTCCTATTACAGAAAGACAAAAACTCATTCTGGAAATTGCAGTGACATTTCCAGAAGTCTACATGCATAGTTTTATCTCCTTGTATTCACTCAGTACCCTTGTCTGTTTTTGTGTTTCTAGATGTTGTCTTCAGTTTCTTTCTGCCCTACTAATGGTATCTGAGATTTATATGATAATTTTTGAGAATCTAAGCTACGAAAACTATCACTGTGCTAAAAAGACACGTAGCAAACAATGGCTATACAGTATTTCTGTAAGAGAAATGGCAAAGAGTGACTAATAACTATCCTGATTAAAAAGACTCTAAGGCCTACATCATGAAAAAGCCATGTTAACATCAACTTAATAATTATAATTGTTTCACAGGATAGGCAGTTTCATATTTGAGCCTCAGAGAATATGGAGATACTTCATCAAAATGCACTGACTCCTAATATAAATGATGGGTGGTTCTTCCTTGCTAAGGTTTTCCCTTCCACCTGGATCAGACATAACATCTATATCTAGAACAAAATCAGCCACTTCTCACTCTTTTTGTTCCTTCTTTCTCTCTCTCTCTGGCATTTTATTCTCTTTCTCTTCTCCTTAAGGTTTTCCCACTTCTGTTTCTCACTCTCTACCTTACCCTCAAATGAAAATATGAAAAACATGAAAATATTCTTCAGAAGTTCAGATTTTCATATATATTGTTCCAGGTGATACAAAAACTTAAATATCAAGACTTGTCACTTTTTGTTTGTTTGTTTTATATAGGAACATATATTTTAAATACTTTTAAAATTATTTCCCTGTGGTAAATATTAAGAAAAAAGGGTTATCTGACAACAGCCAGAAAAATGCAATTTTTAATTCACAGACCGCTAATGGAAATGCAACGGTTCCTGAGAGAAGGAGACAAAGAAGCAAGCATCTTGTTTGTCAAAATAAACAATGCCTAACTTTCTTCTTTCTGTGTCACAGTTTGAGGAACACAGAAAAGGACAGTGTTATTTTCCTCTGAATTTGTTGTAAACTATCAGGTGGAACGATCTGTCTTTATAAATCATGCAAATAGGGTACATCAGTGGTGCAGAACAACTCTATTTTCAAAATAAGGCATTCCAGAAACAACAACAAAAAAATAAAAACAAAAGAAAAAATAGTTTAAAAACAGGATTTAAAGCCATAAATGTGGAATGCAGTGTTAAGCTTTAGAGGAACATAGGTTTTCAAGACCTCCTAATGCTCTGACTATATAAACAGAAAGGGACAGTTTTCTGAAAGGGAATGTGATCAGTCAAGGGCAAAAGATACTGAGGATCTGAGTACAAGCTCTGCCATTATCATGCAGGTTTTCAAAACAAGGAACTGGAGGAATATAAACCACAGAACAGATTCCTCTACCTTTTGCATTTTATCTTGCTTTGTCTGCCACATTGATAGAGAATTTCACCTCCCTAAACCTCCAAAGAGCTGCTCCTGTGTGTAGCAGCTGAAAAACAGTAGGCAGTGACAGTGGCAGCGATGGTAACTCTCACAATGATTCGTTGGTGGCTGGGTAGTTAAGATGTCCACATAGCTAATTTTGAGTGACTGCCCCCTTAAAAGTTAATCACCAGCTGAAAACTCAAGTTCTCATTTATTCATCCTTGCAAGGTAGTTATGGAGATCAGTAACAAATGACAGGCCTTGCCATTTTCAAATTAAAACAGGGCTGCAGGAACTTGGAAGGTATGATGTCTGGGGTTAGAGTAGCCACAGCAGAACATTAGGAGAAATAACTCACATCTTGGTTGGAATGGATGAAAAAAGTGGAATGGCACTGTAAAGAGATAGCAGACAGAGAGCGATGTGCTCTAGTGAGGTACATAGGAAAATAAGAGTTTGATGAGAAGACTATGGGTTTGTAAGTCTAAGGAATAGAGAAGAAAGAGGTAGTATAGAGTAAAAGTAAAATAATAGATTTAGGAAAAGAGTGGAGATGGACAGAGAAAGTATTTGGCTTGCTGTTCCTAGATTACGATTTTTAGCAACACATGCAATTGTTTGTGCTTGTCATAATGTGAAGAATATGCTATCCTGAAATACTATACTGCCGAAAAACCTTGAAGAAACAAATGTCCTAAGAACCAAGTGTAGACAAATAACTTGTCACTCATGTAGATGTTTCCTAAATTCTTTAGGAATTAAGTATTTGCAATTCTACTTAATGATAAAATAAATAATGTGGCTGAATTCTGCAATTGTGTATTTTGAGGTAAGAATAAAGGAAATTATTTTAGTATCTTTATTTTTTCAAGAGCTTAGAGTGAAAGGCATTTGTTACTTCTTTGGAGGCTAGAACACTTACCACTACAAAAGACTGCCATATAAGAAAGGGCATTCCATCAAAGAATTTTGCTTTTTTTATGACGAAATCCATCAATTTCTAATCCCTGGTTTTTCTGTTAGGGTATGCTATACTAAAAGTTCTCTGTATATAAACAGTGCTTTCCTTGTGAAAGAGAGAAAGTGAAGTTACTACTGGTGTTTCTAAGAATATTTGTGGTTCAGGAAAGTCTTATCTTCCATCTTCAGTGTTCAGCTAACAAATAATCCTCCTTTTCAACTAAGAGTTACTCATTATTCAAGAGCTTTCAAAGTCAAACTATTCTTTTCAAAGCCACCAAACTGCGAACTTAAAATTTTAATTATAGTTTCTTGTTGGTCAATCTTTTACCATAATTAGTGTACTTGCATAAATTTTCATGAGCAAAATGATGACTTAAAGTAGAGTTTTCTTCTGAACTTATTAAGAAGGTTTGCACTGCAAGATGTTTCATAATCACTAATTTTATAATCTTTTTATTATTTTTTACGCTATGGAAAAAATAGATTTTGTGACCAAAACTCAAGCCATATGAAATACAAACGGGAAAATCTGCTTGAGTTTACCAGTGCACATTGCTTTAGTAGGCATACCTATTGAAGCAACCTCTCAGGATAATATTACTTATTATTCTTTAAGATATTCTTTGATTCTTGGACAGAAAGTTACTTTAGGTTTATTTTACTTTTTTTGTCTTATTCCCTTCTTTTTTTACCCAAGGGCGCCTGTAACTTAACTTTTCTTCTTCACACAGAGATAGTACAAATTGTAGTTGTATCTCTCATTGTTTGATATTATCAGGTCATTGTTTGTTCTTAATTAACTGAACAGTCTGATACTATCTTTGCTAGGAGAAAATCAAAATATAGATAAATTTCTTGATATCGTCCTTGATTTATAATACATAAAAAACCCAAATAAGTAGCAAGAAGGAAAAAAAAAAAGGGCATGAAATGCTATATTTACAGAAAAAGTGTATCTAAAAATCAATACATTTCTTCATCTTGCTACATTCAAAACTGCATTTCATAGCATCTACTTGACCTTAGAAATTGGGATAATCTTAGATTATAGCTAATTCATTTGTTTTGTCTAGGATATTGGCAAACAACAAATGAGATAGCCTGATAATTACTGCTGGAGCTGGGATTTATATTTGACTTCTCAGTCATCGATCATTACTTCAAAGAATGATTCATGGACTCTGCCTGTAGAACGTAATTCCTCAAGGGAAAGTTCTAGACTGGGACAGAGTTCACAGAACAATCCAATGCATCTTAAAGTGTTTCTCAAGCAGGAGAAACTTCAGCTTTTCAAGTCCTTGATCTTCAGGTTCTTGACACTGTCAAACCTGATCACATATTCTTGTGAGGGTTATTATTGTAAATAGAAGGGCTTTCTTTAGCCCTTTTCTCTGTGTTGGTGTGAGGAGAAAAGAAGGAAATTGCTCATTTCCCACATTTGTTATCACAGTTTAAAAATTTATCACAGTTCAAAATTTATTAATTGTTGGATAACTCTTTTAGGACTCTACTTTTTTTATTCAGAAAGTACGGCTGGCATTAAAAGATTATCCTAGCATTAAAAAATCCCACAAAACACACACAAGCAGAGGTCCGTTGCTTACAGCAATTGAAAAAGCAGCTCACTTTGGCAGAAACAAGGTCCTCACCAGTATCAAGACACTGATAGCATGATTAAGTTTGTATTACATCCCGTGCTAGTTCCTGCATAGGAATGTTATTAGTAGGTAAAGATAATACTTTACATCAGTTATCAGATGTATGAAAAATGAGAATGCTGGAATGATTATATTAAGAATATATGATTAAGATATGCATAAACCAAATAAATGATAGATTTTATGTCATGGCAAAATGCATGACAAAAAGTTTTGAGTTGCAGCAAAGGTGAAAGAAGTACCTCCAAAATAAGTAAGATTCAGAATCTGAATGCTGATGAAAACTGAACTATAAAATGTCTTTAGAAAAAAAAATACACCAATGATAAGAGAAAAAGAAAAAACAGCATAATGAACAGAAAATTAGCACAGGTAACATTTTAAGTAAAATCAGGAGCTGACCTCTTCTCTCTGATGAACAGTGACAGGACCTGAAGAAATGGCATGAAGCTGTGTCAGGGGAGGTTTAGGTTGGATATTAGGAAAAGGTTCTTCACCAGGCCGGTGGTTGGGCACTGGAAAAAGCTCCCCAGGGAACTGGTCACAGCAACAAGCCTGAAGTAAATTCAGTTACTTTATTGTATTAACTAGCTACTTAGTGAAATAATAGATTAAAAAAAAAAAAAAATGATGGCTTAGGTATTCTGCTTGCTGATGAAAATGGATAACACAATCCACGGATGACAGCCACGTAGGCTAACCAAATAGATGACACCAAACACGTATTAACACAGTTGCCATCACTATTTGGTATTAGTACAAAATAAAAAGCAGAGAAAAAAAATCACATTGCTTCAAAGCACATGAAATACTACAGCTTGTACCTGAATTGAAAGTCTTACTTTTACTGAAAGGTGTTGGCAACTTCCCTGACCTGTACATTTGGTATTTTTGGCTATCTACGTGTTCAATATTAATCAAAGTGTAGAGAACATAAGCTGGGGTCATATCTATTTTTGGGGCACTCACTTTGAAATTAGAAAAAGGACAATCAAAATCTCTGAAGATTAATAGGATTTGAAGATTTTTTTGCTTCAAAATTGGCTGCAAAATACTGTCTAGACTATAAGCATTATACTATAAACATAGATGAAGCCCTGCTATGACTGTCAGTGGTGAAAACTTCAGCCTGTTACAATGATTCACATAGAAATACTGACCTTCCCCTCAAGTTTATAATCTTTTTCGTATTGAAGTTTATGGTTTGGACTGAAATAAAATCCGAACATCACAGAACATAAGAAGTTTTCTGACTTATATATATTTAAAATAATAAAACAACTCTGACAAAAGTTAAAAACCAGTATTGATTATTTGCAGATCTATCATTGCCCTTGAAAAGTTTTCTATGTGACACTGTTTAAATAAAATAAAACACAATAAAAGTACTTTTATTGCAATAGTTTTCATGACAGTTATTTATCTACTTTTTCTTTGGGGATTTTGTTTTCAAAATTAACATCTTATGTTAATTGTGGCTGAAAAAAATGAGTTTTGAGTTTTTTTAGGAATTGTGCTGGTGAATTGCTAGCTTGCTGGGAATCTTGTAAGCTGTAGTAAATCATATGATGCTCTAAAACTTGATATGGTGCATTTACATTCTGTTGCAGTCCTTTTGAATTTAGTCAGGTAAATTTGTGCTGAAATTCAATAGCGCTTCTGAGATCACCATACTGATTCACTTGGAAGGTTGTTTAATTACAAATTCCTCAAGATAGGAGACAATCATTCTTAGTACTACTTGTCTTTCAAGGAGATAAAATTTTCTTTTGACTTATAACCTTTCCAAATTTTCTCATTACCTATAGTTTGCATTTTACTCGTAAAGCTGAAATGTCAGCTGGTCTTCAAGTAACCATATTCAGCTATTTGTTTCTATTCATGTCCTGAAAAATATATAGTGACTAAAAATGGGACATTTTTGGTAGGTATTTCGTATATGACAATCCTTACTGGCAAAAGAAATACAACCCAAAAAAAAAAATTATAGAGGAAGGAGCATAAGCACATAAATTGTTTTAATGATCCGTAGTATTGGTGGAGCAATAGGTAGGATGCAGCAAAGATGTTTTCTATAATAAATCTAATAAAGTGAAGCCTACTGCTTTCTTTTGGATCAGTGGATCAATTGAAAATACCATTTTCATAGTCAGAAAAGCTATCATGCATTTATCTATGCAAGTACTGTAACATGTGTCTCTATTTATGAGTCTATAGACCTATCTATCTCTCACCACTGCTGCTGGTCTGATGAAGATGGAGAGGGGAGGAAAAATTCTAGGGGGCAGACTTTTGTAAATTGTTATTTTTTGGTCTGTCTGTATGAACTTTGGGTACAATAAATATGGATTTAATAAAGGTAAAACAAGAATATTCATATTTCATTAGACTTAGGCTACTACAGTTGTTAGGAAAATGTGTCAGAATAAGAAGAGAACTTTACAGCCTATCGAACTGGTAACAGGAAAAAGGTGAAGGAAAAAAAAAGCACAACAACTCAAACCAAACCCCCAAACTTAAGATATTTCACTAACATGAAAAGTAATATATAATTTGCTCTGAGCAGCTAACGTTTTCAGACTCAGCTGAAGTCCATGTTAATGGATTTTGGAATGAAACCAATCTCTTAGAGTCTGGGCTAAAAGTTTTATGGCTTGTCAATGGTTTCTTTGTGGAAATACAAAGGAATAAAATTCAAATAATTTCTCTGTTTTGCAAAGTTTTTGCTCAAAATCACACTATGTTTGGATTATAATTTCCAGACTGTGGGCTGATATAATTTACAGCAGGGGATTGACTATTTACGACCATACATATATAACAAACTATTAAAATACACATGAGAACTAGAAGAAATATTTTAAGAAATTGACAGCATTTATATTAATGAAGAAACAAATGTTGAGTACTTAAATGTTTGTCATGCAAAATTCAAATTCCTTTCCCAGCACTTTTAGTAGGATTTTTTTTTCTGAAAACATCAATGAATCAATGATATCACGTATTTTTGTCCCTTAAAATTCATAATAAATCATTTGTTAAGTGTCCTCAAAGGAAAGTACAAACATATTTTTTACACAGAAAAATTATTCATGATCTAATGTCCTTTATGTTATTTCCATTATTGTAAAAGTAGATAATAAGAACTATATTTTACCTCTAAGTTGTACTATTTCCCTTCTGGCCCACAGTATGAAATAGATTGTGCAATAATGCTTCCAGACTGACTTCTATTGTAATGACTTTTAGATGCATTAAGTTAGGATAAGAAGGATTCCCTTTGAGCTAATCATTTAAGTCATTACAAAATGCCATGTAGAGAACAGACCTACAGGGAAACGAACTGGTCAAGCCACTAAGCCATCCTTCTCTTGCCTTCACTGAAACATCAGACAGCATTTATTTAACTGTTTGTTACCAGATTACTTGTCTTTGTACTGGTATTTCTAGAGTGGAATTCGCATGTCCATGCACACATATGCCCACAAATATATGTGTGTGTGTATACATACATATGTATACATATATTTTCACATAACACATATATATGGAAACACACAAATACTTGAATTCAGGGAAGACAATGACCAATTCATTAATGAATGAAATAACAATGAAAATCCAATTCATTAATGATGGAAGATCATGCTTTTCATGATGGATAATATAACATTATTTTCGTATGAAAAATGCCATGAGAAATCTAATGAATTATGATGCAGTGAACTATTTATGTATTCAGCAAAATAATGTTGTATTTCCTGTTGAGAGTCACAGCAATGGGGTATGAGATGAGTAGTTTCATCTAACCATGCTCATGTTATTTATCAGTACATTTCACACATGCTGAGGCTGTTATCCTTGTGGTTTAGATGTCAGCATATGCCCATAATCATGGATATACAAATCTGTGGTCCAGTTAGAGAGTCATCATAAAGCCACATAAATGAGATTCTGGTAACTGACTTTTCACCAGAAGCACTCTTTTATATTTATAGTTCACACATCTGGAATCATGATAGCACACAGGCCATATTCAACAGATAATCATAATTTTCATGTTGTTTTCTTTTTATAGTAGCCTAATCTTCAAGTTTTCAGAGAAATTTCAGTCCACATTCCAAGCCTTCAAAACAACAAACAAAATCCAAAACTCTATTAAAAAATGTACTGCTGGAATTAACTTGATTGTTCACTGAAAGCATTTTCCAACATTTTGAATGGCACATATCTGCAATGCTGGGATGCTTTCCAGCCAAGTGATAATGCTGCTATTTATATGTATGTGTATTTAATCATTGTTACTGATTTTCATACTCGTAAAGAAAAAACTCCAAACTAACAAACAAAATGAAGCTTAGACTCTCCTTAACTGAGAAGCCACTGGATGCATTTCAGTTTAATAACTGAAAATTCTTTTTATGCTTGTAAACTCATCTTTTCCTCTTAAATCTTCATTAAGATGATAAAACTTGGGATGTTGGTTTGAAGTTTTCTCTTAACAACGTCTCAGAGCCACTGAAATCAGTGGTGAAGCTCTTGATAACTTTAATAGTGCTTCAATGGAGTTTTCAGTTTTAAGCTTTTACCCTTTCTTTTCCCATCACGTAAAGACGTTTGCAGTGCTAGAAAAATTCTTTCTTTTTATCTTTTTTTTAACCTGATCAGACAAAGCCATCCACTGTCTGGACCTGTGAGTGTATAAAGGTGAAGTATAATCTTGACTGGAGTTTTGGAAGATTTCAGACAGTTGCTAGACCTGGTACATAGAGGAAAAAAAATGCTTGTAGTGATAAATATTTGAGCTTTCTCAAAATATGTTTTTTAATTTTCTTGTATATCAACAAGATATCATTGCATTAGTTTATTTTTGTATCGATTCTAGTACATCACTTTCTAAATGTTTCACTGATTCTGCAGATTGGAGAAAGTAATATATTTTCAGCTAGACAGTTAGTATTACAGTCCTCTTTTAGTTTTCAAATAAAAATGGACTTGTTTCCAGAATTATTGGTTTTCTCTTTCCTTTCTGGCAAAATAACCTGAAAAATACTGACGTAAGATGTAAAGCTTACAGATACATCACAGTAGGAGAGATATCCTACAGCAATTCAGAACTTCTGTCATATGTGAAGGTCAGAGCTGGATCAGCTTGGCCTAACACAAAACTCTCATTTTCACCTACAATTTTCTGCTTACTACACTGGCCCTCCTAATTTTCCCTAGTGGAAATAGGTTAGTGGAATGTGGTTAGGATCCTTGAGTATCCTTTGAGGTACTGGCTGTCCTGTGTCAAGCCTAAGCAGAGATCATAGAATTACACCACTATTTATGTTGGAAAAGACTTTTAAGACCATCAAGTTGAAACACCACTAAAACATATCCCCAGTGCCATATCCCACTTCCCTGGGCAGCTTTTTCCAATGCCTGACCACTGTTTCAGTGAAGAAATTTTTCCTAATATTTAATCTAAACCTTCCCCTGGAGCAAGCTATTTCCTTAGGATGCCACTGGCTGCCTTGGCCATCTGCTAAAACTCTTTATTACAGGTTGCAGCTATCATTTAATCCCGGTGATATGAAGAGTTAGCAGAGAACACTGACAAATGGCTGGTTTTAAAGTGTCAAGAACTTGTGAAGATTTGGTGGTTCTTTTGTAAGTGTAAAGTGGTCATTTCCTTTGAAGGGTTAAAGGCAGAGAGCCTGAAGAGATTTCATTTCTCCTGGCTTAGATGTCCCTGATGTAGGCGTCTGCTTCTTAGCTGGTTGCCCTACACATCAAGCACAGATGAAGGAAAAAAGTAGTTAATCACACTGAATGTAGGATTCATCTGATTCAATTTATGTGTCTTTCTACTTCCTGATAGAATGATTTATGCTATAAAACTACCCTTCCCTCTTCCCAGAGGTTGAGCTGTCAGTGATCCAAGGCCAAGTTTTGATAGAGAAAGTCTGCTGAGTAGAGCCATGCAAGGTAAGAAACATAAAATTGCGGCCAGAAGCAAGATTGCTGGTGTAAGGACAGTCTGCAGCACAACGACTCCAGAAAACAAAACGACACAGTGAAACCCAACCCCCTCCAAAAAAACCCCAAACAAATCCAAACCAAAATAAACTGAAACAACAACAACAACAACAACCCCTCCAACCAAAAAAAACAAAATCAGCAAAACCCCACTCAGTGGATGTAAAGAGATAAACAGGAAGTCTCAAGATGGCAATTTAGGCACACTAAAAATCAGGCTTATACAGGGGCAGCAAAAATTGAACCTGGTGACAGCTGCCCAATAAAGACTTTTTGGACGCAAAGTCCAGTATCATTCAACCTAGCAGTTTATTTGTACTAACCATCTACTGGCTTTGTCTTTTAAAATTGTGCCATTTGGAGTCCCTTAAAATACATAGAAGTTGTTCAACGTACTGACAGAGAAAGCAGTGAATAACTAGGCAGTTATTATAGACACCGATCTACCTTGTCCAGGAAGATTTCCAGGAAAGCTATGAGGGCAAAGAAAATAATAAAACCACCCAAAAGTGCAAACCAGAAAATATTCAGGAGTAAGTAGTACATTGATATGTAAGAAGGATTCAAGAGGAACCCCTTCTAAGTATGACAAAATACTTGAATTCATTACAAAATAAAAAGCCTTGAACACTGGTGATATGTAGGACAGCTTATACAAATGTGGCGAGGAAAAATCCAATGAGGAGGTTAACCTTAGCGATCTCAATTGCTTATGTAAGAGAGAATCACAAATCCTAGAATCGTGAACCACAGAACTATTTGGGTTCGAAGGGACATTAAAGATCGTGTGGTTCCAACACCCCTGCAATAGGCAGGCACTGACACTGCCTACTAGACCAGGTTGTTCAGGGCCCCAGTCCAACTTGACCTAAAATAGAAAACAGATATTTCTCCTTTACAGAATTCTGAGAAAATTGCTACAGGAACGCATGCTGAACTATGTTCAGTAATGCAAATAAACAGGAAATGCAGTAGCTGTATAATAAAAAGATCAAAACACGAGAGAAGTTGTGAATGAAATGTGAATGAAATAGCTAAATTTTGAAAGAAAAGTTACTTTAAGAAATCGAAGTAAATTAATTAGATAGCAGATAAAAAGTAGAGGGGATACATCAAAGTAACAAATTAACCTCCTATGTTTCTTTGCTAAGAAAACTTCTAATTTTTTTCTTCAGACAAAGGCAATGCTTTATCTAAACTGCTTTATCTGGACTTCAGTAGAGCAGTTGATATATTGCCAGGGGAGGTGTTATTAATTAAGATGAAGAAGAATGAGATTAATGCAAGAATAGATGAACCATTCAGTCTGTACTGAAAAGGAAATGGCTGGTACGGAATTATGCTATTAGAAGGGTTCCAGAAGTCTTATATGTGGATTTGGTTTTGCTTTATATTTAGTTCATATTTTATTTAGCGCCCTGGGCACAAAAGAATTGAGGATATGCTGATGACACAACACTGGGATGAAACAATAAAAGGAAATACAAAGAGGGTCAGCTAAAGGACAACAATAATACAACTGAGTTAAAAGCCACTTAATGCAGTAAAAATCAGATACTTGGGAGCTAACAGTAAAACATGCTGTAGCAAGGGTAGAAGGGTAGAGCTCTTCAGACAAAAATATGGAAGGTGGAAGAGAATCTAGATATTAGTAGATCATAGAATGTTGCAATCTTTGGTCCTGTAAATTTCTTATGGACACAAGAAAATATGGTTTTGTTCCCTTAGAAACATTGCCTTCCAGTCTGATCATCTCTTTTCAGGCAAGGTACCTTCAAAACTGGAAAGTACAGAGAATTCCACTTCTGAAGAATTGAGGAATTCAACTAGTTTATACTTCAAGATTAAAACATCTTGACCTAGCAAATTAAATACTGTAGATAGATATGTTTATACAGTACAAATAGACACTTCTTTGTATTTTAAGCATTGTATGTTTTTATTGCATATTTCTCTATTACACATTTCCTCATCACTTTGCGCAATCCCACAACCTCCCTCAGAATCCCTTGCCCATAGGATTGCACCTTCAGCTGCTTCAAAGTGCAGATTTGCCTGCAGTTTCTTGATAGCCCATCAATTAGTGGGACTGACCAGGTTTGTTTCTGGTTATATTTTTTTTTTTTTCTGCTAACAGGTCAGGGTTTATGCCTCTGTGTGTTTCTTTCCCTTTCCTTATCTTCACAATTTAAAATATAACTTTTTGCACACCCTAATTTGTGCCATTGACCAGGTTTATTCTTATCAAGACCTCCGTTACTGCATTTTGGCCAGATACCCTTAAAGGAGCAGGCACTCTCCTACCCCATACCTTTACTTATGCATAAATCAGATTTAGCATTTCTAGGACTGGATTAATCTCATCTAGCTTTAGTCACTACAGTGTATATAACTCCATTTGGCCAAGGCTTGTCTTTGTAGTTGATGTGGAGAAGTCAGTAAATTTTTATTGCAAATATTCTCTTCCACTGTCAACATCTTCTTTAAGCTGAACTGAGTTGTACTCACAGATACGCACAGCTCAGATACAGTTACAATTCAGCTGTCTAAATTTAGATGGGATGCATCAACCTTTCATGAAGAATCAATAATATAATTTTTTATACGCTGCAAAAGTGTCCTGTGCAGGGCCAGGAGTGGGACTCAATGATCCTGCTGAGTCCTTTCCAATTCAGCATACTCTGTGATTCTGTGATAACTCACCAGTTTTCACATTTGTTAAAAAAGAAGGATAGAACCCTGAGTCAGTACATTTTAAGCAGGGCTCGTGCTCTTTTCCCATAGTTAACTTAAAGTCAATATACAAGGAACATTTTGACATAAACTCAATAACTTGTGCTTGATTGAATTAATAGAAACATAATTGTGTGTTTATGCCTAATCTGGATCACACCAGTACTGCTGTGCTAGCAGGCAGATATTAGGTAATTTACAGGTTCATATTAATGATAGCAGACCTGCCATACAGATAGAGACAGAATTTCATTCATCAGTTCTGATTGATGTAATGTGTCTTCCCCTCCGAGTTAAAAATCAGGTCCGTAGGGTGGCATCGGTATCTCATTCTCTTTACACTTCTGTGTCAGTTCTCCTCACCTACAAATTGTGAAATTCAAGGCTAAGATTAAATTGAATATTGTTTGCAAGTATTTTCCATAGTATCGTTCCATTCAAATTATTTTAGTAATCCAATTTATAATGTGGCTGCACAAAACCTTGAAAAAACATGAAAAGGAATTGTGGTATGCTAATGAAAAGAAAGGCCCCTGATGGAAATTTCTTCAGGTGGCTTTGCTGTTAAAGTGTTTCTGTTAACTTCATCTCAGCTGACACCAGTTACAAAAGATTTAGGTTCCATTTGTCCTCTGTGGGAACTATCAATTTTCAAGGTAGCTTAAGACTTTAGAAATTCAGTAAAAGCTTTTGAGTAATTTCTGCTTGTGGCCTCATGCAGTTGTAGAAGTTATTCACCCCAGATGGGCCAGGGGCTAATTGCTTTCCTATTAGAAATATGTAGATTTCTTGCCATTATTTTGCAATATATAAACATTGTCTATATATTTTAATTTTATATAAAATTAATATTTTATTACATACATATGCATTGCATTTCTCTATATTGTAGTGTATTGTATTGCATTGTACTATACCTATTTTTAAAAAATAGGATAAAGATCATTCTTCACATTGTGTTGAATAATCCATGATTATACATCTCAGACTGAATTATTTCCTCCTTAACAACTTTAGCTTCTAAATTAGAGGAATTTCCCCTTCCTTTACTTTAATTTCCTTTACTTCCTCCGTAATTTTTGAAAGCCAATTTGATACCCACTCAAGCAAAAATGCGCAACAGTTTTGGCAGCCCTTTACGACTCTATTTCTCCCTTCAGTTATTTCTATATACGTATCCTAATTATAAGAACTATCCATGTGTGTGCACACTCACACGTTACTCAAGGAAAAGTCTAGGTGGAAACTACCAACATATTTCATACAGAACTTCTGCCTGTCATTTAGACTTTTCCTTTTATGATTTGCATAATAAACTACAAACAAATATTTCAGTAGCTGTTTTGGGTTTTCTTTTATTGGTCACCAAGCAACTTCTGTATTGCTGCTATCGTTAAGACGTAAAAACAATCTAATATTATTTCATCTTTTTAAATTACATATAAAAGGTATTCTAAACTTCCTCCCCAAAGAAACGTCTGTTCATACCATGCATGTCAATGAAATCCCACTGTGCAATCAGTCTTACTGAAATAGGTTAAAATGTCTGCATAATAAAGGCTATATCGTAATTTTACAGGAGCTCCCAAGGAAGACTAGGCTTAACTACACACACGTTTCGAAAGCAGAAGGCATTACTGTGACTCAGTTGTTCTGGATGGTTTACTGTGTGAGAGAGAAGTTGAAAGCAACGATCATTCTCTCAGGATTTTCCCCTTACATTGGTTACCTTCTTGAAAACAGCAAAAAGAAAAAGCTTCACATACTTCCACTACAGATCATGTTGTTACTCAAGGACAAAAGCTATCATATAAATAAAAGACTCAGTGCTCCACAGTTCTTTGCAAAATGAACTGAAGGAAATGGTAAGAAAACTGGAGGGCTGAGGAATGACTGATTTCCTTCTGGTTTACAGTAAATCAAAGCTATGGGATGAATGAAGAGCTGAAAAGTTGCTGGTTATGATGTTCAAGCCGCCTGGAATGTGCCAACAGAAAAATAAATTAATGCATTAGTTACATTGTTCAGCTTGATGGCTGTATACTTATGCAAATGTATCGCTTTGTACTTGCTTAATTATTTTGTCACCTAATTTTCCTTAGTACTACACAGAATTTCACTCAATTTTCTAAAGGTGGGTGACATTCTAAAAATTCACCAAAAGTGTGTGTAGCTTTCACCCTCTAGGTACCTATCATTTTGTGATGGAAGCTTAAGTAACGACTAGAAGATTTGAAGATGTCATCACAATGACCACAAAAAACAAGACTTATTTTCTTTAGTCCCTATGGTGTTCACAAGATAAATATTTCTTGCATCTGAGTCTTCTGAGAAATCTTAGATGAAAGACCTTCTTATGAGCATTTTTAATGCATGTAGTAATAATCAAATCCACTGTAAAGCAGAACAGCCATGATTAAATCTATTAAATTATGCAGGCAAAGCAAAGATGTGCTGTCTAGAATCTTTTATATAATAGTACAGTGGTTAAAGCAACAGATCAGAACATGAACTATTTTTAGCTTCATTCTTCCTTCTGAATTTGTGACTGCTTTTGATATCCACATATTTTATTTGGTGGCTTTTTAATTAAAAATGTGAAAGAAGCACACGAGTAAAAAGCTGTGTTCTAGGATTTCTTTTCCCTTTCCCTTTCCCTTTCCCTTTCCCTTTCCCTTTCCCTTTCCCTTTCCCTTTCCCTTTTTTCCTTTCCCTTTTTTCCTTTCTTTTTTTTCCTTTTCCTTTCTTTTCCTTTTCCTTTTCCTTTTCCTTTTCCTTTTCCTTTTCCTTTTCCTTTTCCTTTTCCTTTTCCTTTTCCTTTTCCTTTTCCTTTTCCTTTTCCTTTTCCTTTTCCTTTTCCTTTTCCTTTTCCTTTTCCCTTTTCCTTTTCCTTTTCCTTTTCCTTTTCCTTTTCCTTTTCCTTTTCCTTTTCCTGGCATGCAGGGATTAATTGGGTCTGAGTTTCAGAGTCAGAGCTTTTCTTGATTGATTTCTTTTTTGTTGGTCCCATAGGTCTTTCTTATTTTTGGGCACAATGCTTGAGGAAGCAAGGAAGGTTAGGAAATGACTCAATTCTATAATTTTTTGTTAGGGCTCTCTGCTTGGAAACTCTTTTGCTGTCAGGAAAAGCCATTATCTCATTTACCCTTATTAAAATTTCAAAATACAAAGAAAATCACAAGCATGTTTTAAGCCTGTGTAAAAAGTTCTCAGTAAGTAGTGAACTCAAGAAAGATGACTATCCAAAGAAATGAAAAGTGAGGTATCTCTATCAAGCCTCTTACTTTCAGTATGCAGTTCAGCTAATATTTACACTTCTTACCTTGAGGTTAGCAGTACCTGAAGTGTAATTCAATGTGTTAGAAAAACAGTGTCTCTGGCCAGCACCTAAATTACAAATGAGTAAACCATTTCAGATGTCAAATCTCGAGTGGTATTCCCATTTCAATACTAACCTAAATTCTGGGCATGCAGCATTGTTACACAAAGGAAGTGAATTCCTTAGGACTTAATTGAAGCTATCTCTTGTTTTGTACAATCAGAATTCTTTGTATTACTCCTGTACTTAATGAGACATTTATTCCTGATTTCAGTGTATGGAGGACTAATTTTTTTTTTTCTACATCAATATCAATAATTTGGAGGAGGGGTAAATTTTTTTCTCTATATCAGTTTAAACATAGCTTTTGTGATTTTTGGGGTTGTGTTTGATTAGTTCAGTTTGGTGGGGCTTTGAGGGAGGTTTTTTGCTTTTTTTTCTTTTTTTAAGTTTGTTTTTGAGATTTGGTTTTAATTGCAGTTCAATGCACTGGTAAAAATGGTGATGTTTATCACACCCGAATACAGCATTATGTTTAAGGTGCTGGTGTCAGCATTTTTAATTCAAATCAGCCTTGCACACTGTACATTTCATGAATTTATGAAGAATGAATGTGACTAAAAGCCAAAGATCCTTCTTTCCTTCCAAAATGAGAAGTGATTCTAGATGTTACCTCAGCTACCTGGTTTACCTCTTCTGATGTCACACTTTTCTGTTTAAATGTAGGAAACACTGGTGTTCAATTTCGAAAATAAAAAATGGTTTTCTTAGGATTTTTGTGATTACAACACTGATGAAAAACAATGAAGTGAGGGAAGAACATAAAATATCATGACCACAATGACATCTGCCCTTTCTTTAACAATGACATTTAAAAATAAGCTCACTCTGAAATGGTAATTTTTTCTTAGGTTCAATGTTGTGGTGATGGAAGAGTTTTGTAATGAAAATTGAATAATCAAACTTGTAGTAATTCATATATCTCCAATTCAAAAGGGATGTTGGACATAGTTTGATTGTTTTCATTCATTCGTTTGGGGATTTTGTTGTGTTTTCGTGCATTTGGAGCTTTTTGTGTTTGTTTTTCAATTTTACTTTTTTTGCCTAAGCTAAGCGTACATTGTATGGGGTAGCATTTATGTTATCTATCTATCTATCTATCTATCTATCTATCTGTTTATCTATCTATGATACGTCTTTTTAATGTGTATGACCATGAAATTTCTTACTATCTCTGTTTTGCCAGTTTCGGTCGTACACGACAGTCCTGGCCATAACTGCATAATTATATGATATTGTGTCTAGTACTAAATCCTCTTTTTCATATATTCTCTCTCTTCATAAACATTTTTTTTCCCCCACATATGTACAATGTCCAGAGAAGGATGAGAACATGGTACAAGAGGTTTTTGATTTGAAGGACTAGAGATCCAAATTGTCCTGTAACACATATCAGCAAGTAGATCTAGATATGTGCTGCTAGTATCTCTACACCGTCATTTTGAACCACATCCTATTTCCCTTCTATTTATTATTCAGATGTCATATTTTCTAGGTTTCTTACAGGATCCACTCTAGGGAAAAACAGGTATGTCCCTTCAACAGTACAGTTATAAATGAGATGATTTGTGAGTCAGTTTTCTTTCCACCTTTGGCAAAAGACAAGTAAATTTAAACACTTTCAGAGCCTTCAGACATATAATTTATTCATCTTTCAGTTACAGGATTGTTCCCCAACCACTCTTAAAGCTGGCAAGGTTGTTTGATGCAGAAGGATTTAAATAACCTCAGCACTGCTGTATGAAATAAAAAAATAAATGAGGTTCTATAAAGATATAAATAATTGAATCAGAAAGGCTAAGATTGGTGTGAATTGAGAATGGATAGAAATGTCTTTATGTGGAGGCACCAGCAGGAACATACAGACGGAAAGGGTCTCCATGCCTCTGTCAATGGTATCCAGATTAGCAAGTCCTCAGCACCCCTGCACATCTATTTGCAGTTTCACAGAACACATGGATTTGGACACTATTGGGCCAGTATTGGCTCACATATCTGTACTAGGATAGATACACTACCAGCTGTGGAAGAGTTAGAAAAAGGTATGGCTGAAATCTGTATGTGGTCACTAACTCAGAGGACATGAAGAGAAAATTGTCTTCCCTTGCCTTCCACATCATGGCACAGGATCCATCCTAACATCTGGACACAAGCACTGAGGTGGCCAAGTGCTGGCCAGACAGCTGGAGCACTCCTGTCCGCATCCCTGACAACTGGGTTGACCTCTTGGGCATCACATTCAGTCTAGTGCTTGCATGGTAAGAGGGAGTGGGAGTGAAAAAAGTTTTGCCTACATTTTTCTTTTAAATAAAATAATTTTTCTCTCATAATGTCTTGCACGTGTATTTACTGCACTGTGAATATGGTGCAAGAGTACTTTCTGAAAAGGCCTATAATGAGTAGCCACAAAACTACAGAGAGCAGGTTAAAGGTCTGTGTGATGTGAATAAGGTAGTGCAGCCATGTAGGCATGCAGTGAAGTAAACCCGCAACACAGTACTGAACCAGACTTCGCCTCATACACTATTCATCTTGGATCAGGCCACTCTGCATCAATAAACTTTGTAAATGCAAACCATTTTGCTCTAGGTGCCCAGGAACAAAGAATTGTTCCTGGAATGTTTTCTAGGACCTCTATAAAGACCTTTTTTAAGGACAGAGTAATAATAAAAATAATCAGGATAATACTCTTAGGAGAGACATATATAAAGCACAGGGACTCAAGTGGTAGCTTACTGGCCCATTTCACAAAAGAAAGGCTTTGGGTTATATATATGTAAATGAATAGAGAGCATTTTTAAGGCAGAGAGCCTGTTCTTGTCGCTTCTAATCTGCAATAAAAATTCATCATGTGAGAAATATGCATGAGGATTTGAATGGGCATGCCTCCAGTGTATTATCATAACACATGCAGTGGAAACCATCTTTCTTAAGCAAGGGAGGAGTATCTGCAAATAGCTGACACACAAAATGTCTCCATAGTGGCATTTGAACACAGAATTCCTTTCAGAAAAATGAAAACAGAGATGAATGGGGACCAGTGTGCTATCTGATCAGCTACTTCTAGTCTGCCACTTCTGACGTCAGCTTTCTGTGGCACTGTAGGCACCTTCATGCTCCAGGCTGCTTCTAAATTGCTCAGAAAAAAAAAAAAAGAAAAAAAAAAAAAAAAAGGAAAGAAAAAATTAATACCAGAAGGAGAAAATTGGAAGACTTCCATATGCAACAGTCTTTCCAAATGTATGGCAGCTGCGGTTTACTTATTTACTATTTATTTTTAAAGTAAGTTTTTCTAAACTTACTTTAGAAAAACAGCTCAAAGTTTGCTTTTTTTACCATTCCAATCAGAATTCATTATTTTCCTTATTTTTCCTGACCAAAAAGCCTCTCACAGTACAGCTTATTAATGTTCATTATAGAAATCTAGAACTGGATTTTGTTTATTTGTTTGTTTCTAATCACAAAAAAGTTTTTCCATTTCTTTATTAACTGAGTCAATTTCAGCATTATTTCCACTAAGACACCTGGAAGCGGCCAAGGTCTGAGTACACAGCACTGCTGAAACCCAAACCTGTCTCAAGAGCAGGACTTGAGTGTACTCTGCTTTTCAGTGGAAAAGAACAACAAATGTGTGCACTTTACCATTATTTCCTACCCTTCCACATATCTCACTGCAATTGCAATTGCTGGGAGTTTAACTTCTGTATTCTCACCTTCCATAATGCAAAAAAGTAGTAAATACAGTTTTCTGGATGGAAAATCAATATGCATCTAACCACACAAGGACCTTTTTTTTTCCACTTTCAGTGGCTTTCTAACAGTTCCATTTATTGTCCATCAAATTAAAAAAAAAAAAAAAAAAAAAAGGTTAATAATGAAAATCTAATGAAATGAAAGGGAAAAGGAGAAAATCCTCTGAGGAACACATAGACAGAGCACACGGGAAATTAGAAGATCTTTCCGAATATGATGCTTTAATGGGTAAAATAAGGTAATGCATTTCTCAGAAATATGTCTCTTCATGAAATACCATATCAACAGAGAGAATATCAGACCTATTGAAATCTATGAAGAATGAATATCAGTAAATTGAATTTGTATAAAATAAAGAAAAAGCATAAATATGAAAAAAAAAGAAAAAAATAGAAGCACTAATTGCCAAATTAACAGTTCTGCTTGGCAAAACAGTGTTCTAAAGACAAAATTCGACAACGAAAGTCAATTATAGACCTTCTAAATCACTCAAACCACCTCTAACATGACTCTTCTGCTTCCTTCTCTTATCAGCCTGCCATGTCTGAAAATTTGCTGCTTCCCCTGCAAACAAACAAATTTCAATCACTGTGTTGGTGTCAACGTAGGGAAGCAGAACAACCAGATACAGTAATAGACTACGGGTGCTGCTTCTACTGCAGTTTAGTCTTAGATTAACCCTACTCAATCTTGCAAGAACAAAAGGAGATTAGTTAGTTTTGTTTTTTGGTTTTTTTTTTTTCAAATAAGCATTCCTAGCAAATATTCCTATCCAATCCTAATTTTTGCATCAATGGACATCTTAAGTCTAGGAGTTAGTGTAAATTATAGACAACAGATAATTGAAACTGTTTCTGGTGGCAATTCTGGTACCTGGAAAATTGGAGTAGAAGCAAGCCAAAAACATCCATCACTGACGGAGCAAAAGGAAGAAAATGACTGGAATATTTTTTTTTTTAAACCACTGAGCCACTTTTTTTACAATATCAAAGCTTTTTTTTTAATGCTGTGTTCTTGAAATTTTTTTCTTACACCAGATAAAATGTACATTGTTGACCAATTAAGAAATTGAAACATTTTAATCTTAGTGAAGCAAAATACTTCTATAAACTTGCATTTAAACTCTCTGTCAAAATCTGTAACTAATAGAAACCTTTGAAAATACATGAGAAGTCCTTCCACTGAAAAATATTGGACTGGATCTAAAAGGAATATCTCAAAATGAATAGAGAAAATTAATTTTGGAATAGATTTTTTCAAAAAAACAGAGTTCAAGTGATGCACAAGTAATCAGAACAGATTTAAAGCCTAATGACAGCATGACATATGCCTCTGAAAAGATGTATCATTATAATTCTTGCAGCCAGTTTGTCTTTTAGGTAAATCTAGTTGTTTTTCCAGTATATTAGAAAATGTAAATCAGTCTAGAAAGCAATGTTTCTTGTCATTTGTTTTGTGGTGAGCATGGAGAAAGAGACTACAAACTTGTAAAATACTTCACGTAAGATTCTTCTCCAGTTGTCTATCTACAGAAAAAAATCTTTTTCTAAAAACAGGAATTGTTGAAATACTGTATTTTTCTCATGGACATCGTTTCTTTCACAGCAAGTTTCATTAAAAGAAATAGTTTTGAATAAATATAATGAGCAGACATCTATGTCAATCCTGTATGAGGTTTACCTGCCTTGTACAAAACAGATTTGTTTGTCTGAATGGTCTAAAGTTTCAGAATTGGTTTGGGAAGAACTATTTAGTTGTGGAGACAGAGAAAAATTTAGCCAGTATTATCTTATTTTAAAAATTATAGGTAGTCTGTGATGGTATGTTACACTGAGGATTTCATATTCACTACTGTGAAAAGAATCAAATTCAGACCTTCCACATTTTTCTTTCTTAATTCAAAGAACAAAATTAAATGAGAAACTTGGATTTTTTTTTTTCCATAAGTTATTTAAAGCTACTTTAGCAAACTGTGAGATTATGAGAATCCACACAGACTGAGAATTGGGGGAAAAAGCATGCAGATGTATTAGAGAGTTAATTGATTTTGCCAATAAGTGAATTAAAAGTCGTAAGTTTCATTTTAGACTTGGATCATATGGCAACCCTGATGGAAAATTCCATACTCTTACTGAAACAGTGTGAATAATGTTCTCAAAGTTTAATATCACTACTGTCTCAGTTTATTATGTCATAATAAATTTCAGCCTTCTGTGAATTTAGAATAAGAGTGGGTGAATTTTAAACCAGTAATGTGTTAATTACAACCAAACATTGTGATTCTGTTATTTCTCTTAGTGCTCCTTGGTTCATAAGTCAAACAAATGTTTTACCTCTGCATATATTCCATTGGGACAACAGTTACTCATTCATATCCTCTCTGCTGAAGCTAGAAATGCAGTAATCTGCTGTCATTGTGTGAAGACTGTATCTCAATGCATAGAGTGAGCAAAATTATCCTTACTGACAAGGTTAATGTACCAAAATCAGGTACATTCTTGGCTGAGTACTGTCAAATACTCTTGAGCTGCTATAACACTCTGAGACTACAGGTGGAATGAAATGGAAAATGATTTAATTAAATGTGCTGGGAATGTAATCTGGGACACTATGTATTTGTTGAAGAAATCTGATTTGGAGGAACTGTATTACACTGGGAAATTATCCTTACTAGTAAACAGAGTCTGTGATGGCACAGCTGAACACCGCAGGTATAAGGACAATGCATAGATATTACATAGATAATACAATGACAGATTAAGGATCTGGTACTCAATCTGAATATTTTTAAACAAAGTATATTCACTGGACTCTCATAGCATATGGAAGCATGTTTCATTAACATATGATAGTTTCATGATGTTGTAGTTCCTTGTGTTGGTGTAGTTATGTGCAGCTAGATGCAGCTATGATTAATTTCATGCATGTCTTAGTTCAGAGCTATTATCAGGTTAGTCTGATAATGCACAATGTATCAGGAAAGGTCTGGAGTAGAAATAATCTAGATGCACAAGTTTCCATTTAAAATTTCTTAAACCACACAGAGATTAAAAATACTGAAATGAAGTATCTGTACTGAGAAATGATTGGGTTTTTTTCTGTTCACCACTTTTTATTTTCACAAAATCACAATTAAAAAAAAACAAACCCACAACAAAAAAACCCCTGCTATTTTCAACAGGATATTTGAATATGAGAAAAAATATGTATCATCCATGTTCCGCTTTTATGTATTCAGGCTTTTCTCTCTTGTTACCTCGTACAGATGACTCTGGTTTTATTAGCAGACAGCAGAAAACAGACAGAGAAACAGTTTATCTTCTATGGCCCGTATACCTTTCATTTCATGGGGTATTTCTTAGCTGACTCCATAACTTTTTCAACTGAACTGTTCCCTGATAGCTCTGAGGCTAAACTAGCAAAGGTAATTTCTTTTCTAGAAAAGGAATTATTTCCTGCCTAGACACTGCTGCCTGCTTTGGACTCAATGACTCTACAAAAATTCAGAAAACAATAACACAAAAATTGTTTACATGAACCATCCTCTTCTCACCTGTCCCTACTCATCCTGAATTAGCTCTATAAACAGCTGTTAGCCTATTTACAACAAAGAGCTTAATGGATGATGTTTTTAGAAACCCTTTCAGTAGGTCTCCTCTTAGGGTGCTTGACCAGTTTTAGATCATACGGTCTTCATTTGAACTAGATATTTAATACCAGCTTTCTCTCTTCCCAGTGTTAAAAATACTGTAGCTCAGTATTTTCAAAATTACTGTACTTCAATGCAGTAAAAAGTAATAATAATAAAAAAAGCACACAAACTCAAAAATTAATCAGGAGAAGATGGAAAAGAACACATACAAGAATTAGCTTTCAGTTTGTTAAAAAAACATTCTGTTTCTAAACAGATATATGATATATGCAGGTGGTTTCAGGGGATTTTTTGCAATAAATATTTATGTAATGTTTGCTGCTGGGGTATGATACGCAAAACCAAGACGATTTATCCTACTTCAAGAATTGTTGAGGCTAATGTATGAACAGGAATTCAAACTCATTACTGTGATGTGCAAAATGAGTGACTAAAACAGTAGAAAACAACAAAAAACTTGTAATTATAGTCTCTAGTATTTAGTTTTGAAGGTGACATTAATTTTACTTGTGTATCATGGAATAAGTAAAAAAAACACCCAGCCACTTCCATCTTTCTTAGCTTTCCCTGACCATATATAATATTTCTTTGACCATTTTTGAGTTTTCTTTCATGCTGTAAATAGAAGATTCAAAAAGCATGTTTATTAACCTAATCACTGTAAAGGGAGAAACAAAATAAAAGCTCACTAATTATGCAGTGTGTGAGATTAACTTTGAAGGTGAGTGGACTCACATAGAGTAAACTTACAAAAAAGTAGATATAACTCAATCATAATAATATTTACTTTTCACAGCTCAATTAAATGGCTTTCACAGAGATTTGACCAGGCAATCATAGTTAATTTCCTACAAGATCCTGTACTCAAAATGAAAGTGTCTTATTTTGTTGGACAACTTTGGAGGTAGCAGATTTAAATATAGTCTTTAGTTATTTATTCTAAATACTCTTGTTTAAAAAGAAAACATAATATAATTTCACAGCATATCTTTTTACCCATTTGGACAGGATGCCAATTATCAAAGGAACAGGTTCTTCCTTTAATCTGTAGTGTAAGCCTAATTGTGGATAGGTATTTTTAATTTTTTTTTTTTTTTTAACTTCTACAGTGGTAGTTAAAAACACAATCTGGAAATTGCCTAAGACATGTCTGAGATTTGGAAGTTTCTAGATCTCTAGTCCTAATTAAGGATCCTTCTTGAAGAAAATTAGGTCACTGTGTGCCTAGGCCTTAAAATTTAAAATAAAGAACAATCTATTCTTCATTCTATAGCTCATAAGTGAAAATCAAATGTTGTTCCAGACTACCCTTTTCTCTGGGGAAGGGATAAGCCACAGAGTAGTTCCAGATTAACCTGGATAGCCTCTTGACTGTATTACAATGAAAAGCTGCAGAGAAAAATTTGAAACATTTTGTCGCTTTCTCCCAGAAAATAGCCCTTAAGTGAGCTGAAATGAAAGGAGGGAAATGCATCCTGGAAGATAATTCACATGCTTGATACTAAGTATGGTGTGGGCTTTAGTGGGTACTGGTTTAAAAATGAATCAAAATTTGTTAGTTTAGGTCAGATTTATACCTAAACACTATAAAAACAATATACCCCTGAATATAGTCACTTTTTTCCTCTTACGGAACACTGTGGATTAATATATATTCTATTTCCTGATTTTTATTACCCCCAATACTGAGATATATAGTGTAAAGAAATCAATTTTCAATTTTGTCAGTTAGTTGACTTTTATTACATTAAAATCTCTATGCACTTGTTCTCTCCAGACACATTTTCAATGTCCATGTTCTATCACTCTTTTCTTTTATTTAAAACAATTCAAAGCTCTCTGGTTTGCTCTTTGACACAGAATGTTATACTGAAAATGAAATGAAAATGAAATGAAACGAAAATACTTCAGTGAAATTGAAGTATACAGTGGTCACACTATAAAAATGCCTTTCCAAGACAGTGAGAGTTGGTGTTAAAGTAATAAAAAAATAGTAGAAGCAGGATAAAAATTTTGAGCTGTATCAGCAAAAGGAAAGAGAATGTAAACTGATACTTAATATTATATCAAAACTACAATTTTTTTTCACTCAGTGAATAAGCACCACCTGCCTCATATACTCATTCTTCATAATATTTTGGGTCCATTTATATTTTTCCATTTTAGATCAATCTAAGATAGGATATAAGTCTAGCCAAATTCGTAGCCAGCAGTACAAAAATCATTGCAAGTAAAGGAAAATAGGCAAAATAAAGACTCATTGTAATTTTTTTGCTCTCACCTTGAAAGGGGTTGAGATAGAGTTCTGATCTTTATTTCCTGTTAAATTCACACATTTTGCACTACACAATTGCTGTATTGAAGATGACATAAATAACTGCACAGTTAGAAGAGTACTCTACTATAAAGAACAGATAGAGTTGGGTTCCAGGACTACCTTCTCCCTATTACTTATCACCTTGTTGTAAGACTATCTAGATTTCTCTGGATATAGCAGGTATCTAATTTTGAGGAACTCTAATTCCTCAGTTAGTTATTTAAATCAATCTAAATCTACCTCAGTACTCTTTTTTTTTTCTTTTTAGACACACCAATCAGTGCAGATTGCAGTTCTACTATGTGACTTTGAACATTCTTATTATGTTTATGTTATAAAAATTGCTGGTATAAAATTACTTTCCATTATGTTCAGATTTGGTTTATGTTATTGGCTCTGATCACTAACCTAATTAGCAGTGTGCTGTGGAACCACTAGTTTCGTCATTCCTTGAAACCATTTGGCTACTATTAGGAAATATTTCCACTGGAAGCAGCAGCTAGCAGAAAACAAAAGTCAGTTTACCTGAAAAAAAACGTGAGTCATGTTGGTGAAGCTGGAATCCCCAGTCACTCCAGATGGTCTGAGCTAAACCGTTTTTCTAAATGAGGAGCCAAGAGGTGAGAGCTGTGCAGTAGCAATCAGTGTTTTCAGGCAAAGGTGCCAACCTTTTACTGGCAACGTCCTCTTGTCGATTAAGATTTACAAACAATTACAAAAACATTTATAAAACCATTACCAGAAACGGTGTGGACTATACCCTTCAGAGATACAGAAATGAAACACAGCAAAGAGGAATCTGAGAGGAGGGGCTCTGTATAGTTATTTAAGTAGACTAATTATGAAATGCTTTTTTAAAAAAAAAAGGACAAAACCCACCGAATTGAAACACACACACAAAACTCCAAAACTTTAAAATAAGCAAAAAAGCCCATGCCAGTTATATAGGGCATAGCTTAAGTGCAGCAGAATCTGTTGATCTAAATTTGGATTTGCCCGTGCAGAATGGGCCTACATCCAGTAGAAAGTCAGAAGACAATTCTATGTGAAAAGTCAGTGAAAAATTTTAACTCAGAATGCAACCCAATTTGAAAACAAGGATTTATTCCTGACCGCAGAAACCTTATTTTAATATTATTGACAGCATCTGAAGAAATGTTTGCTATTGAAATTAGATGATGTCCATCTGCAAAATATTTTCAGATCACAGATGACAGGTGTTTCTCAAGTGGAGATTTGTAGGCAATAGCAACTTCAAAAAAAGCCTTTAGAGATAGAGATACTGAAGAGACAGGAGATTTAGGAAACCAGGAATATTTATGCTTTAAAATCACATGGAATTTCTTAGTTCTACAAACTCTTCACCTATAAATACACTGAAACATTTGCTACAGATGGGAATTGTGCTACTGGGCTTGATTTTGTATAATTCTGTAATTTGAATGAAAAACTCATGCTGAAATGGAAAGATACTATTAAGGGAACTAAAAACATGTCAATAATACCTAAGCAAAAAAAGCCCCAAACTTGTACTGAACATACATCTTTGCCTGCTGAATTGATTTTTGGTGTGGTGATCAAAATACTATTGTTACTTATTCCTGTCACTAGACCTGATTCAAAACCTCCTAATGGAGTGGCATGCAGCAGAAAATGAGTCTTAGATATGGAGGTGTACCTCTGCTTTTTACTGTGTGACAGAGATATTTATGTTGGCGAAAGCCAACAATCCTTCCAAACTTACAAAACCTGTGTAAGGTTACTTAGCCAAACAGTATCAAGTTGGAGCAGGGACATGTTGAGGGTTAAAGAACCTGGTGGACTTCACCTGGAATACAGCTGTTGAAAAATTGGGCAATGGACGTGGTTGTCTGTGTAACTGTTTTCTTCAAACTTTCCATGTGCCAAAAAGGCAACAGCTGTGAATGTAAAAGACAATGAAGGGAATGCAAGGTGTTTTTGACAAAGTATTTTTATGAGACAGGGAAGAAGAATATGTTTCCTAGCAAATTTTTCCTGTATAATGATCGTCTATCACATCATGATCAAGCACATGATTTTTTTTTTTTCCCCGAGGCAAAGGTAATGCATATAAACCAGGATATTTTCTAGAATCCTCTGAAAATCATGTATCAGTGAAAGAAAGGCTGAATTGTATATTGAAAGTACTCTAAAATTTGGCATCTTCCATTAAGTTAGAAACTGTAATTATAACAAGGCTAAAAAGAGACAAAAAACTGAACACAGACCAAAATTGGCCTAACTGATTCCTTTATGTAAAATTCAGTAGCGGCAGATTGGCACACGGTGATGGATTTCCTCACTGCAGGTCTCACTGCAGCCCTGGACAGAAGGCTATCAAAGTGACCAAAAACAGGACAAAATGTGGTACACTAAAACAATCTCTCCCTTAAAATGCGATGGATCTCTCATAAATGTACTAATATCAAAATATTTTTTACATCTTCATGGCACACTTATGACTCCAGCATCTTCCTCCAGCAATCTCTCTATACATGACAAAGAATAATTAAAAATGCAACAATAAGCTGAGGATGGCAACATTTTTATTTTATCCTAACTTCAGTGTTATTATTTAATTATTTAAAAATAATATTCCAGAAGTATGAATGAATGATAGTATTTTTACATATTGACTATAAAATTATATTTACCTATTTACATTCACACGGCAAAAGCTTCCATTGTTCCCAGCACTAAGGGCTATATAAAAGTGTTTAAATCAACAGTCTTTAGAAGGAAGTAAAAATGCACTTCCTTAACACACTCAAGTAAAACAAGAAGCAGTGTTCTTGGAAATTATTTTACCTGCTTAGTACTAGATGGTTTCCATTTCATCTCTCTGACTTACATGTTTAAACCTTTCTCTGGTTTTACTGCACAGGATTGGTGTGCTCCAGCAGAGCTAGCTTATCACTGCAAGCCACACTCGGCTGTGAGGCCTGCCTCAAAGAAAATGCAAAATGCATCCCGAACCTTTGATATTTCAATGCAAACTCCATAATATATTTTACAGAATAGAAAACAATCTGCAGCACTCTATAACTACCATTTATCTCAGCTGATAACCTGCGTGTGCTTACTTTTAAATGTGAAAATACAGAAAAAAAAAAGAACAGATGTTAAAATGAAGAAAATAATGTAACTTTCAAAATACAAAACGTGTAGTTTCTTTTTTTTTTTCAAATCTATGACAACATTTAAGGGAACTTCCACTCCTTTAGGGGAAAAATATTTCATTTTTGAATGACTAGAAAATTCTAGTGTGCTCCCAGAATCATTCTTACAAGCACTTATTTGTGTAAAAATATAATATTTATTATTTTTTAATGTATTTGTGTGTATTTCATTCTGTACAAGATGAAAAAGAAAAACAAATGCAGACTGAATTGTTCATGCTGCGAATCAGCTGAACAACTCAGATTGAATTAAAATTTGTGAATGGATTATTAACTTCCATATCATATAATCCAGGCTACACTTTTCTTTCATCAGGATTCATGCAAAAGTGAATCTCTCATTTCCTTGGGCTACTTTTCATAGCTGAATATGTCCAAGATGTTAATGAATTTAATACTATATGATAGTTTTTCCCTATTTGAGTAACGCCATAATATTTAAAAACTTAAAGAAACTGATAGATAAATGACTTATTATACTTAACATTTTGACAAATGATTCAGCTCACACAAAGCCAAATTGCTAAAAAAATTGCAGTATTGAATCTAGACTATACTGAAGGCATTAAGAAAACAAACCTGTACATTTCAGATGGTCTGGATATGGGAGACTTATAGCTTTTATGGGCAGCTCATCTTTTTTCCCGTGCTTAATATTAATTTTCTCACCCTTCCTTGTTTGAAATACAATTTTATATATTCATATAAATTAAAAATCTCAAAGATCTCGAAAAACCAAGAAAAGCAAACTTGGTTTTCAAAATATTGGGTGTGGGTGAGGTGGGTGTGTGAAGCTGCTGATGGTGTGGAAACACCTTACATTTCTTTGGGTTATCAACGTTCTATGTGGATCTTATCATAGACAACTCACTGAAACACTGGGCATGAAAAGACAATTTTGAATATATTTAAAACTTTGTCCTTCAGTGGTTTGTGTTTTTTTTTTTCAAAGCATGATGGTAATGATACTGGTTTCCACAGCAACCAATAGCATTTCCCACCTCCTCCTTTTCCTCTACCCTCCTGCCTGGCAGCGCTCCCTGTAGGACTAGCATTTTTTTGTGTAAAAATAAACAACTGTAATTTTGTGTAATACTATCCAAACAATAATGCTGTGGTATTTGGATGAAATATGTATTTTTACTGCCAAATGATGGGCTTAACTCCAGGTTTTATGCTCCTTGTTTTTTCCTGGGTTTTTTTGGACTTTTTTTTTTTTTTTTTCCACAGACGATTTAGGGAAGTGTATGTAAACCAATGAAAAAACCAAGCAAAGCACTGGGAAATGCAATTTCTTCCTGTCACAAATGAGCCTGAAAAATCTTTAAAGACTAATGGTCAAGCTCACAAAATAAACCCAAGGGTTTTTATGAATGATAGATATGTTTCAACTCTGAATCAATCACAAACTCATCCTGATTTCTCTGACTACCCTTGTTACAGATCAGTATTCCCAAAATAGCTTTAATCAGTTATTTTCAGCCTAAGGGTTGTCAGCAAATTACTTGTTATGACTGTTTCTCATTCATTATTCATCCAGTGTAACTGGTCATATGAATAACACGATACCACTGCTGTCAAAACTGATGTCCAAAACTTATTCAACAAGATGGTAATGAATAACAAGCTTCTTATATAATTTTTAACATCCACAAATATTTTTTATAAAATAAATAAAACTTATTTGTGAAGAATTTATTTTATGTATTAGGACTCACCTCATATATTTCAATAATTTTAATGTGAAAAATTTTATGTAGTGAATAAGAAATTTCATAAGTTAATAGACTAAAATGAATATAAATGAAAATGGAAATCGAGTCTTTATGAGTAGTTACTTGCCTTTTGCTATGAAAAAACCCTGCTAAATACATCCTTGTAACTCTATATTCATCAATACATTTTGCCCAGCTAAAACCTTTGTGTTAGTAAAATGAAGATAATGAGCATTCACATTCTTACATTAAAAACCCACCAAAAATCAATCCTTCAAAGAAAAGACATCTAAAATTTAATGTAACATACTGTGAGCTTCTTAATAGGTCTGTTTGCATAGGTACCTGTTCAACAGCATTCATAACAAGCAATATTCTACTGATAGTACAAAGCATTCAGCAGTAATTAACCATTCAGCAATTCTTGAAACTGAAAAAAAAATTTTAGTGAACATGAATTTACAAAAAAAAATCCAACCCCAAACCCCAAACATGCCAAGCCATATAATGGCAAATAAAAGCCATTGCTTTTATTTTTCTTCTTCCAAACCTCTGGGGAAAATGTGGTCTTACACTGAGACCTTTTTTGCAACTATAAAAACAGAAATAAAAGTAAGATGGAGAGGAAGGAGCTCTTACACAAATACATACGCCCAGAAAACAAATATTTAGGAAAAAAAGAATAGTTATTAATTGGCTACTAAATTAGTTCCAAGAGCAATCAAATCTAATTGAAAAGAAAAATTCTGCATTGCTTTATATATTGGACTTACCCCTGACATCCTCATTAATCCTCTAAATTGTTTGTCTTACAAAAACTCCTAATACCCTGAAATCAGGTAGACCTTATATTTATACTCCAGAATGCTGAATTCATCTTTGCTTCTCTGTAAGTCTGCTATTTTCACACATTAAAAAAAAAAAAAAAAAAAAATCTCCATTAACACATTTTTGGATTTCCACATTTTATGTTGCAAAACCAAAAAAGTTCTTTATGATGTGCCTTTTTTATTTGTAACACTACATTTTGACTGGTGCAAGTAAAGGTTTTTTTGTCAGACATAAAATCATTTGACCAATGGGTTCCTAGCTTATTGCATGTGTAGTGTCATCCAGTTAAAGATGATGTGATTGAGTTTATATAACAGTAATTTGGTTTTGCTCTTCTGATTGCTCCACATGGCAACAACAGAGACCCCCATTCCTTGGAGACTCTCATTCCTTTAAGAGTGCTCAGGCTGGGGAATTTTCTCAATGAAGGGGGAAGGAAGATGAGAGACACAGCAAGACTGCAAATTTTCTGTATCTTGTGGAATGCAGTGTGCCTGTATGCAGCACGGAGAAACCTAAACCTGAGCCAAGTCACAGAGACTGTGAAAAGAAAGCTTCTTTCTCAGGAACAAAGACAGGACTACGTGGAGTTTTTCAGCCTAAGAAGACATTAAAAACTTTTGGATTAGAAAGAGAGATGAGAGGAGTGGCTCAGCATATATGGGGAATCGTTAGTGTCTGACAGATTTAGTTTTATTATAATGTCTCACAAAGAAAATTTGACTTTCTCTGTTTAAAGAACAGCTTTACCTAGTTTATTATTTTGTGCTCTAAAAGCAAGAATGGCAGCTTATGGTGTTTTGGGGGAGTGCTAGCTCTAAGAAAAAGGGAACAAAATTCTCCTTTAGTCTATTGCAATTCCATCGCAGCATGCCACAGTATAAAACAGACACCAGCCTAGACTGTCAATATTGTCCGTACATCTTTCAAGCTCTGATCAGCTGTGGTGCATCAGGGTTTTTCAAATCTCCAACATTTATTATTAAATATCTTAGACTTATTTAAGTTATACACCTCTTTAAAGCAGTAATGATTTTCAGATCAATTCATGGCTTTAGTCCAAGAAAGCTTTATTCAGATGGAAAAGAAATTTTGCGGTAACATTAACTACTGTCTCTTGCACCTGCTTAATATGAGTATTAGCTTTTGGCAGCACACAGTAACTACATACAGGTATATTATCTGACATTCTCATTCATCGGGAAGCTAAAACAACAGTTCGCTCTTTCAAAATGAGCCGTGCTGTAACTGGTAGTCGTGAATGAATTGAACTACTTGAAGTTTATTGCTTGAGTATTAGCAAAAAGAGGTAATTTCCTTTCTGTGCTGTTACAGTACCTACTATGAGCCACTCAACACCTTGGGCCTTAGTGTGTAATATAAGTAGCTTTATTCAGATGATTTGTCCGAAGGAATTAACACTTTGTAGTCACTGTATTTGAAAGATCTGAACCACAGAAAACAGCTGTGAATTCTGCCTTTTAAGTGAAAATTTTTGCCTGTTTGATCTTACTATTTAACTAAACCAGATGCACAGAAAATTTATGTGCCTGAAAAACATTAATAACCAAATAATTGTCTTTTCCCAATATAAGCAGGGATAATTTATTATACTATACTATAATTTCTCTTCCTAAGACATGTATCTGACGGCTTACAGATCTATATGTGTCCTTGCTTTTCAAACAAGCAAGCAAAGAAAATCAGAATAAATTAGGCCCATGTAAACAGCAAGAGAAAAATAAAGAGTGCATGAGAAGAGTTAGTGCCAAAGTGCTGATAACAGTTTAAATATGCAGCAATGTATTTTGAGATTTCTTCAAATGCCTAAAAATGCTGATATTAGCATCCAATAAGATTGTAAAAAATATACAAGTAAGGTTCTGTTGACTTTAAATTACAAAATACTGTTAATATTTGGTATTCAATAGCTCTGAAGTACCATATTAATTTGGAAGATACCTATTTTTCAAAATTTTCAACTCAATTTCTGTGCAGCATTCCCTCAGAATTCAAAGATGATTTTTTTTTTTTGTTTCTCATATTAATTGGATTAAACCAACTTCATTATTTTGTTTGTCTTCCAAATTATTGCTGATTTCTTTCATTTAACTTCATTTATAGAATAAAAAAAAATAAAAAGAAGGCAAGTGAATCAAGAGCTATACCACTTGATGGAACAGCCAGCAGAGCTTGCTTTTAGACAGACAGATGTTGTCTGGCCTCTGGAGATAGATGGTTCCACCTGCACAAATAAGCCTCCACTGTTGTGGAACCCAACTACTTTCTAGTATACTTCTTGTAGAGGAAAATAACATATTGCTCTTCTTACAGGGATTGAATCAAGAACAAGATAACTAAAATATTAAAACTATTTTTAGTCCTCTAGCATTTAAAATACAGGTTTGGGGTTTTTGTCTTCAGTCTAATTCTAATCCTGGTGATGACTTCTAGGGCCTTATATTATTAAGTGATTTTAGTAGTTTACGTGCTTCAATGTAGCGGCACAGAGGGCAGCACTGTTCTGTTTGAGGAATGAAGCATATGTAGAAAAACTTAGATTCTCTCAAAATATACTTTAGAAGTGCTTGAATATTTTGTTTCCTCTCTTGAAGAATAAAGTTGTTATGCCATGCCCAGCTTTTCTCCTCCAGAAACAGGGACAGGGAGAAACTGGAAGAGTCCAGAAATATGCTAAGATGGTCAGAAGCCTAGAGAAACATATCCTGCAGAAAGAGGTTGAGACACTCAGGTCCTTTCGTATGTGTGAAAAAGAAGCTGAAGGGTGACCTAAAAATGGCATACAAATAATTGAAGAGTATGTACCAAAAGGACAGAGCCAAATACTTCTAATTTGTATAAATGATTTAACAGGGTAGAATACACAGAGGTTGTGATTTTGGAGGTCCAGATTAGATATTCACAAAAGTATTTTTTCTAGGCATTGCAGCAAGCTTTGGAATCTCCATTTGTGAATATTTTCAAGATTCTAGAAAAAATCATAGCTGCCCTAATCTGGTGCTGATTGCAATCCCGCAGTTACTAGGAGACTGCACAACTTTACCTCCCAAAATTCCTTCCCACCAGTGTTTCTACAACTGCATGATAAATTTTATGGTAATACTGGCATTCCCAAAGACAATAATCCTCTTTGGATATGGAAGTTCTTATACATATCTTCAAAACTGGTAGTAGTATTTTACTGCCATTGTGACTGAGGAAACTGGAGAAAGCCCATGCCTTTGCTTTCAGTTGTTTCCTGTTTGGTAAATACAGATTTTTATTTTTTTTTTGAGGTATGTATACTTCTTTACCAAGATTTTGTCACTGCAAATTCACTGTTTGCTATGAAGGAAATAAATTTTAATTAGGATCCTCATTTACTTGAGGTACAAAAGTTGGCTTCATTGGAAGGAAGCAATTTAGAAGTGCTAATTGTTTTATCCTACTTTGAAAGTTAGTTAAATATTATTGTTATATGATAAACAAATTTGAATGTCATTTCAAAAAAAAAAAAAATTACATTCATTCAGTAAACTTTGGGGACCTGAAAATGATTTGTAAATCCCTGCCTTTGAATAAATTAGCTCTGAACGTTTTCTGGATTTTTTTGTGTCTTTGTACTATAACTTATACAAAATATTAATCTAGAGTGATAATAAATACTTTCGGTCTTGAAAATAGGAAGATATTTATTTTAATTTCTTTTATAGCACAAAGATTGTTCTCTACCTGAAAAAAAGTGGGAATGTCAATTTATTCCAGGATCTAGACTGTTTAAGGTAAATACTAAAATAAACCCCACTGTACATAAAAATTGGTTCCTTTGCCTCATCAGGAAAGGCTCAAATATCAAAATTAAAATAAGGTGAGCATTAAATTTCTTTTACCCTGTCATCTTAATATGTTTGTGTCTAGTCTTACTGTTTATGCAAACAATCCTTTTATTATCCATTAATGTCTCTAATTCTCTCTGCTAATAAATATATCAATTTTCTTCTCCTACATAGTTTCCTTTGTAGTATTTTCACTTACCTTGTCTTCTTTTTCCTAACACATGCTTTCTTCTGATCAAAGCAATTTTTGTTTATTTGCTGCTTTGTTTTGCTTGCAAGGAAAAAAGCCTCATCAGGCTTTTTTGCAAGTCAGCAATTACTTAGTGCTCTGACATGAATAAAGTGTTTGAAGGCAAGATAATATTCCATTCTGATTTAAAACATGTTTAAAAAAATTAGAAAAAGACCCAAATATGAATGAGCTTTATAAATTAATTACGTTGAAACTGAAGATCATTATTAGAACCTATCTTTACTTACAAAATATTGAATTTATTATTATATTCTGAATCACGTTTAGTTACCCATCATCTATGTGATTCTATCACCTTTAGATTCAGGGTTTTTAAAAAACCCAACATGAAAAGTGTTTCTATACATTCACTTTTCTTTGAAAGTTGTTATTTAACCTGTATATGTTCACATATATCTGTAGATGAGGCTATTCCATGCTTTGGTAACTAATCTGCTGCCTTGGAAATACAATAGTTAATTAAGAAAATAAATATGCTGCATTTCTGGGAAGTTACCATGTACCATAAATGTCATTGGGTACCAGGGTACAAAAGATAGATGGCTACACTAGAAGCAAACACACCACTGAACTAAATTATTTGAAATCTACTGCTTAACTCCTGTCTCTCCATCCTTCTCCATGCAATAAACCAGCTTTATTTCAGAACATATTGTGCTATTGCTGAAGAGGAAGAATATGTAATGGTGCAGAGTTATATATGTTTTATATTTCACAATACGTAGATGGATGTAGAGAAAAATACCTTTGCAAGAATGTGATTTAATCATAACACAATATTTATTAAAAATCTTTTTTTGTAACAAACTGATAAACAGAAAAAGTGGAGATTACCGATGATGAAATAAAAAATATTTAAAGGGCAGTAATCTCCTCTAGAAAAATATGCTAGTCTTTCAAAAAAAGAAGGCAAATAACTGTGATAGTCTTAAAAATCATCAGTGAGTTCAGGGAGCACTTTCTGAAACAAATGCATGTAGACCTTTAAAGGGCTTTAAAATTGTAAAATCTGATTCACCATTGCTCCAATGTCTGCACATCTATATTTACTTTGTTAAAATTAAGTTGGTGTAAGTCTTCTTATGAACTTGTGTTCTCACAGATGAATGAAAGACTTAAAGAGCTCAGTCTATTTAATTTACTAAAGGAAATGTCAGGAAGGATTTTAATTGAAAGAATTTTAGTATCTTCAAGGGGAAATTATTTTTGATAGTAAAAGGCTTCTTAATCTAGAAGAGAGAAGCGTAATTAAATTCAGTGGCTGGAAGTGGTTTAGAAAGAAAATCAAACTGAATTTTAGGTACATGTTTAAACCATCTTGGATTACCAGCTTGTATAGCAATTCAATGAAAAGGTAAAGAGCTCGCATTGAATCCAGACCAGAAATCTTTATCATAGTTGCATTCTCAATGAATCAAATCTTTTAAGAACTGATGCAAGAATCAGAATAACCAATATTAGATCACCTGGGAGCAGATGTTATATCCAAATGGGAGAAATAAAAGTGTGTCTTTATGTCTCCTTCGGACTGTGCTGCAGCACACATGCAGTTGTGTGTTGGTTAGATGGTTATAAATTATTTCCACATTGGTTGCCCTTCAGCTTCTGAGATCAGTTAACACTTTATGAAAAAACTTGTGTCAAATCACTGCAGATATCACTTGCATTTTAGCAATTCCTAGGCATCCACTCAATTCTAGCTTTCTTGTAATCCGAAATAAAATTCTTACTGCTTTAATAGCCTGATACCAGCGGAACCGTTTCAAAAGCCACAACTATATTAGAATCTGTTTTGCCTTTTAGAGATATGGTCCAAGCATATTAAGCTCATAAGTTAATCTCTGTTGAAACTTACATAACATCATCAATTTGTTTGGAAGTCTATTGCACATCTAGTAAGTCTGTATACAACTCTGACACAAATGTCTTGGATTTTAAGTGCTTTTTTGCAGCCATCTGTAAACTGTAAGGATCCTGATTTGCACACCAAAATGCCACTTGGCTTCTGTTCAGATTGGCAATTCACCTCATATCAGCTTCAGAAAGGAGATTTATATCCAAAGACTCCCACCTCCGCAGGAGTATGATGAATCTCTTTCTTTTTAAGTTAATGATGTAAATGTGACTGCCGACATGCTGCTGCTGCACCCATGTACAAAATGGAGCACTGGGAAATCAGTTTAGCCCTAATATAGAGACACTTTTTTCACAGGGTATGTGGGCAGTTGTCTAACAATCACCTCCAGGCTTCCTCCTTTTTTTTCCTTTTAGCCCTGCTGCCAATACTTTGACCATTTTCTGTTCAACTACTGCAGGCACAGATGCAAACAAATGACGTACATTACTGTCCCTCCCCAGTCAGTCAGCTGGAGCTTTTTGAAACATTATGTAAGGTTGGTCATTGACCTAGGGATAGCACGTACAGCACCAGCCTGCATCCCATAATGGTCTTACAGGTAGTGGTAACACACCCAAAGCCATGGGCAAGGGGAGATCTAACCACCTTCCGTCTCTATGTGATACCTCAAAGTCCAATTTGCAGTTCATGAGCCCATTGGCCATTTCTCAGGGTTCTCATGGTATTTTCAAGCTATTAGAGTCTTTTTCTTACTGACTACATGCACACATTCCTCTGAAACAGAAGATTCATACTGATTTGCAATTTTTGCCAACAGTGTTGCCTTTGCCTTACAACACCTCACAGAACCCTAAGTCTGCCCAGTAAAACAGCACGACAATCTTGTAGGGCTGCACCCAGACACTGGGGCCTCTCACTCCGGCTCACAGCATCTGTCTCTTCCTAGCATGTAACACTGGTTGTATCTGGGGCCTCTTTTTAGAGGGTGCCAAAGGAATTAGGCAGCCAGTTAGAGGATAATCTGAAAATACATGGCATGTCAGTGTCAAAAATGGCCATCAGCCAATCGCAAATGCACAATGAACACACACAGCGATTGATGATCCCATTAGTGATAGCCTCCCTGAACACAGTGAGGGGACACTTCCTTTTCTGTTATGCTTCTGGGTAGGGATGGCTTAGTGGTAACTGAGCATTATGAAAACACACAGGACTTGACATTGCCAAAAAAGACCCTGTCATAAAATGGTGTCTGAAATCTTGAATAAAAGTTGTCCCTGTTTTATTATCAAGGACAAGCTCAAGGAAAGTACACTACATCCTATTAAATAGTTTGCTATTTCTTGTTATGATGAGCATGTTCTCATTCCCATTCCGTATGTGTATGGTTCCTTAAGTACAGTATAATCAGTGTTACAAACTTTGGCTAAAATTGGAGAGGATCAGCCCTGACAGAGACTTACAGCATATAAGAGCGGACTGTGTTTATGGAAATAACTGTCTAACAGCACTCTATTTGAGAAGGAATACATAAATACTAAAGAACAACTAGTGCAGAATTTTCTATTGACTACTACAATGTCTATTACTCCATTGCATATAACTGAGGTTATATGCATGTTCTGGAAAGGCCTTCAGCTGGGGTCCTTGAAGGAACACATAAAGACAAATAAGTCTTTATATAGCGATTATTCCACAGGTGTTAGGGAAAACATGTTCTTTCCATGACCTTTTCTTTTAAAAAGGGTTTAGTTGCTANTTTTTTTTTTTTTTTAATGGTATTCCAGCAATGGAAAGAGTATTTTTATGCTGAGTTGGAGGCTGTTATAAATACTCTGCTGTCCTTATGACCATCACTGCCAAAGAACTGGCAAGACACTTGCATTTTCTTCAAGTCTTGCCTACAAACAGGGCAGATCACCACTGGTACTAAAACCCCCGGGTGCGTAAATGAGCTGAGTAGTTTGTCATTCCCATGAGTCACTGACAACCCTGGTTATTATCAGGCCTCTTTGGTTGGTAGCTATGCATTCAGGAGTGGATGAGGAAGATATATTTGCCTACTCAAGGCTAAGAAGGAGGGCTAACTCCTCCAAGACTGAGATTTACCAGATGCCCTTGTTAGGATCTTGTCTGCCTTCAGGATCCTGCACAGAGTCTGTGAGAGAAGATAGAAAGAGAAAGAAGAAGACTGAGAGTGGAAGCCCCCACAGAGCCACGAGCATTAGTGATTACTGCCCACTGCAGTTCATTCACTTGGCTGGTACTCAGCAAATCATATTTTTGCCCTTTAAAGTTCAGAAAAAATGTAAAGTGGAGCAGGGCAGGGCTGTCACAAGGAGAGATATTCACCTCTGTCGGGTGGATATCGGCTGTTTGCAGCCAGTTGAAGCTGTTTGGAGCTGCTTCCTCCACCGTGCTGCTCATGGGGAGCTGCCAGCAGCTGCCAACCAGCTGGAAGTGAGGACCTGACAAACTCAGAGCAGGGGAAACAGTCATGTTGTGCCATGAGGCAAGGAGGCACCTTGTGATTCCCCATGGGTACTCCAGAAGGAACCTCCAGTGAAAGAGACAAATGGATCCACTGAGTCCCAAGATGGGTCCTGAGCCCGAGAGTGCTGCACCCACCACAAGTATTCCACTCCTTCTGGCAGGGAGTGCAAAGCATCAACCCTCACTGTGGCAGCCACCACCCTGCGCTGATGTGGCAGAGCCCAGGAACACAGGCAGATAGGGTAAGAGGTGTTGGTGCTAGCTACTTTTCTTGTGTAAGTTTTTCANACAAGGGTATTATCAGTGAGAATTTTCTTTACTAATTTAAAAATTTAATTAGGCAAAAGTAAATTTCTGGATCCATAGCTTTGGTTTGTTCCCTTTGCCCATAATAAGATTTCAGCTGTAAAAGCCCATGAACTGGAAGAGATCCAAAGTATGAAAAATTCAATGGTAAGCTAATTATGCAAAATTCCTGATCACCTCAGGCTGTTCAAATTGGAAAGTATCTATTTGCTACTTTTGAAATATTAGCTCATAAATACATTCCTCTTTTATGCTTGACTCTGCTCTCTCCTCCAGCTCACTGCATAAGCTTTCAACACAAGTTCTGATCTATGTGACAAGTACTTTTGAACCCTTAACCAAACTAGTGGTAATTTGGTTCAGGCCCCAGAGGAGGAAAGACCTGAGCCACAGACAGGCCAAGAACTCCTCTGTTTCCAACGAGTTCTCTGAAAACCCACAGAGGAGCAGAGTGACACAGTGAGCATCGATGCACACGAGCTTGGAATGCTGATCATGCAAATAAATCATAAATAGTGGGTGGATCTTCTAAGGCTCAGTTTTCAAAGCACAAAAAAAGCTGTGGGTACATGGAGTTCCATCCATACCTTTCCCGTCTGACTATAAGCCAACCACTTTATTCTATAAAAAATACTGCCTCAGTGAGCTCTCACCGAGCTCTCTTGCAGACTGCATTCATGACAGTGATCTCCTGAGCTGAGATGCTTCTCAAGGTCACTCCTCAAGGCAGAGAGACTTTCTACTGACAGCAGACCTTTGATAAGTGACCAATATCATGCATAACCTTGAAGTGGGGTAACTTTGATTTGTGCCTTCGTAATGGATTTGTGTCCTTTTAACTTTGATTTGTCTTGATAGTTTTGATACATTGTTCAAACAATTATTGCTGTACGATAATAGCATGAAGCATGATATAAAACTCTGTTAAGTGGGACTTTTACACCATATTAAAACATTTTTGCTAATACCTTTCTCAGGGATGAAAATCACCCATTCACAACAGACTATTGGTAAGACCAAAGCTCCATAATAGCTGCGTGTAACCTCTCGTGATCCTGCTCTATCCATGATTATTTACATGTTGTTGAATTTGCTCTTCCAACACTTATACTTGCTATAGCAAAGACTTCATTTTTTGGACATACACACAAAATTATTAGTTCCATATTTGCTAGAAGGAAAATCTTCCCTTTTTAACTGTTATTCAAAGAATGCAATCATTAGCTCCTTTTGCTTGCACAGGATTGTTTTTGCTGTTCTTTCTCACCAGTGACCACTGGCTGAAGGACTGAAAGAATAGTCTATTGCTAATATAACTCGTGCTTGAAAGCTTCCTGGAATAGAGCAGGGCTCTTGATGGAGAAAAAAAGAAATANCCCCCCCCCCCCAACACCTCCTACAGACAGTCCTCAATTGCATACTGAGTTACTGATCTTTAGCATTACAGGTCATTAAAACCACCTTTCCACCTGATCTCACATCTCTTCACCAACGTGTCCCAAAGCTGTCACTGTACCCTGTGCTGTGAAAACAGTTAGTTGCAGAATTGTAACTTGTAAAGGGCCAGTGGAAAATAGAGAAGTACCTAGAGACAACTGTTCCACTGTACTGAGAAGCAGCTCAATTTTGTACAGTCTTGGGTGTGAAGGCGAGGTGGTTTGACATGCGATAAGTCCTCTGGTTGAGAAAATGAGAAGATGCGATTTAGAGAGAAAGAAGATAATAGAAACCAAGATTTGTTGAGACAGGTCATAGAAACCAAGCCTTATTTTTCAGGCAGAAATTGAAGAAAATCTCTTTGAGTCAAATCTGATCTTCTTTAAGGCAGATTTTGCTTTGTCAACGTCATTGCCATTTGGATTGAGCCTAACAAGTCCGGGCGAACTGGACAGGAGAATCAGAGATTTAAGGAGGCACAAAAAAGGAAATGTGTTAGAACCAGCCGCAGCGAGAGGGGAAATTCATAAAACCATGAAGCAATATGCAAAAAAGACTGTGGCTATATATTTTTTTAGTATTTGATTATCTTCTGCCATAATGATCTGGGTTCTACTTGTTGTTTGAGACCAGATGATGTGCCCTCAACAGACAGAGGAAAAACACACATAGAAGAATATTCTGTTCCTGAACAGAGTTCCTGTTACGTTCAAGGATTACATCTGCACTCTAATTTAGGATTACATCTAATTTAGGATGTAATTCAATACCTCACAATTTGAATAGGATACCTAAGCTTCCCAAGAGTGTCCACTCATTTCAATTGAATTTCTGTATGTTTGCCAAAGATCAATAGCTGAGGCCTTGAACATTTCTCCTGTCTATATATATAATTAGACGACATAATTCCTCTATTTTAGGGCATGGTTCCCTGCACAGAAGCTACTTCTTTCCTCATCCCCATATCTCTTCTAGGATTCATTTGAGATCCAAGCACTTGTTGGTGGGAAACGGAGTATGTTGTTCCTGCTGACTACAATTATGCTGCTAAATAACACAGAGCAATGGATCAGTCTTATGGTCAAGTCCAGGTCAAATTGCACAAATGGGATTGCACCCATATGTGCTAAAGTTGGCTGTTTCTACAGCCTGGACCAAAGAAAACTCACTTGAATGATCAGAGCAAAAGAATGAATAAACAGTGGAGCATCTCAGCTGACCTGGAGATGCCTCACAACTTTGCCCCGTGTATCAACAGTCTTTAGGCCTATGCCTCACAACATGCTCCCTGTACGAACCAAGCATCCACTCTCAGTGTTACATGCTCGGCCAGGCTGAAGAAACCACACAGACAAATCTAGAGCCCTGGCAGAGAAAGATCTGAGTCTAGGAAGTATCCAGCAGAGAAAACATTCTCTAAATGGAGATGGGGGTTTTTTGGTGGGGAAAGTGTATGTATGCTCACAAAGGGGAGCAGCAGCATCAGGAAGAACTGAAAACTAGGCCAGCAAAACTCAGGCTTGCCAGGAGAAGCCCAAGAGCAGCAATTGAATGTAAGATAATGTGAATGAATGTTTGCCTGAGTGCTTACTCCATGGAATAATTTTGCATAATAGCAGAGTAGCTTCATACCTGTTCAGCAGTTCATAACTGGCAAGACAATTTTGTAATCTGGTAATTAACCCTCTGCTGTGGAACCATGGCATTGTTGCACAAAATTCTGTGCTCAGTGTTGCTAGAGGAGGCGGGACTACAGTGAATTAACACAGTGGAATTATAAATATCTGAAATGTTGAGTATCCACCTAATTCAGAGTATCTCCCCTCTGATGTGAAATCACTGTGATGAGCACCAAGCATATGGCTGACAATTGTTCAGCAAATTTTCTGTTGTGCACTGGTACCTGGTTAAGAATCTATCAACTAATCAGAAAAAGCTTTAGGTTACACACTCTAAGTGCTGTCATTGCAAACAAGGCTGGTGCCATGGTGTAAAACATGAATCTTCAAGTCTACTTGACCAATAAAACATGATCTGTGATGTCTTGATGTACCAGGGCACAAGGTAATTGTGAATTGCCTGTAGCAACAAGTACATCTCCCTGTCTCACATTTGTGCTAACAGATCATGTCAAATGTCCTTGATTTACGCAGCATTACTTATATAGGTATTGGCAACTGCTCTTCCTAGGGTTGGTGTCCAGTCCCTATGATAACATAATGCTCCTATACTATAACCCTGCATTATAATGATGTAAGAGAAAAAACCATCATAGACTCCTGATCTTCTGTTCTCCTCTTACCCCCTAACATGGAAGCTTGGGAAGCATCTGATGGGATTCATAAAGATCCTGAGGAATCACTTTTCAACAACGTCAGGGTATTTAGATACAAACAATTAGTTATGAATATATGCACGGGTCATGCATCAGTTACAAGAAGTAAGAAGTCTTCAGGCCAAGTGTTGAATAAGAGTTTATGACCAGGTAAAGGACTAGACCTTCTGTAAAAGTTGTGTCTACCTCCGTAGTGGTAAGCGCATGCAGCACTTGATTTCTTATCCCCTCTTCCCCATCATTCATGCCTTGCATCCTCAAAATATTACTGTTTTGTGTCTATCAAACTATTCTTCCCCCATCGCTAATTATCTGAAATAACACGTGGAAAGTGCTACAACACAGGAAAGTGATGGTTTTGTAAAATGGTACTGAGTCGCTGCATTGCACGCCCTTGAGTCTGACATGAGGAAGTAGTGGGACATTTGACTTTGCAAAACCCACAAGATATTTTAAGATACCATGAGAAAGAAAGACACCAAAGGATTTTTGGGAGCTTGGCTTGAACTATGTTACAACTATGTCCAGTTTTGGGTTGGGTTTTTTTTAAGGAAACTAGCTAATCCATTCCAATTGCCATCTTTGGAATGAATGAACATTTATGAGATTTGTGTAATTAAGGGGTTAGAACCCATGAGAGAACTGGGAAGCTGGGTTATCTGAACCTGTATTCATAGAATACCAATATGCTGCTACTCCACCAACTTTTAATTGCTGTTACTTTAGCTCTCAAGAGCGTTTGCCCAGAAGGGAATGTTACTTTCTCATATGATAGTAAAAAGTCTCATAATATATTCATATCTAGAAAAAAACCCTGTCATCGAACTATGTAGTGAGGAATGGTGTATTTTCTTCTAGTGCAAACACTAGAAAGGAAAGGAAAGCTTTTTATGTGATCTTCCTTCAACGCAAGAAAAGTTCTTTAAAAATTTTAATACATACAAATTATTAGTGAAATTTTACTCCATGGAATGTTTCTCCTGGAAAAATAGGGATGAAATTTATCCAGTAGTTACCAAACAGTGCTAGCAGAAAACAACTTGTTTATTTGTCTTCCTTTGTTAATTATTTTATCTCTATATAGATTTATGGACAATCCTATATTTTAAAATATATGTTGATTTGGTCCTCTCAGGACACTACTTTTTTTTTCTCTTTTGTACGCTTGTCACTCCTTCTTGCATCAAACCCAGCTGTAATATGTACATGCTTCTGAGAGATAAAACTTGTCTGTTTTTTTCATATGATGTCACAGATTTGAAGGAAGTTTAGTGTTTTATTTAAGACTGAAGAAGGTCTAGCTCTGGAAGATGAAAAATCCTCAGTGTTCAGGCAAGAAGGGAGCAGAAAAAGGAAGTTTGTATTTTTCAGCTTTTGAATTACAAGAAAGACTAGAAGAATTAGTTCAAAGGCATAGAACAGAATGTTCTGAAGAAAGGCATGTAAGCATATTTTGGTTTTTACTGGATTTCTATATCACTTACAAGAATTTTTCTGTTTTTTTTTCACTTATAACTTAGGTTTCATGTGCTGTTTGAATCACTAATAAGAGTAAAGGTTTGGAATCTTTGTACAGTAAGTCGGTAGTCAGAGCTCCATATAATATCAAGTGAAATTTGAAAATAGAATTCTGATGGTTATATAAAGAGTGTTTAATTTTTTACTTCTGTGGTTTTTTATTTGTTAAAATATCCTGTGTCTTAATCCTGCCTTACATATTGTTAAAGAGAGATATTCATACATAAATATAAGCGTGCCATCTTAGAATAGCACCCACAAAGTTCTCAGCTATTGACAACAGCACATGCTGAATATGTAATTTGGTTTAGGCATGATTGGGATAAAGAAAAGGAAGAATGAAACCAGTTGCATTAGCTACCATTTTGTTCTACATCTTGCATTTTCTCTATTGCAGGCTTCCATTATCACTATGGAAAAAAGGAAGCTTTTCGCCTTTCCAGATTGAGAAGTATCTATGATCTCATTTAGGCATTTCAGTCAGTTTCATAATGATAGTTGAAATTAATGCAATCCTAGCCCCAGTTACGTACAATTTATGAAATAAAAATGTAAGAAATACAGCATTAAAAAGAATGTTAATTGCAAAGACTAGAAATAGAGATGACTGAGTTCTTACAAGATGTGTTTTTGTATGCTGTGCCCAAAAGCCTGTATATAAATCTACATTCCAGTAACTAAATATGGCTTGCCTTTCAGAATGCTGAATCACTCAAGAAAGCTGTTGACATAATTGAAAGTCAGGGAAACTTGCTCTCTGAAAATAAAGCCACATTTTCTTATATGCATAATTTTAGCATATTTATTGAACTATTTCAATCAGAAATTATCTAACTCTTCTTCGTAAATTTGCCTGCTGAAATATTGTTTTGTAATCCGTTCTCTCCATCATCATTTTACCTCCTATACACTGGCCAACCTGTATCGCAAGAGCAAATTTAAGATGAAAGGGAATCAAAACAAAGACTCAAATCTAGTAATTATTTCCTATGTGCATAACAAAAACTAGAGCAGTTTTTCCTGAAATCTTAAAACTCTAGGGAATTTGGTCTACAATTCTACACAGCTGGCTGAGATCCAGACTCATTCATATTTCACAGAAATTTGAGCAGGAATATTTTTATAAATGTTTACTGCATTACCTCTCAGCTGGACAATCTCCATGTTAAATGAAAGGATTATACTATATGTTAGCTGAACCCTGAGGCTTCTAGTATTCTGTTTTGAAAATTATAACTAAGAAAACATTAACCACATAAGCAAGAAGAAAATAGCAACAGTAATGGCTTAATGGACAGAACAGCTGTTTTGCTGTTACTGATACTCCATTTGCTATTTAGAGCTCACCAGGTCTAAAAAATATACTTTTTTACCCACTAAATGCTCCATTTTATAACAAGTAACATTGAAAGCTAAAGGAAGAAAATTTTTTAAATTATTTTTTTAACTAGATGTAAATTCAAACCCATTTTAACTATTTGCATGAATCCAGTGTTGTCCCCTATGCAGAATTTCCTCATCCTAGTTTTTGGAACAATCTGTGTTTCAAATTCCAGTTATATGCATTCTTATTCATACAGAGTTTAGATTTGTACAGATGACAACAATCTACTTTCTTCTCTGAGTAGTCTGTTTCAAACCATATTGGGCTTATATGGCAAGGATTCAGTAGCAGCAGAGACTTCAGTGGTGGCTTCTGTGAGAAGATGCCAGAAACTTCTCCTAAGTCCGATAAAGCCAATTCCAGCTGGGTCCAAGACAGACTTATTACTGGTCAAAGCTGACCCCTCTGTGATGACATGTTTAAGAATGGGGAAAAATCTGCTGCTTAACAACAGCTGGAGGTTGAAGTGAGAGGGTGGGAGAGAAGCAACTGTGCAGACACCAAGGTCAGTGAAGACAGAGGAGGAGGGGTGCCTGAGCTTCCACAGCAGAGATTCACCTGCAGCCCACAGTGAAGACCACGGTGAGGTAGCTGCTCCCTTGCGCCCATGAGGGTCCACACCGGAGCAGAGATGCATCTGCAGCACATGGAGGATCCCACACACGAGCAAGTAGAGAGTGTGACTCTTCCAAAGGAGAGTATGACTCTGTGGAGACCCCATGCTGGAGCAGGCTCCTGGCAGGACCTGTCGGTCATGGAAATAGGAGCCATGCTGAAGCAGGTTTTCTGGCAGGATTCATGACCTCATGGAAAGCAGCCGGAGTGGAGCAGCCTGTTTCTGAAGAACTGTAGCCTGTTCCATCCAGTGAAACAGATCCATGTTTACAAAGGACTACAGCCTTTGGGAAGAACTCATGTTGGAAACGTTCATGGAGAACTGTGTCCCAAGCAAGGGACCCCACACTGGAACAGGTGAAGAATGTGGGGAGGAAGGAGTGTCAGAAGCAACGTGCGATGAACTGACCGCAACTCCCTTTCCCAGTGCCTCTGCACTGCTTGAGAGAAGGAGGTAGAGAAGCTGTCTGTGAAGTTGAGTCTGGGAAAAAGGAAGAGATAGGTAGAAGGTGTTTTCAGATTTGGGCTTATTTCTCAATATCCTACTCTCATCTGATTGGTAGTAAATTAATGTAATTTCCCTGAGTCAATTCTGTTTTGCTTGCCATGACAATTGGTGAGTCTGTCCCTGTTCTTTTCTCAACACAAGACCCTTTTGTTGCATTTTCTCTCCCTGACTAGCCAAGGAGGGGAGTGATGAAACAGTTTTGGTGAGCACCTGGTATTAAAAAAAAAAAAAAAGAGAGAGAACAGGGATCAAAACAAAGAGCTTGGGCAAGCTGAATTTCTTTCTGTACCACCCTGCCGACTTAGTGTATGGCCTAAACCAGAGTTCCATCGCTCTGGGTAGATGCACAGGAAAAATACTGACCAGGTATTCTCAAGAGGTAAAAATCACACAAAAGTTTACTGGCAATCTATGGAAAACCAAAGAACTTTGGCAAAAGATTTAGTACAACATAAAACACTTACCACAGTACTGACTTAGCCAATGAAACTTAGCAACCTTTAAACCCAATCTGTGTTATTTTCCATGAAAAGAGAGTTAGAAGGAGAAGAAAGAGAGAAAACCAGGATGACAGGAAAAACATAGAAATATACCAGTTCCTGGGTTCCAGTGATGCAATGAGTAGAAAACCTAAAGATGAAGGGGAAAGATCAACGCACTTGCCTTGTGGACAGCCTTCTTAAACTCTTGTCCCATCATGGGCCTTCCTCTCAGGTGGGACTTCCAGTCACTCAGCCACTCAGGGGCTGAGTTAGGCAGTACTGGGGCACTGCTTCCAGTGTGCTCTGATTGACAGACACTTGTCTGGGTGGCATGGGGGGCCAGGCACCCCCTCACCAGAGAAAGGCCTGACCCAGCCCCTATCACACGCATTTCAAGCTGTCTGTCTACCTGTGCAAAGAAGTGTGTTCATTGGAGGACACAAAAACCCACTGCATGTACTGGTAAGCAGAATAACAATATTGAATAATATTTTAGTCTTTCCCACAATATAAAATCATCAAGTATTCACCTCTTCTTCTTCTTACTTCTGCTATTGCCTTTTTATTTCTGTGTCATAAACACAAATCACCATCTGAATCCCTTTATTTATGGGCAAGATATAGCTATTACTGTGTGGTTTTAACCGCAATTTGTATATTCTCTTTCAATGTTTATTTTTCAGCAAACTGTAGAACAGTCTGTGTGACAACTCTATGATTAAATTTTTTTAAAGGAGAAAAAATACTTTAAATGGTGGTGGGTTTTTTTCCAAGAAACTTTTCCATTGAAACAGTTAAGTTAAGCCATTTCTACTTCCCTTTTACTCAGTGTTATCATCATTCTTTGTACAATTGCCCCATGGGACCATTTAATGCTAATTTTGCAACCAACCAAGTTAACTCCAGTTATTAAAACAACTGAGTGATTTCAGACATTGTGACAATGAGAAGCATTTTTGTTTGTTTGTTTATTTGGGATTTGTTGGAAACTGTAGCTCAAATCACCATTCTCAGTGGGTTAAGTTTCTTTGTAAGAACTATATATTCAGGCAGCAAAGTTTTGGCTTACTCTGTGAAGACGTATTTTGATGTATCACAGGAAAGGCATTTGGCACCTTGGGCAGGAGATCTTATTCCAAGAGAAGGTGTGGGAACTAAAAATACCATGAGGCAATATAATAACTAAAGGAGATACAATTTGATATCAATCAAAATTACTAATTTGGAAAATAATTTGAGATTGTTTCAGAACAAAAAAAATGGAAAACATAAATTGCTTAGGTAATCAGACAGGTGTACATAAAAGAAGTTTCGTGCTATAAATAGACATAAGACACTGAGGTGAGTAATTCATGGTCATAAAACTTGATAGAAAGAAAATGAGTACTTTCAATCCACACACAAGATCAAGTTATTTCGAAAATTCATCATGATATATTTTTTTTTTCTCTTAATTACTCATTGATGTATTTATACATTTTTCCCATCAGGAATGTGACATGAGTACCTCTATGTAAAGCTGCTGTATTCAGAATATAAGTAAAGGCTTTTATACATCTAGTAGTTAAGAAAGAATTTTGGATGTTGGTTCTTGACCTGCCACAGTCATATTCAGTCCCTCCCAAATATTTCTTAAAATAAACTAAATTATAATCTCTTGACCAAACAAGAAAGACCATTTTAATCTTGTTTTACTATTTCCAAAAGAGAAAAAAAACAAAAACTATATCTGTTCTATAACATTTTTGAGGGTCAAGACAGAAAGTTAATAACTTTCTCTCGCCCATTTGCTCTGACAGCTGGTGGTCAATTAGTATTCCCTCATCCCATAATTGGAATCGCTGATTACAAACCACTGTTGCTAAGACTCAAATATTGTGGCTCATTTTCAACTTCACTGCCAGGTGAGATTAAGGGAAATGTCCCCCTGGTTAAACCACCAGGAGCTGTGCCAAACTATAATCAGTCTTTTGCATACATCAGAGACCTACAAACACAGCAGAATGATTGTATAAGCAGCAGCTGCAAGTTAAAGCTGAATCAAATTCTTCAAACATATGCAGTTTGCCAGATATCCAACCACTCTTGCAAATGCCAGTATTTCATTATTTGGCAAGTTTTCTAAGACACAGAGCTAACACAAAGTAGAAGAATACCAAATTGTCCACACAATATGTAAAAGATTTTTTTAACCACATACAGATAATAATTCAGATTCTTCTATTGATGAGATTATAATTGTTGTTCCCTCTGCATTCAGTCTTCAGAATACCTAATGCTGAATCCTGATAAACACTGAATTTGTACAAAATCCAGTTTCTGAAATAGTTTCTCTATTAAGAACTACTTAGCATAATGTTACCATGTTATCCTTTTACCAAAAGTTTAGCCCACACTGAACATTAGCTGTGAAGTAAAATTCTTTGGGGGTAAGGGAAGAACTGAGGGTAGGGAGTTTATTCAAAACTCTTGTAAATAGTGAGGTCTAAGATGAGGAATATGGTCACGTAGTAGATTAATAATGTTTTAATACTTGTGTTACCTTTTTTTTTTTCTATCAATAAATCTCAAATGTAATATCTTGCTGCTGTCTAGGAGCCGTGTTTGACAATCAGTCTTTCCAGATATTGCCCTTTCAATTCTTTTCTTTTTTTTTTTTCTTTTTTTTTGCGAGGGGGATTATTGAGCTAGAAATATTGTTTTCTAGGAACTAACCAGGGAAACAGAAGACTGTAGTTCTGTGGTTCATAAATATAAATTCCTCATCTCATGAAGATTCCTTTTCTCTAACATTTTTCCCCTTTGTGTCACTTTGTTTACATTACAACCTCTTTAGGTTTGTTTACATTATGACCTCTTACTCTTTAGGATTAGATTCTGTCGTATTTTGGTTCCATATCTCAGCACATTGAAGATCAATGAATGGGAGCTGCCATCTGCTAACACAGTTCACACAATAATTGGAAGAAGTAGTTTAGCATTCAGCTCATTCCTTCAGAGGACGGTACCTAAAAACGTGCTTAAATGTTTTTTTGCTTTCAGTGTTTTCTTCAATTTCCAGAGGAGCACATTGAAATCCTCATCTTTATGAGCTGTTAGTTTGAAGTGAGCTTGCTTGTTGGAAGTAATCAATGTGTTTAATGTTCTGTTATGTTCCATAGGAATAAGATTGCTGTTCACTTCAGAGCAGTCCCCGTTTCTGAAATGTGCCAATAAGAGAACAAAAATCTTAACAGTGTGTTACAATATATACTCCTGTCCTCATGCTTGATATCCTTGCCAATCTCTTATCCTCTTACATTTACGTGTAGGGCTCATGCGTTGAAATGTGCATTTCTTAAGGTCAAGTTTATCTGTGATTTCAAGTGACACAAATTGGCTTTAACTGGATTATGTTTTCCAGTGATCTCTCATGGGCTCTGGCTGCTTCTGTGTCAAATGTTGCAGCTTCCCTGATCAAACTGTAAGGGCCTCGGTGGAGGAAGTGAGTGTCTGTCAGAGTTTCTTACTTCCCTTCTCCAGTTTGTATTCGGAATTTTAAATTGAGGGTAACATTGCATCTACCGAGGAGATTAGCTTGCTTAATTAGCAAGAAGGATGTGAACAGTCATGGATGGGGCTGTGATGGGAAGATTAAACTCCCAACTACTCCAGAGTGTATATAAAGAGATGCTTGGAAGTCAGCATCTGGAACAACGAGTGGAGAAATAAAATGCAGTATGTGTAAAGTTTTGAGTGTTGCGATAGTGATGGGAAGAACAGACCCACTAGAAGGAGAATGCCTGAGACAGATAGAAAATTATAGGCGAGATGAGTCCATTGACTACTTAAAAAATGTTTAGTAAAATGACTATACTGTTTCTCAGGAAAAAAGGTGGGTTTTGTCTGTAATGATGAGACTTATTATTGGCTATGCAAATACACAAAAATTTCTATCTATACCCTAAGATTATTACTGTTTCTATTTGTAAGTCAAAAATGAGGGACATACAATAAGCATATCTTCAAGTAAAAAATCTATACTATTCTTACAATGATATTTTCACTGTGTATCTAATTTATTGCTTTCTCAGAGTCTTAAATTAATAACAAAAAAATATTTTTCTGGGCAGTACATAATGGAAGGATTTTCATTTGGGGTACATTTAGAGGCCTCATTTTCAAGGAGGGCAAATTAGTCTTAAGTATTGGATGTCAAAATCTTCTCTGTGGGTTTTGAAAATATAAGTCTAGGTATTTTTATTACTTATAATATGTTAATTTGTGGTTTCATATATATTGTAATGTCTTCTATAGAAACAACAATAAAAGAACAAAACCAGCTTAGTCTGTTTATCCAGTCCCTGAAGTGCATCCTTGTAGACAAAATCCAAAACAGCATAAACACATCACATCCCAAGAACATTTATTTGTACACACTGGTTATCAAAAGGACCTCATGAAGTAATTTAGACATAGATATAAGCACTGTATATGTCTGGCATTAGTTGAAATGAATAATCTCCAACTGTTTTAGCTTTTGCATCTTCTTTGACACCACCACAGTATTCTGGAAGACTATCAGTGACTGGACACCTGTTACAGTTCTGTTTTTTTCTCTCCTTGGCTACTATTTTGTTTTTTTCTGGCAGTGTTACAGATCTAATCGGATTTGTATTTTTATTCCTTTTTTAGTAAAAAACAATGAGATTTTTTTGTGGTGTTTTGTTTTTTGGATTTGTAGGGTTTTTAATAACTGTGTTTCAATTGTATCATATTCTTATTAAAATTAAAAACTGTTTAAAATAGTTGCAAGTTTGATAAATTTAGAATTTGCGATTCAGAGATAACAATAAACAACAGTTCAAAATATTAATGCCTGTTTAGCAGCACGGAACTTTAAAAAACCTGCTGGTAATTCATTCAGGTTTCTTGCTTCTTACGCCAATGGTTTTATCCTTGACCTGGAAGGACCACACCCTCCAGGGATTAGTAGTAATTACATTTCAGACTAAAATCATCTCCATAGAGCCAAGACTGCCAATTGAATCATATTGTGCTGAACTGCATAAAAATTATGCCAAATTATGTGCAGATACTTTAAAAGCAACTTGCTTATAAAAAGGTAAATGGCAGAGTATATTGTACTGTAAAATAAAGTTAGTGATAAGAGAGGTAGTATCAAACTACCCAGTTTCACAGGACATTGTATGTAATGGTTATCTCCCACACTGAGGTCTATTTTAAAAGGTTTCTGGAAGGAGAAAACAGAAGGAAGAATATGTTTATAGCCCTAAGCAAGCATTTTAGCCTTGGCTTATACACCCATAGCTGGAAAGGACCCCACAGATGCTGTTTTCTCACAAACCTTCTCCTCTAACTGCCTTCAAGCTCTGGGTCTGGTGCAATTCACCTAATGAGATCACCAAGTCTTCAGCTGTTAGTTTTATTTTTACTTTAATGTGCGTTGTCTAGTTAGGACAAACACTGGTGAAAACATGGTTGGCGTTTAATGGGCCATAGACTACCTGGAGGCTGGCAAAGTGGGAATCTGTCCTGCTTGAAACATTTTATTTAAATCTGGAGGACGTGACAAGAATATGTCCTTGTCAAGTTTGCAGATAACATCAGTTTCACTGCTGTTCAGCAATATTCTAACCAGAAAATAATTCCACCTGCAGATAGAAAATCCATAGTTTTTCACTTCTCCAATAAAAATACTAAGTACTTTCATAAGTAGATGATGAACAATGTCTTTCTGAACACAATGGATAAAATTGTTCATAATTTAATGATGTGTTTTCAAGCAACTTACACTCATCTGTGTCTCATAATTTTTGTCTCTCAGTAAGAACAGGTTCAATAAACACATTAATTCTAGTTTATGCTGCTTCTTCTTCCTTTTAAATTTCAAAAACAGAATTAGAAGGTCTTTGTGCTTCAAACTTCTAAATTGAAATGCACTTCAAATTTTGTGTCTTTAATTTCCAAACAAAGGTTGCTAAAATAACTTATAGCTTTTTTTGGTTTGCCTACTAAACCTATTTCCCTAGAGCCCTAGTCTGAACATCATGACTATTGTTATTGAAATGTAATAACCTCTTAACTTTCTGAAAAAGTCAAAGATTTTCATATGAACAGAAGACATTAGGTTTCGTAAATGAAGTTCTCTGTTATTTGAGCTGTGATCTCAGAAAAGATGAGTATGTATTATCTGTGTTCATTGGATGCTACAAGCATGGTCTTTCATTTAGCTCGACTGAAAAAATCAGCGAATTTCATTGATTCTGTGGTCTGCAAGGCAAGGACAGGAGAGTTAAGTGTCTTTGGGCTCCTCCAGGTTCTTGTAGACTATCTCTTTCCCAAAGCTGTAGCCATTTGTCCTAGGTTTGCTCGCAGAGGAGAAAAGCCTAGAGCAGTATGGGCAGGGCTAAAATGCTCTTCTGTGTGGCATCTTCCCAAGAGCTCAGCTTCCATTAGGCTGTGGATTATATTGAACATCAAAGGCATGATGAGTGCTCTAGTTTTAAAAAAAATCTGTAGAAAATACAGATGTGAAGAAGAATGCATTTTTCTGACCACATGGTAATGGATGGGATTTACTGAATTTCCTTTTTTTTTTTTTTTTTCCAGGTAGACTGATTCTTCAAAAAGTGCGCTTTAGAAGTGTTTTGAGGAAAGTCTTTAGATCACACTGAAAGACAGTGTAGCCTAAGAATTAGAAGTCTGTTTAACACTGAGGTAAATGTTGAGCTTATTGATGCCCCTAAAAACATGAATGTAGGCAGTGATGGCAAGATAACTTAAGCAAGTAGGGAATGCACTGGCAAAGTATTAGATATAGAAGGGGCTGGGAGGGGATGCTTAGACTCACATTTTTGATTAACCTAATTTAATTAGCAAAATTATCTTTTAGTCCTAGTTGAAGAACTCACGCCTTCCTGACGAATTAGACACACACTTCTCTAATCAGAGGACTAAAAAGCATGGTGAAGACTATGAGAAAAGACTGAAAAATATTGAGAGGTTCCTACAGGACAAGGGTATCACACTGAACATAATATTTTGTGAAAGAAAATATCAAAAAAGGTCTAAGGAGGAAGACAGAGGAATGTAGCAAAACAGAAGGAAGAAAGGCTTCAGAAAGGAAAAGGTATTTTTTCTGGGATTTTGTTTTGCCTCATTTTTAATTCCAGGATGTGTTCAATGCGTTATTCTCTTTCAGAAAAAGAGAAAGTTATCTATTTCAAGTTACTTGTTTCATTTTGTTCTGGACTCAAAAAGGCACCGTCTTACATTTTCCCTCAGATTTCTCTCCCTTGGTCAGGAGTCACTTGGGAGCTGTGAGAATGGTACTCTAAAGTTCAGTAGTTACCTGCTGAGCAGAGCAACTCTACTGTAGCATTCAGAGTTACTGGGTTTTTTTATTCCTCATACTCAAACACTTCCATCAGTCTCTGATGTTACTAGGTATTCTTTCTGAAATATTCATTTCTCAGACCAGCGTTGTTTGAGTGGTTATACTTGGAAGAATAGATGTACAATCCTTCCAGCCTCTTGTGCTCTATTTTTTTTCTTTTATACTGAAAGGACAAATGCAAGCATTTTGTTGCAGTAACTGTTCAATTTTAGGGCACAGGCTTTACTTCAGTGTCGTGAAAGTGTTCATTTCAGATGTAAGAATAATTCCACTCTTTCACTCTATTTTATGTGGGCCTGGTAGAGAAAGGATGAGAAACACCAATCTGTTGATTCTCAGTCATTCTGTCAACCTGTCTGATTTTTACTTTTTTTTGCTCTTGAGGGGGGTGGGAGAGGTGTTGCCAAAGTAGCTCCCCTTCTCTGTAAGTCAGTGCTACTTTCACAACTCTCTCTTGATATCATCTTTTGAAAGCAAATTATGAAAAAGAACTCTACACATTAAGAAATATTAATCTCAGTGAATGTTTTGGAATTTATAACTCTAAATACACTGGCTGAATTATAAAAGGAGGGGATGTACACACATCTGTTCCCCCAAAGACACTAAATAAAACCTAAGAGTGTAAGGTAATTCTAACGCAGAAATTTTCTGGAACTTCAGTGTGAATTTCAAAGGTGATTTCTCCCATGCTTTATTTCTTGGTATGCTTGTAGCTGAAAGGTGTGGTATATACCCATGGGAGATTTCAGACCTGATAATCTATAGGCAATCTGCAGGGGAACAGCTCATGTGACCTTGCTCTCCTTACAGTCTCCTTTGCAGTTCCCAATACAGAGTCCTCTGCCACTACTGTTCTGCTGATGTCTCAATTTATTTTTTGTGGAGCACAACTACATATTTCTCATTTTTTGATCCAACACGCCAAACAGAACTACCAAGCCTGGCCTGTGGTCTGCTGTACAGTTTCCCCTGGGCTGGATGGCATGGATGTTGGAAAGCATGTGCCTGAAATGTCACAGCTGGTGAAGTCCCACCGGAAGGGCCGTAGCTCTGCACTTCTGGAGCACCCCTCTTTCATGCAACCCAGTAACTCTGGGAGCAGATCACACACAGGGGCCAACAAGAGCTGCAGCATCGCTTAACAGGTTTTAGGAAACCAGAGGTATCTGAGAGAGTGCCAAGGGAAAAGATTCGACAAAGGAGCCAAGTGTATCCCAAACAGTATATGTTTGTCATATACTGTTAGGGCATGGAGAGCACCGGAAATGTGGCCAGGAGGAAGGTCTGTGGTGTGTAGCAGTGACATATAGAGAGGTTAGGAAATACACTGCACCTTTCAGAGCAACCTAAGAGATAGGACTTTTCTGAGTGTTTTTCTACTTTTCTTGATATGAAAAAATCTGCCGAAATAATCTTCAGTTTTAATTCAGTGGAATTGAGGCTTATAAATAAAAATGAAAGAAATCTATTATTGAAAACAGTCAAAAAAAACCCTTTTTTATTATTTATTTTAAATTTCATTGCAAATTGGTGAAATATCTGTTCAGATCCAGTAATAATAGAGGCAGATTCTAACTAGTTACACAGTTATTTATGTGGTGACATTCTGAACTAGATACCATGTCTGGTGAAGTTTCACTATTCAAGAAGAAAATTAATGTATTATTGACAACAAAGCTTCAGTTTGTGGACTCAGCCTCTTTGTTATTTCCACGTCTGATATTAAGCTGTAAGGCAAGTACTAGCCTCATTAAAAACTGCTTTCCAATTATTTGGTAAATATACTTACTGTACAAGGAGCTATCAACAACTTCAAAGATTAATTACTAGGCAAAGTAAACCTTGCATTTTTCAAGATAGGACAGAAATGCTGAAGGAATTATATTATTGCAGTACATGGCATGGTACTTATATGCTGATGGCTGAAAAAAACATAGGAGATGAAGAAAAGTAAACCAAACAAATGGAGCCTATATCTCATTTAATTTTGCCCTTTTTTATAGGTATAGAGCATGTATATCACGCATCATACTGACCTGCTCTAATTTTATTAAGCTAAATGTGAGAAAAACAGTTTTGGGTTTTTTTTTTTTTCTTCCTGCTCTCTTGTTTTATATTGATATTATGGTTTGACTTTTGCATTACAAAATTCACTGAGCTGGGATTATCACCTCCTGTATATTTTCAGGGTACTTTGCACAGAGACATCAGCCTGGTTGAGGCTTGCTATGTTGTGAATAAAGACACATTGTTAGACTCACTGGGATGTTTCAGCTGTGTTAAACCACTTTGACAGCACAAAGCAAATGCAAATGTAAATGTAGTTGTGGTAGCTAGCTAAATCAGATTTATTAAAATTCTCATCCGCTAGAGAAATCAGGGTGAATAAAGCATCCAGTAAACTGCACCAGTAATGGTAGACCATTTACTGCAGAAAAAAAGATTGAAAATGTATAAATTGGAGAGAGGAGGGGGAATATAGGTTAAAATCAAATTTAATAATGTTTCTAAAAACAAAACCAGCACAATCTCATATACATAATATTTCACCGGATCTGATCCTAGTCTAATGGTGGAAGTGCAAATATTGCTTCGTGCAGTAACCCCAGAAGGCTTCCAGAATACATTTTTTCATCATCACTTTGTACTTTTTTTTCCAGTATTTCCTCTTTGACTGAGTAATACAAACTCAGTCAAAGAGAAAACACTGAAAAAAAGTGTAAGCCTAAATCACAGAAATTCCGCCCCTTTAGTTTTTATCTTAAGCTAAAATGATACATGCAAATACTTGATATAAATTCTTGATTTAAACATGTCATGCTGTATGGAAACTGAGGGAACAATAAGGCCAGGTTGCCAGAAATGCACAAAACAGCTGACATCACAGCTCACTGAATACAAAAATTATATTCAATCATTACTATTTCACTACTATCAACCTAGTTATTATGTTAAGAAACTGCTCTATAGGGGTTCAGTATTGTAATCTTTTTTGTGTAGAGACTCAAATAATGTTTTTAATATTGTCCTAGTTGCTCTCATTTTGTCTTCAAAAGACTTTTCTGCCTTAAAATAATGTTACCCTCGTTTCTTTCATTTTATCCCGATATGTGCTTTGCACTTGACTGAATTCCTTCTGCTATGTATACTTCCTTTTTTTCCTCATTTCTTTCTTAAGGGTAGTAATCAAAAATTTTCAGCCTTGATCTATCCTTAGCAAATTAGAATTTTCATTTGCATATTATATTTCCAAAGAATGCATGACAGTATAGATGCAATGGTTTTAAGGCATAAGCCTGGGATGGCCACAAGGAAACAAATCATTAGTGAATTTTGCCTATCATCTTAAATTAGTGCTACAAAAATCTTTATATGTCATTTTAAAATTATATTTTAGAAAAGCTTTAAAATATATTTTTGTACATTGTAGAAACAAAATAATACAAATTCCCTTAGTGGTATAGAACATACACACGAAAAAATATAAAACCAAAAATAGCAGAAAAGATAACCAACCAAACAAACACAGAGTAAATCTTGTTTTAAAGAACCTTGAAGGTAAACTAAATAATTTTAATTTGTATGGTATTGCAGTGTATTTGCTCTGTTATCTCTTGAGCTTGCTCTGCTATCTTTTGAGCTAGCTTACCAGAATTGTTTATTTCTTCTGTGAAAAAAGTTCCTTTTTCCTAGTCCTGCTGCGATTGTGCATATCAGATCTCCTGAGGCTAGCACAAATCAAGAATGGCGCATGTCATTTATAGCCAAAAAAAATCTCTTCATGGATTTAATAACCTAAATAATGTTTTTCTAAAGCTTGTGGAAAAAACATATTTTGCATCTAAATCTCTGATGCATTGTTATGCTCATTCTTCCTCCCCTCTTTGATTTTAACATTTATTAATCACATCTTTTGTTTGATCCTCTCCTAAAAGTTTTGGGAATGGAACTATGAGTCTCAAAGGAGATCAATGATAAGAATATAACGTAAGTAATGCTTTCCTGGAAAGACGAGTGTAGATCAACCTGTCCCCCTAGGGATGATCAGAGACATATTTAGGGAGAGCACAAAAGCTTGATCCCTGTCTGTGATCCATTCCCATAATTTCTTCTCGGAGTTCATGATTATTGTATTAGGGCTTCTAACATGTCTCTCTTTGCCCATTCCTTTCAGTATACATTTGTTCTTTATTTGTTCTTTCATCCATAAATTTGAACCTGCTGACATTGGCTGCCTCTGTTATTTCCTATGACAGCAATTTCCAAAAGTTCATTACCTGCTGTGTAAAGTGATACTTTCTTTTATTTGTTTTAAACTGCTTTCATTGAGGTTATTCTAGGTTTAATATTATGATATTTGATTAATAACAACTCCTGTTCACTTTATCTAACACCCTAATAATCTTGTAGACCTGAGTCTGTCAATTGTTCTGCCTCCAACCAAAGCCCCAGACCTAGTCCCAAAAGTCCCAAATGAAATGATCAAATTATGGAACAGCTGTGTGAGGAGGACAGACCATATACTATCTCATATCACTAATCTTTGATAGGCCTTCTGAGTGTGTTCAGTATTACAGAATGGCTGAGGTTGGAAGGGACCTCTGGACATCACCTGGCCCATCTACCCTGCTCTATTTGTGAATTACAAGGAAGAACACCTAGTCTATCCCAAACAAATTCCAGCATGAAGGTAATACTTAATCTCTTAGGCCATGTGGAATGGTAGTGCCATTGGGTATATGCAGTGCAGGTCTGGAGATGCCAAAAGAAGATTTCTGGGATGACATTAAGGCAAAAATACTGAGTTTTTGTAAAGGTTTGTCTGGCTTCACCATTCTTTTCACTTAGGCACCAGTCCCTTTTTCCACCTGCCATTAAATAATCTTTTAATAGAAAACCTGACAGTAGGTTCTGCATATTACCATGGTGTCTTTTGCATCTGAAGGTGAACAGTGTGTTCACCTATGCACGTGGTGCATACACAGACATACCACTGATGTGTGTTTGTGAACGTATGTGCTTACAACCAAGTATGGGTTGTACAACCAAGTACAACCCATCAAACAACATGCTTTCTTTTTTCTTGTTTCAGGGTCAGCATCTGAATGCTGCCACTGGATGTCCAGTGGCCTTTGTCTTAATCAAGACTTTCCAGAAACCCCATTATTTTCATTAAAAGATGCCACAAGTCCATGATTACATGAGAGTAGAGAAGAAATGCCTAAAAAGAACAAACTGCAAGTAGGAGCTGCAGGACAATGAAAAATGCCTACTGTGACTCCATAGTTAATCAGTTTATAAATCTGAATTTCAGAGGAAAGTTTCTAGTTAAATATACAAAAGAGCTAAATGCTTGTTCTACAGCAGCTCTGGCACCTGTCACCATTGGTGAACACTGGATATGACAGGCAGATTGTATCAGATTCATCATTTACGGTTGATATGACTCATGGAATTTGTATCACCCTGAGGACTGTGGGACATTATACAATAGCATATCATTAGCACAATGACCTCAAAGGTAGATATCAAAGGTGTGCAAAAGTGGGACAAGATCCAGCAGGAGTTCAAAATATCAACCTACAGACAAGAAAAGGGCTCTCTCTAGTGGTACAAGCCAGCAAAACAGCCACGATGCTCTACCTGGATGTCAACATCTCACCGCCTTTAAGGGCTGGGGAGAAAGGGAAGTATGAGACTAAAGAAAAACAAGGTGAATAAATTGGAAAAAAACCTCAGTAAAATGTGCAAATTACATGATTGGTAATGTTTCAGAGGACCTGTTTGACAGCTCTGCACTTGATCATCACAGGCTAAATTAGGAAAGCTTGTTCTTCCAACTATACCACACAAACATATGGCTTGCTTTGGCAGTCAGGAGGACCAGAAGTGGAGTAGTTCTGGGTCTCTTCTCTGGCTGCATGAGAACACCTGGACAGACAGCCCAAACATGCCATGTCAGTTCCTTTCTGAGATCTGAGAGCAACGGCATCTTCCCAACCACTTCCTAGCACATAAGAACAGCTTATAAGCAAACATATTCCCTGTCCAGAGCAGGGTGATGCAGTATATAGCTCTCTTGCTTGAAAGACAGACCAAGAGCTGAAATGGATACTCCACTACTTGGTATCATAGTGCAACTTCTCCTAACAGCTTTTAGTCTCTATTTCTATTTTATTGCTTCCTCGTTGCCACTGGTACAGTGACATTCATTATTATTTAAAATAATTTGATTATGGTAAAACATTTTCAGAATACCTCCCTTTTTTCCAGGTAAGAGTGTTGGCTTTGTCACACTAGTTTCACTGACACCAAAACAAACAAACAGAAACCAAACCCCCACAGGGGTTCCCATAGCAACAAAAAATGATTGTAATTTCATATGAAAATACTACATTAGCCTTGCTTTGACAGTCCCACACAGTTAAAAGCCACCATATTAAAGGAAATACCCTTCCTTTCACCACATTTTCTGCTTTATATTCTACAAACATCGTAACATCAGCGGTGTTCCTGGGGCTCAGTATTTGGGACAATCTTGTTTAATTTCTTTATCAGTGATCTGAAGGAGACAATTAAGTGCACCCTCACACTGTTTGCAGATGACACCAATTTGGGTGGGGGTGTTGATCTATTGGAGGGTAGGAAGGTTCTGCAGAGAGATCTGGACAGGCTGGATCGACCAGGGCCAGTGGTATGAGGTCTAACAAGGCCAAGTGCCAAGTCCTGCACTTGGGTCACAACTGCAAGCAATGCCACAGGCTGGGGGCAGAGTGGCTTGGAATAGGCCCAGCAGAAAAGGACCTAGAGGTGCTGGTTCACAACCACTGATCTTGAGCCAGCAGTGTGCCCAGGTGTCCAAGAAGGCCAATGGCATCCTGGTCTGTGTCAGCGATAGTGTGTCCAGCAGGCCTGGGAAAGTGATTCCTCTCCTGTGAACTGGGCACTGGTGAGGCCACACCTCGAGTGCTGTGTCCAGTCCTGAGCCCCTCACCACAACAAAGACATTGAGGTACTGGAATGTGAACAGAGGAGGGCAAGGGAGCTGGTGAAGGATCTAGAGAGTAAGTCCCATGAGGAGCGGCTAAGGAAGCTGAGGTTGTTTAGCTGGGAGGAAAGGAGGGTTCAGGGTGACCTTATCACTTTCTGCAACCACCTGAAAGGAGGTTGTAGCAAGGTGGGCATCCGTTTTTTTCTCCCAAGTAACACGTGACTATCCTAAAGAAAATTATCTCAAGTTGCACCAAGGGAGGTTTAGCTTGCATATTGGGAAGAATTTCTTCATGGAAAGGGTTATCAAGCACTGGAACTGTCTCTGCCCAGGGAAGTGGTTGAGTCACCATTCCTGGAGGTCTTTAAAAGATGTGTAGATGTGGTACATAGGGATGTGGTTTAGTGGTGGATGAGGCAGTGTTAGGTTAATTGAGGGACTCAATGATTCCAAAAGCTTTTTCCAACCGAAATGATTTGAAAAATTGTATGCATATATATGTATATAAACCAACAAAAGGAATACAGGGGTCTAAGAAACTTGGTGTGATACTCTCCCTTTGCTGCTTTTTTTTTTTTTTCCTGAATCTAAGTATAGTTTTGTAGTTAATTTGATTATTTAAAGCCTAGTTAAAGACTGAATGGGATAATTAAAAAAAAAAAAAAAAAGCCTTAACAGAAATCAGAAGGTCCTTCAATGATAAGCAGCAGAAAAAAAATAGTCATTAACTGTTCTATAAACAGAAATTTTAGTCTTGAAATCTGCTGTTTTAATGGCATGAATGGTATGGTTAAAATATGGGATTTTATTTTCAGGAAATTTCACCTGATTGGTGAAAAAGAGAGCCAGACTTCTCAATGGCACCCAGAGAAAGGAAAAAAAGGCCATGCACAGAAACTGAAGCACAAGAAATACAAGGTTATTTTATTTATTCATTTATGTGTACAGTGGTAGCTAAACAAGCTGTCCATATTATTGCTGCCATCCCTGGAGATATGCAAAACCTGATTGGACAGGGCACTGCACGGCCAGCTTTGATCAGAGCAGGTAGATTAGATGATGTCAATATTCCTCCTAACCTCAGCCCGCCTGTGTTCCTCTTGTTTTAAATTAAAAGCTAGATAAATTTTTGTGGCTTGATTAAAGTTAGCTCAGATATGTATATGTGGCATGGGGATATCAACACTGTTAGCTTCGATAGAAGAACTCAGCATTAGAGTTCAATATCTACAAATATGATGCATATAACTCTAGATGTGGAAAATCATTAAAACTACAAATGGAATTCACAAAGGGAAATAGTAAAATGGAGAAAAAAAACAAGGAAAAAAGATAAACCCCAGCAAGCATAGCAGCCCAAAGGTGTCTTAAACTTGAGTGTCCATGTGAAGTGCCTTCTCATTATACCTGTATGCCCTGACGTGGACTAAAGGTGGAAACAAAAGAGTACATATTCCCCAGGTAAACCTCTGTGTTCATGAGAAGAAGAGATACATCGTGTTTTGATTTTATAATGGTGGAAAAGGGTGAAAGAAACACTTGATCAGAAAAGATCCAAATGATCTGACCTTCACAAAGGGTTCAGAATAAAAAAAATAAATCAATTAAACATTGAATTAATTAATTAATTATCTTTTACCAAAGATTGAAGTTCAAAAGAAAGTAAGGAGAGAAACATAAACATTCATCGTAGAGATGCCCTGCCACGGCAATGAGTCTTACTTACACTGACTATTCAACAGAAGTATCAGTCAGATTATTTTTAGTTTTTTCATGTGAACAAATGAACCAGAAAGAAACAAAATAAACACCACTGTAAAAATGTTTTTGTTTCTCGAGTTTGGGTTGTTTGCTTGTTGGGGTGTTTTTTTATCATCGTCAGGTTTTGGATAAGGACGAAAACTGTTTAAATTAGATGATTGTTTTTGGGCTTGGTTTTTTTTTTTTTCATAGCAGCATTAGTTTTATATTTCATGTCTTTTCTTTGCATTGTGTAGAAAATAGGAAAGCTTTTTGGCTGAAAAGTTATTAAAGATCAAAGCCTGTTTTACAACAGGCAGCAAAGCTTTTGAACTCAGGTGTCAATTACTTTATTAATGTGTGCAAGTGCCTGCTGTTAAAAGTTCAAAGGCACCGTTGCCCTCACCAATTAAAGTTTAGTGTTCTTGAAAAGAGGTGCAGTGGTAGTTAATCTCTACTACCGGGACATGACATCTGTTTAATTCATATTTTTACCTCTTTTGCCATAGTACTTGAAAGTATTATTTTGTATAACACTTACTCATAGTATCACAGAAAGGCTTGAGTTGGAAGGGACCTCATAGATCATCCAGTTGCAACACCCCTGTCATGGGCAGGGATGTCACCCACTACATCAGGTTGCTGAGAGGCCCATCCAACACTTGAACACTTCCAGAATGGGGCATCCACAGCTTCTCTGGTTGTTCCAGTGCCCTACGACCCTCCAAGTAAAGAATTTCTTCCTAACATCTAATCTAACTCTCTTTTTTTGTTTAACCTTGTCCTATCACTCTTTGCTCATGTAAAAAAATCCCTACAGCTTTCCTGTAGGCCCCTTTTAGGAACTGGGACGTTCCCGTGAACCTTCTCTTCTTCACACTGAACAACCCCAGCTCTCTCAACCAGCATTTGCAGGAGAGGTGCTCCAGCTTTCTGATGATCTTCATGATGATCCTCTGAAGCCCACTAACAGGCCCACATGTTTCTGGTGCTGACAGCTCTGGGCCTGGATGCAGTACTCCAGGTGAAGTTTCAGGAGCAGAAGGGTAGAATCACCTCCCTTCATCTGCTGGTCACTTCTCTTTTGATGTAGCCCCGGATGCTTTGGAATTGCACTTTCAGGCTGTGAGCTCACACTGTTGGCTCATGCCCAGCTTCTCATCTGTGAGAACTCCCAAGTCCTTCTCTGAAGGACTGCTCTCAATGAGTTCTTCTCCCAGGCTGTACTCATGTCTGAGGTTCCCCTGGACCAGATGCAGCACCTTGTGTTTATACATTTAATTTCTTTACATGATGACTTAAACCATTATAATTTGGAAAATATTCATTTTCTATTGCTTCTCATCATATGAAAGACTATAAGGTAAGCCAAAACAGACTTATCTTAAATGATATCCTTATCATTTATTCTGCTTTAACTGCCTGCATACCTAGATTTAACCTATAGTTAAAGAGGTAGTTGTTTTTTTTGTTTTTCTTTTTTTTAACTTTAGCTGTAAATATACTTGTAATAATAAATGGTGGTTTATCAATATGCAGTATTTTTAAAAGCCCCTTCCACCAAACTAGTCCTTAGTCTATTACTTTCCAAAATGAGAATTCAGGTCCATCCGTTTGCTAAGAATGGCTCAGCTAAGTCTACCTCAGCTAAGTAGCTATAGATATTACTCAATTTTAATAACAGCATTGGATGATTTAAATGCTCAAATAATTTTGTTCACCAAAATTCATGTTGTGAATTATGAAGATCATCTTTTCCTTGGGCTGCGTTCCCCAAGTTCTGTCTTCATAGAAAACAATAAATGAAAGGTACTAAATATACCTTGTAAAATAAGGTATTGCCTTTGCTACCTATTAGTAGCAGCACTAAAATACAAGTATAATCTGTGTACAATCAGTCCTTCAAGATAAAACTATTTTTTTACAGAAAAAAAAAAATAAACAGGCAAATCTTAGAGGAAAATAAACCAGAAACATATATTCAAAAGAAGGTTGAGTCTTAATTGTTGCTATAACTTTCCTACCTTGTCACATGTCAGTTAAAACAATTAAGATCAAATTTAGAAAGAAAAAATACAGAAGAATATGAAAGAACTATGAATAATTAATAATAGGATCAAATCTGGATTTATGCACCTTCTGTAATTTTTTTGGACTACACACGATAAAAAAGCTGTAGCTGTTATGGCATAGGCATATATTTGCCGATGAATAATTTTTAAGGAACTGATGTTACACAAATACAAGCAAAACTTCAGGCTATGGGGGAGTTATGGAATTAAAAGGAAAATGTGTTGATGATTATGGGAGGGTCTACTTGTGACCTGCTTGTTTCTGTAGATAGCTAAGCTGGGGAAATGTAGGGAGATGTGGGTGGGTTTCTAAGGTTACAGTTAATCAACATTTTGCTGATTTAGTAGCAATGAGTTATGGTATTAATAACATTATGACTGGCTACGGGCTTTTGCAGCTACAGCCAAGTAATTTGTCTATGTTCAGCATTTTCTTTAAGTTTAAAATTCAGTTTTGATCAGTCTTGTGTGTGTATTTTGGTGAGTATTTTACTTATTTTCTTAAGAAAAAGAAAATCTCAATCACTGAAATAAAATCTGAAGTATTTTAAATATTTTTGTTGCCACAACTATGAGACTTCAGTAAATATCCATATGAAAATAAATGTAAACTGAACATAGTAAAGAGAGCATTTGAAAAAGGAAACAAGCAGGTGAGACAAATAATTTTATTTTTCTAGAAATTTGGCGTTCCGAATGATACGTGACAAAGTCATATTTAATTCTTTCCATTGAGGTTCACATAATTTCATAATAGAATTAATATAATTGTCTTTCGTCTCTTACAAAAAAATCCCAAACCCACAAAACCAATGTTTTGAAATTATTTCCCAAATAATCATTGATGTATAACTCAAACTCAAACCTGTAAGCAAGGCAGGTTTATTCTTTTTTTTTTTTTTTGTAATTCTGATTAATATTATTCAGATTACAGAAGAGGGTTTGAGATCAATTATAAGTGTACAGACACTGTGAGCAAAAGTTGTCTATTATGCTCCAGCTTTTCAGACTTTTATTTCTTATATGAAATTGTTCAGTGGAATAATGATCTTCAGGATCTGCTTTTGCTTATTCATAAAATGCCAGCAAGGCAAGCAGACAAATATAAATATTTAATGAAGTTTTAAGGCAATTTTCTTTCTAGAAGCTAAAATGTAGTTGTTTCCTAGTCACTAAAGAGCCATAAGTACAAACATTTTTCAAAAGATTTTAAAAGCTGTTTTGCTGAGAAATATGCTGAACTATTTAAACAGTTTTTCCTACTACTGAGTAGCTTTAAATGTAGGAAATATACCTGTTGAAGTTTGCTATTTCTATGCCAATCAATAACAAATGCTCGTAAAAAAAATAAAATAAAGACCTATTAAAGTAGACAGTGTATTGAAAGCTGCTTTGTTTTTGAACAACAGTGATAATCTTGCAATGAAAAAACATGTTAGCCTCAAAATTAGTTTAAATAATAATTTAGAAATGTATTTGAAAGGATGCGTATTCAATAAATTACTTCACAGAAAATTTTTATATAAATATCTCAGAATTGCTATCATGGAAAATAATATAATTCAACTTAAAATAGAATGTTCTGGCCATTAAACCTTCCAGTCAACACTGAACTTGTGTGCAATCTGTTGTTTCAGCTGGATCCCTCTGAGTCCATTGGCTCTGATGGGATCATCAAGAATACCCAAAGCGTATTCAAAAATCATTGAGGATTCTCAATGATTTTTTGGAACAGTCTTAGGAATCTGTAGAAGTCCCAGTCGATTGAAGTTCTCCCAGTTTTCAAGAAAAGCAAGAAGTATGACCCTGGAAACTACAAGCCTGTCAATCACATTTCAATGACTGACAAAATTATGGAGAAAATTATTCTGGGGGGTATTGAAAAACACCTGAAGGACAACACAGTCCTCAGTCAGAGCCAGCATGGTTTCATGAGGGAAGAGTCCTGCTTGTCATACTTAATTTCCTTTCATGACAAGGGAACCCACCTAACTCATCAAGGGAAGGCAGTTGATGTAATTTTTTTTATTTCAGTAAAGCTTTCAATACTGTCTCTCTCAGTATCCATCTGGAGAAAAGGTCCAGCAAACAGCTGGATAAATACATCATGTAATGTGTGAGCATCTGGCTGAATAGGGAATGGGGTGATGTCAGACTGGTGACCTCTCACTAGAGGGGCATTGCAGGGCTCCATCTTAGGCCCTGTGCTCTTCAATATCTTCAAAAATGACTTGGAGATGGGAATCAAAGGTACACCAAGTAAATTTGATGATGATACTAAATCAGAAGAAGCTGCTGACTCTCTTGAAGGCAGAGAGAACCTGCAGAGAGACCTTGAGGAATTAGAGGGCTGGGTAATCACTAACCATACGAAGTTTAACAAAGACAAGTCAGCCTTTACTGCTGCATATGGTTATTTCAGTCCAGGTGTTGAGTTTTGCATTTACTTTGATTGCACAGCATGAGGTTTCTGTCAGTTCTTTTCTATAACCTGATGATGATCCTTTGAATAGCAGCCTTTCTTTCCAGAGGAATCCAACTCGTATCGCCTGGTACTTTGCTGAGGATATAGTCTGTCCCATTTTCTAGTCATACAATAAACCAGTATTGACCTCAACAGATGCTACCAGTAATCAGCCACCAGCTAGACATTGCAATGCCAGTCACAAACCTTTGAGCTCAGTGATATTGCTACTTTTCCTCTCACCTTACAGTCTACCTATGCAGGCTATAACTCACCAGCTTCGCTAGAAACATACCAGGTGTCAATAAACTTGCTAAAGTCAAAGTAAACAACAACAATTGTGTTCCCAACATGCATAGAGCCAGTACTTCATTATAGAATGCAATCACATATGATCCACATATTGATATGTTCTATATTTGCACAGGGGTATGATATTGCCTTGGAATTCATTTAGGAGCTCATACAGGTCAAGATGTAGAACAGCCAGCAAGGCTTTAATAATATCAAATCCTGTTTGAATAAATTCAGTTGTTTTCTATGATGAAATTGCTGTGTGGATTGTCGAACAGTGGTAGATGTGACAATATTTTGACTTTTGGAAAGTTTTTGATGTAATAACCTTCTGAACTTAAATAATAGAAATCAATAGCTTCATGTCTGTCTATTACTGGGAATGAGTGAAGTCCTTGGTGTTTGATAGTGAGGCACATGTTGTTCAATATCTTTATCAACAACCATGGTGAGGAGACAAAATGTGACCTTTGACCTAGAAAGATGAACTTGAAGACTAGACCAAAGGAAAACTGCTGAAGTTCCTCGAGGAAATAAGCCATTTTCTGCATCCTGAGTAGAAGAACACCAAACAATAATGCATGCCAAACAAGCAGCTGACTACCAGCTCTGTCAAATAGGAGCAACAATAAATTAATAGAAACTAACCTCACAAGGCCTGCTGTTATTCACTGGGAGAATTGTACCTGACCGACAAAGGGAAATTTTTTCCCCACTCAGTGCTAGCAAAGCCACAACTGGGACATCGTATCAGTCTTGCTTGCCTCTCCCAGTTCCAGACGGATGGGGGGAAAATTGAGGGAGTCTGAAAAATGGCACATATCCAAGAATGTGTGTATGAAGGAACTGGACGTGTTCAGTATGACAAAGGGAAGGTTAAGAGGTAATTTAAAACTGCCTGCAAGTACTTGAAGGACAGTTACCAAGACAGTAGAGTTCATCTCTTCTTGTTTTGTTAGGACATACAAGGGCCATCGGCCGCGAGTCTGATCAAGTTCAAATCGTTAGGAAAATTTTCTTTCACTAACAGGTTGCCAAGGCACTAGAACATGTTGCTTAAATTGGTTTTAGGATCCTCGTATTTTCATATTTCCTCTTATGAGGAGCAGCAGAGGGAACTGGAGTTGTTTATTTTGGAGAAAAGGAGGCTCTTGCAGAACCTTATAATCCTCTACAACTACTGAAANGAAAAGGAGGCTCTTGCAGAACCTCTACAACTACTGAAGGGAGGTTGTTCAAGGTGAAGGTGGTTCTATTTCTTCAAGTAACAGACAACAGTATGAGAAGAAACAATCTCAAGGTGTGACAGATAGCAGGTAAAATTTCTTGATGAAAACAGTTACCACACTTTGGTACAGGCAGCGCAGGGAAGTAGATGAGTCACTGTCCCTGTTTAATATTTTTAGGTATTTAAAAAACAGGTAATGTACTGCTTGTGAACACGGTTTAGTGGGACTTGGAAGTGTTAGGTTTAGGGTTGAACTTGAATGTGTTTTCCAACCTAAATGATTCTATGATTCTATGGATCTTTTTTTTTAAATTAGGGAGGGGACGGTTTCCTGCCAATAAGAATACCCAGGTGTGGCTTTTGAATCCTTAACTGCTGGATGAAATTTACAAGTAATACACAAATGTGAGACCAGGGCCTACATTCTTTCTCCATGCTAAGTAACATGATTACACAGTACTAGTCATACCTCTTTTCTTTTTGTTCAGTTTCGCAAATGTATCCTGAAGTATGTTAATCAAGCCGTGAGAAAACTTTACTGTTAAGACTCATTTCAACTTGCTAATATTACGGCTAATTATGAATTTGGTAATCAGAGCACTGTCCCAGGATATTTGAGTTTGACTTCTCGCATGCTGATGTGGGAACTGAGGAATTCCTGAAAATGTTTTCAGTTGCCAAAAAAAAAAAAAAAAAAGGGTTCTGTACCAAGATGCATCTGAATAAATTGCCTACTATTCCAAATGCATCAGAAAGTTCTAGTAATAATCTTACAGAAAGACTGAGCCTTTCAGCATCTTCTGACGTCTTCTGAAAATAGCAGGCCCTTTGGTGATTTACACAAAAGTACTCATCATTCCCTTAGGTATATCTAACACTGATGTCCTTGGCATTGTCATAAGAGTTGCAAATGTGCAACGATAAATGTTCCATCCTGAAAAATATTGTGGTGCTCATTTGGCTGAGATACCCCTCAGATTAGCAGCTGCTGAGGTGTTCCCAGGCTCGCAGCCTGGAATTTGGATGCCTAAATTCAATTTCAGTCCCATATTAGGCAAATAAAACATACATAGGTTTAGTGACATTTCCTCCAGGGAATATAGGCCATTAATGGTTCCACTAAAAATTAAGGGAAAGCAGCAAAATTGAAAGTGATAAATATATTCACACCATATGTTTTAGCAATCTAATTTTACATGCCTGTGTCAGCAGCCTAAGCTCTGTTCAGTTGCTTGAAAACACTTTCTGGAGGAGTCTTTATGTAGGCTGTTTCTTATGATTATATATGCTCTAACTTCAGTACTTCCATGCAGAATCCTTTTTTGCTACATCCAGGAGATAAATGGCACAGACAGGAATAGATCAAGGTTTTCAGGCTGACTCTTTCTAGTTCCCTACTCACTGGGCTCTATTGTGGCTTCAGGTTTTTTTCATCTACATCAAGATCATGCTTTTTTCCTTGCATTTCTGTAAGAACAAGAGGACCTTTGTTGTACAAAACAGTTCTGTAAATGATGGCAGCTATTTACTGAAAAGGAAACACATAATATCTGTGTTTCTTGCATTTCATGCCCTCCTTCTCACCCATCCTGGCCCACTAAAGCCTTCAGCAGTAAACATGGTCTTGCAGGGTCAGGGATAGGAACAGGAGCCGGGGCAGAGCAGACCTCTCCCAGCGTTTGGAGACTGGAGCATCTTCCTCCTCACTCCACAATCCCCTCTCAAAGGACTGTCCTCCTGGCCGGAGCTGTTGCTTGCTTAGGGGCAATGGCCTGAAAAACCCCATGGGTTGAAGGACACAACAGCCCTTTGTTGGGGCCCCAAGGCCAAGGAGAGACCCCCTCACACTGTGGGTACCCTGCTCCTCCCAGCAGCCTTGGGAGTCAGAGCAACACAGGTTGAGTGCAAAACCAAGGAGAGAAGATAGGTACTAGGAAGTTTTCTTTCGTAAGAAGTCAGCTTTATTAAAAAATAGGTTTTTCTGCCCTAAATAGGCAATTCTGACTTGCAGAAATTCTCAACTCTAAATACACAATACAGCCCTTTTAGTAAAAAAAAAAAAAAAAATATTTTGACTGCCCAACTTGCTCTTGTTGTGGATGGGATTCTAGTATCCACCATCTGAGCCATGGATTCAGGTCAAGGCAGCTAAATTTATGTACCTGTCTGCAGGCTGGCTATCTAAGCTCCCATTATGAGCAAAGCAGTTAAGGGAAATAAGCAAATTTCCTAAACAAGGTGCATCCAAGGTGTCTGAGACGTCCAAGTGCACTTGGCAGATACAACAGAGGACTACCCATGTCTTTCTGAAATGGCAATTAAATTCATGTGAGATTTCAGGGGTGTTAAATTGCATAGGATGCCAATGGAAAACTCTACCCTGCCTAAGGAAACAGTCTCACTGTCATCCATAGACTCAGTGGAATTTGGAGAGCGATCTGCTCACATTAAATGATACACCTGTATGGTTTAATCCCATTCCCTATGTACAGCAACACAGATTATGCTAACTATACATGTAGATTTCCTAAGATTTTGCTAGGGTTGAAGTAGATTTTTAAACGAAAGTGTGGTTTTTTTCTTTTTAATTTATACTGCATGACAGTTGGCATAGGAGAAAATATTGTCTAACATTTGCAAGCAAATGTGGTAAACTTTAAAAGCTAAAAAAAAAAAAAATTTCGTTGATGTTGGAAATAATGAATTTTAAAAGCCAACATTTAACAGTATATGGGGAAACTTAGATGCAAAAAAAGAGAAATATTTAAGTAGTATATACAAAATTATCTGGGACCTAACAACTACGTATTACAAAGTAGAGTGAAATATCCATGTATACATACCACAAGTCTGTCTGGACAAAGGCTGTAAAATCCACAACAGAGCTAATAAATGTCTTGCGTCTTTACAGATTCAAATTCTTAAATGACGTTTGTCTTCATCCAAGGTATTTTTCCCAAACAGAATTAGAAACCTACAACAGCTTACTGAGAATTACCCAATGGTTAGGCTGCTTTATGTGTCCTTTCCTTCACGGAATTTTGGTGGCTGTTAAGGACAGTTTTGTGTTGAAGCACCTTGTAGCTGTGGTAGCTAAACCAACTGAGTTCTACTGAATTGCATATTTCCATGAAGCTGTAAGAATATGATTCAAGACTTGCACCACTGAATCTGATTTGACTGAAATCAGTTAAAGAACTAATAAAGATATTTTGCACAGAGAACAGAAAAAAAATGAGACCTTCTTTAGTTTGGTTTCATCAATTTTCTCCTTTTTTCTATCACACATGCACATACACCTTCAAAAAAATTTTGGGAAGGAAGTCTAAGTAAAAATTGTTTGAAAAAAAATCAGTGTTGTCTTCTGTGTGATCAAGGACTTAAAGAGATGAAAAGGCTAAAAAATTGTTTCTTAATAATTTTCAATGTTCTTAACAATGTTTCAAGATTCTTTCTTGCTTAGAACTAAAATTAGAGAGATAAAACTGCCTTTGAACTTATCCTTAAAAATTATTAATAATTACTAATTTCAAAACCAAATCCACCATAAATATTCCCCAAATGTTACACTCTGAATTGGAGAGCATGTTTTAAAGACATTCAGGAATGTGAGATGTTTAATTAAAAAAAAAAAAAAAAGTAAAATTTCTAAATTGGTTTTCATACCTTATTTCTTTCAGAATTTCTGTTCTCTAGAACAGGCAGGATTTAATCACTGTGAAAGTAGCTATGTCTGCAGCCAGCTGCACTGCAAAAGTCTTGCATGCTCATATTAATAATAGTATCAGTGCAATTCTTATGACATCATGCCAGTGACCAGAAATATGGGGGTAAAATTAATTCTGTATAAAAATAATAAAAGGAGAGACTGTGTTTGTACGATTTGGGGTTTTTTTCATCAGGTTCTTTCATATTAATTACAATTACGCTTTTTAGTTCAAGAATATTTTTCTATGGAAGTGCTGATTGTTGTTATCTCTAAAGATAAATGGACAAGCAGAAATAGAACTACTACAGATAGAGGTGAAAATAGCTTTTTTTAGTGCCTTACATGAAATGAACCGTATACGGATGGAGCTGCATATTAGCAAATTTTGAAAAATTCTACTGAGTTTTGGCACTGTATACGTAGCTGTGTTTAGAAATTAGAAATAGACTCAGTTATCTAAATCCAGCCTAATTGATTTAGCTTTATTAATTCAGCTGTGTTTATTCATTACACCAGAGGAACATCTCAAACTGTACTGACCTTCAGGCTGCTCAACAGTCTTGGACTACAGGGGAGTCTCGCAGGATTGAGACAAAACAATGAAAGAGAGAATGAAAGCAGGGTGGCTACTCTACCTTCCATTTTCTGTTTGAGTGCAGTATCGGTGAGGCTTTGAGGGCAATACATGGTTGTCATGCAAAAGAGATGTGTTAAATTTAATATCAGGAAATACTCCCTTGCCTACAAGTGTCTACATGCCTCAGCATGTCCAGCGTGTCTTTCGCCTGCCTCCTGGGATATGATGGGTTTCCTGTGGGCCCTGTAAAATGTCTGCTAGTCCCATACAAATGCTCCAGATACCATAAGGGTCAGAAATAGCTGCAGGTGATTCAGTCAATTTATGATGCCAAGAAGGTTTAAGCAAAATTAAATTAAGTTTACGCTTTTGATTCTGTCTGCTCTTGAGACCGCAATGAGATTCAGTTGCCTGAGCAGCAGTGCCTAGAGTTTTCCTGGGCTATCTCACCTGTCTTCCAACAGTCTCTCCAAAATAACACAAGCTTGCTGTCAGTCTGAACCACATCTGCCAGACTGTCCAGATGTTTGGATATCCTGAGACATAGCAGATGGCACTAAATGTCTGCATGTAGGCGAACAAATTGAATCTCTGTTCAATTAAATTAGTAGTTGGGGCCTCAGTGTCATCTGAGACATCTCTGTTGTCTTCTAGCAACTGGCAAATCACACACAGGACTTGGAAGAGACCCACATCTTTTTCAGATCAACATCTGAATATCAGCCAGGAACATCCTAAGGGCTCCTGGAAGGCATTAAATACCTGTGTAGGTGACTGAATCGGTCATTGAATGTAAGGAGCTATTCAGCTAAATGAGATATATACATTTTATCACCTGCACGTTCTATTGACTTCATTGGCTGTGTTCAGCAGAAACTCAGTATAGTTGTTCATACATAATATATTGGCAAGGGTTAGGTAGGGGTGGCTGCAAGGATGCTCTGTATAAAGCCAGAGGCTGCCTGAACCCAGCTAATTTCAGCTGGCTGCAGCAGAGAAACACACCTGAGCCCATCAGCCAAGCTGATGGTGCCTTGAGGAAAATTTATCATCTGAAAAGACAAAACACTGTACATGCATTGAGGAATGGAATTTGGAAAAAAGTGTGAGAAGCAACCCTGTGAACACCAAAGTCAGAGAAGGAGAAGGAGGGGCTCCAGACTCCAGAGCAGAGACTTCTCTTCAGCTGGTGGAGAGGCCCAGAGCAGATATCCACACTGTAGCTTGTAGAGGAGCAGGTGGACATTTTCTGAAGGAGCTGCCACCTTTTGAGACCGCATGCTAGAGCAGATGGTCCTGACAGGGACAGCAGCCTGTAGAGATGAGCAAATATTTCACTGCAGCCAGAGGAGACTACCACATCAGAGTAGACATCTAGACTGTGGCCCATGGAAGACACACAGTGAAACAAATTTATTCTGAAGGAATGTATGACATTTAGGGGACCCACAATGGAGTCAGAAAAATGTGGGGAGGAGGAAGAAGCTGCAGAGTGGAACATTTAAGTGCTGACCATAACCACTTGTTTCCCACCCTCCCAGTCCCACTTGTGGCAAGTAGGGACCTTGTAGGGAGTAAAGGACCAAAGTTGAGTCTGGGAAAAATGAATGACTTGTGGGGGAAGGTGTTTTAGTTTGTGTATGTTTCTCAACTTTCAATTGCATTTTAATTTGCAATACGTTAAATTAATCTTTCCCAATTTGAGTCTCTTTTGCCTGTGACAATAATTTGCAAGTGATCTCCCTGTCTTTGTCTCAAACAATGAGTTTTTCCTTCTTATTTTCTCTTCTTGTCCTGTTGAGAATAGGGAATGAGAGAGAGCAGATGGGTGGGTGTGGCTTAATCCCAGCCAGCAGCTAAATACTGTTCAACTGCTCACTCACACCCCTAAAATTTCCTCCTGTTCTTCCACCTCCCCGGGTAGGGAGGAGAATTGGTGAATTCTCCCAATTGGAGAATCGGTTCAGGTAAGATCATCACTATCATATATTAAGTTCTGATAATAGTATTTGTTATTAATAATTACAATAAATAAGAAATAATAAATATAATAATTATAAGCATAAATATGTATCTATATAGAATATTAATGATTATTAAACCATAAGTAATATATTATGTACTATAATTCCATATATTTATATATTTTATATTAAATATTCATCCCATTAATATTATTATATACTATTATACATATAGTGTTTATTACAATGAATAATAAAAAGAATGAGATGATGATGATGATGAAAAGGACAGAAGGTAACAAAACCCTAGAGAAACAAGTGATGCACAGTCTAATTCTCACCACCTCTTGACCAATCCCCAGCTTGTCCCTGAGCAGCGATCAACCCCTCCTGGCCAACTCCCTCCAGTTTGTGTACTAAGCATGATGTTCTATAGTATGGCATACCCCTTTGGCCAGTTGAGGTCAGCTGTCCTGGCTGTGCTTTCTCACTGGCTTATTGCACCTCAATATTGGCAGAGCATGAGACACTGAGAAGTCCTTGACTGAGGGTATGCACTGCTTAGCAACAGCCAACACATCAGGGTGTTATCAACATTGTTCTCAGACTAAATCCAAAAAGCACAGAACTGTACCAGCTACTAAGAAGAGGATTAACTCTGTCCCAGATGAAAACAGAGAAGCAGGGGTCTGACAGCCAGCCTAGATCAACCTACCTATCTTGAAATTTTTTTATCCAACTATCTCGTGTATTAGAGTATCTCAGATTCCAAGAGAATGGATATTACACTTTGAAGGCATCAAATAATATCTTTAGAAACTAAATATTTGTTTTGCTACACATCATGAAGTGTTTAGAATCTCCAAATAAGTCTTGCTGTATAAAACACTGCTAAAGAATTCCAGTTAGATCAAAAGATAAAATGTAAATGTGGATACCATGATTATATGATCAGAGGAAATTCATTTTAAACTGTGCAAGAAAACAAAAAGGATAAGTTCTTGTTCTCATTCCACTTACTCAGAAGAGAAAGAAAGTACTGGCAATATTAAACTTCTTTTTTTCCTGGGATATAGTGCAAGGAAAACCATGCTGTAATATGCTGAAGCCTTGGTCTGCCACGAAAAGGAAGTGTTCTTTTAGGACACTGTCTCTGCTGCTGACTTGCAGAGCAGGTTCAAAAAACAAAATGTCTCTCTACTTATAAAGTCTCAGGAAGACTGTGATTAACTTCCCTCTTACAGTTAAGTTTTGACATATCATTACATAAAACCAGAATACTAACTGGCGGTTTTCTCGGTTTGTCTCCCACCTCTCACCAGTACCAGCTGTATAAAAATACCAGATTAGACAATTACTGAGTAATTTACTCATAGGGACATTTTCTTTGTAACCCCACAAACTAGAAAGTGATTTATCCTTTTTACATATATCTATAAATTTCAGTCACACAGAAAAGCAGCTGTGATTTCTGCTGCATAAGCTTATTTTTTTTAAGGTACTTGGATATGCGAATAGATGAAAAGTATAATTTTTGTCTCACATTGTCTGAAAAACATCTATATGCATTTGTGAAGAGTGAATAGGCATCCTGGAAAACAAATAATCCAGTCAGACTTGGTGTGACTAGGATGTTGAATTGTTATTCCTCACCAGATTAATATCAGCCTACAGTGAGCTTCCTGTAGCAAAACTGTCAGATATGTCATTTTCCTACTAAAAAGAGAAATAATAAGCAGTGAAATGGTATACAGCATTGATTAAGTCATTATTTAAGTACTGTATGTCCACGTTTTAAAAAAGATATAAAAAAATTAAGCAGGGTTGGGAGGGCCTAAAAAAAAGGAGCACTATCTACTTATCAAAATTAAGATTGAAAAATATATAAAGTACACTATATATAGAATAGATGGAGGACCTATTTATAGTAGATAGGATAGACCTTTGTACTAGGAGGTTCCTGTTGAAGGTGGAAAGATCTTTTTTAATTAGCAGGGAAAGCATTATAAAATCTAATGGCCTCCAGCTGAAATAAGCAGAGCTTTTACTAGAAATAAAATGTAAACCTTTCATAGTGAAAGCAATTATTGCATGGGAATTTTCCCACAATTTATGGTCTTTAAAATAATAATGGATATCTTTCTGATGTTCTTTAGTTTAACAACAAATTACTAGCTGGGTTTAGGAAGGTATTGAATTAGTACAACTTCTTGCATGAAAATCCTCCACTTTCCCCCCTCCTGAATAAGTTTAATCTAATACTGAAATCACTGCCAGTAAGTTCAGACTCACCTGTCTTGTCTCCAGTACGAGTATTCTATTTACACTGTACAATGCAATTAAAAAGCATTTGTGCAAGAACAATCCTATGGAAAGATTCAAAAACATTTCTTTTTCAGGACCCAACAATTCTCAGAAGTTACTACTTGTTCAGCCTATTTGTTCTTTATCCTCTAATAGGTTTTCCTCTAATAAGATTCCAAACAGCTGCATGTTATCTGAGAATTCTTTCTGTTCTATTCCACTGATTTGATTTCATTTTTTTGTTCTGAAAAAAATTGTCACTTTTTACTTCAGAAGTTAGATTCAACTTATTTCTCAACACACTGTTTGCTGGTTTAACTATGCTGACTTTGAAGGTCCTTTGGATGTGAAGCAGTGAAGTAGAGACTGATGTGGCACACTACAGCATAGATCTGTAGCTGAGAAGCTGCTTCAGGTCCAGACCCACTTCAGGTTGTAGAAACAGGAGAAACAGCCACTGTGAGACTAATTGAGTCTTATGCTCAGGAGTGACAGTAGAGGCCTTAAGCCTTGGATTCCCATACTGGCAACAGTAGTCCCACAAATAACACCACAATTCCCATGAATTAATCTTGCTGTGAGAGATAATTGCAGTATAGGCACTCAAAAAAAACCAAAAAACCCCAAAAAACCAGCTGCATTTATTGAAACTGTCAGGCACATTTTTAGATCAATGACCATTCTGCTTATTCCAGTAGTTTTCTAAAATAATACAATTGAAACATGTCTGAAGTGGTAGACCAAGAACAAGTTTCAGGCTCCCTCATGATGGGATGTATCCTAAATCCATGCTTGAGCAAGAGCAATGCACACTAGCTTATAGTTATGCTAACACACATGGTACTCACGAAAAGAAAATCCTGGCAGCACAAAAAGGACTGCTGTAATGTAAACCAGAAACACATTGCAAAAAACTATGTTGCATTTGGATACAGCTCTTAACAGCAATATCGTGAAAACTCTTGACAGTGCTGACACAGTGTCAACCAAATTTTTAATATTGAATTTACTAGAACCTAATTTGAATTCAGTAAGTTGTGACTAAATCTCTCAGTGGAAAAAAAGGCTTCAAAGTCAAGTGGACCTGTTGGTGCCAATACTGCGTAAGATTTGTGTTGGAATGGTTAATGGAGAGGCCCAATTAAGCTGAGTGGGCAGTCCAGTTCCAGAGCTTCTTATTATTCTTTCGTGTAATAATATGGATGTAGCAATAGTAGCTGTTGATCATTTTGAGCTATCCTGAAAATTCAAAATACAGATAAGATGGAACTGTGTCCAAAGACGGTCTTTCTATCAGGAAAGAAAGATGGCAGTGTAGTATAGCTGTGCAGTAAAAACTGAGTCAGTGTTACTTCTGCTACTGAGTGTATATCCTGAGGCAAAGTAATTAACTTCTCTAGGTATTAGTGTATCATTCATAATGAGGGTTAGAAGTTACTTTACAGAGACTTATAAGAATGGGTTTTTTTTAGATTAAAATAAGGATGAAACCGTATGAATGAGAAGTCTTGATAGCTGCTACTACAACTTAAGTCATACCTTTTCACTATTCTGTTAGGATGAATAAATCTATTATTTGTCTTTTTACAGCTTAACAGCATCTGAAACTCTGTCTTAAATAAATTTTACCCCCAAAATAAGTTAAACAGAAACATGAGCCTGATGCAAGATCGTTCATGAAGGAGTAGGCTTTTAGGATGGCTTCTGTGAATATCTGCATTCAGCCATAAAATGTCCAGGTTAACTGTGTACTTTGGTTACCATAAACTGCAGAGTAGTTGTACTCCTAATCAGTGCAGATATTTTTTTTTTTTTGAGACTGCTGCTTGCTATGCTGAACCAAATTCTCCTGCTTGGAAAGAATACCAAAAAATTTTGGAAGTTTGTAATAAGCTAATAGTAAAAATCAAAGAAACTTCTTTTAAATCTTTGATAGAATTAATCCTACTTTCACTACAACATATAGGGGCAAAGGATGGGATCCAATGTCTTGAACTGAGGCACCAAACTTATTTTTAATTTTTTCTCTTGGCTGCAGAGAGGGGGCGAAGTTTAGTGCTGTATGGGTGTGACTGGGTTGTCATTCTATACCACCCACATCATCACTGGGGGTGTGGTTTTGTGCTCTTAGTAAATTGCTCTCTCAACCCACCATCCCTGCCTTTAGTCCCTCCCTTACCATAAGGGGTGGAGGAAGAGGTGTGGCTTTTTTGGAGTGTAATTTCCGGCTGGTGTTAAAACCCATACAATTTTAGGTTCCCTTTTTTCCCCCAGATGAAGAAGTTTCAGGTATGATCAAAGGGTAGAGGGCAGTTGTCTTTGAAAATTTTCTAGGGAAGATTCATTTTAGCAAAGTCTAAGCAAATAGCTGTAGTCCTACTGTTTTGGTTTTTAGGGTTTTTTAAGGCATCTCTTTCCAGTGAAATAGACAGTGCTACATTGGGCTACCAATGAAAACAACAGTGGCTTGCTGCTATCCTATGCTACTTACTCAGCAACCTATGGCATCAGGAAGAGCTGAAAAGGACTGTTTCCAGCTCCTGCCCTAATAACTACTCAGCTGACATCATAAACACCTGCAAATGCCAGGCATTCATTCATATCTAATCAGCTACTTTGTCACCATTGACATCACAAGCAGCTATTGAAGACACAAAATTAATAAGTACAGTAGATCCAAGGGGAAAAAAAATGTGTTGATATTAAAAATCGAATAAAAATAGAGGAGTTCTTAGAAAAGCAGGAAAAATCCATGAAAACACAGGAATTTTTAATTCAACCTGATACCTGCCAAGAAAATGAAATTTTGTGATTTTACTAGCAACTAAAATCTAGAGTGAGAGTGGAGTGAATATGCTTAGAAAAAATAAACATGTCTTTCAGGAAAATAAGAAGTTGAAAACAAAAAATACCAGGATATTAACTGCACTAGAGAAAACTTGCAAACATGCTTTAAGAAAATTTCCTTTAAATCTATTCTGTTATGGGAACCAGAGAGGAGTATCTCCAAAGCGCATTCACTATGGATAGTAGTTAAAAAGGAGCAGAAGCCCAAGAATGGAGTCCAGATAAACAGAAAACAATGCTTCTCATTACCAGTTAGAGGAATCATTTTGGCAAGGTGACTTGTCAAGTATATTTCTGCAATTTATAAGAATCTAGAGGCTTGCCAGAGCAGTAAAGCAGACTCTACGTTTCTACACTTCTTTAACTATTCTTTTGTGGAAAGAGTTGTTTCCACCCTGTTGCATTGTGTACAACATTAATTCTGGTTCACACTGTTATCGATAAACATCACTTACACTGCTGTACTCAAAATAAACAATATTTTGCTGAGAAGTAGAAAATATTTAGAGAACTAAAACTGTTACAGTAAATACAAGTAAACAAGAATGTAATTTACTTGACATTTATTTTACACGGAAGAAAGATAAACTGGGAAAACTTCTAACACAATGAAACAAATAGCTAGGAAACTCAAGTAGCTGGGACATCGGTCTACCTGTGCCCAGAACTAAAGGTTTGTTTTCTGCTTCGTCAAAAGGAAAGGCTTCCTCAGCTGCTTCTCCTGAATTTCTGTGGGAATTTGGTGGGCCAGTCAGGATGTGAATACACGAAAATTATACATTTTTTCTCAGATCTGGTACCTATCCATCATTGAGTTAAAAGCAATTTGCCATGTTATGCATCAGCTCATGTTATGTTAAGTTAGTACTCAAGTGCTACATGAAAAAAGATTTGTCAGTCTCTTTCCCTGAGTGATCACCATTTTGTGCTAGCCAGTCATCACTTTTTTGAGTACAGTCTTTGTTCACTGAAAGGTATCTGATATCATTTAAATCAGTGAAAGAGACTGTTTTCAGACATTTTTCTTCTTAAATTTATGTTAACATTTCTATTTCCTGAAACATAAATCCAGCGCAATGTATTATAGTCAGCAATCTCGACTGGCTACAGGAAGAAGCCCTGTCTTCATCTGCTCTATGTTAAATTTTTATATGGCTAAAGGTCTTTTGAATGTCAGCTTCTTAATATGGCACTGCTGCTTTACATCAGCGCATGTCTTTTGCTAATTAAATGTATTCCCAATGTTATGGTGGAAGCACAGTTTCCAAATCCTGCTAGGCCCATTTTTTATCTTTTTCAGATCACTGATGTTTACAGGTGTGATCATGCAAAGTCAAACCCTGCATTACTAGCTCTTTGCATATAAAATGAAATGCATTATAAACCAACACTCAATAAAGATTGTCTCTGCTTCTATTAAGAATGTTATAATGCTTTTAAATAATGCTTTAGTCTAGTGTTCTCTATTTACATACAGATGTTTAAGTTTCATATATATAGCTTACTCACATTGCTCCTGTCATTAAAACAGGCTCAGGCTTGGTAAAACTTACTTTAATCTGACAACCTGATTTTAGTATTGTCTTGTTAACTATGCTTAGCCAATCTAGCAGAATATTTTTTATCTCTTTTTTTTTAGAATTTCACTATTCTGTTTTCCCAGCATGATGCAAAGGTTCTTTCCTATGCCCTGTGTGGAATTAAGAGATTGCAATTTTGTCTTCCAGATGTCATTCAGAATCATTCCAAATATAAATGTATTAGAGTCAGTTTGTGGAAGCCATTTTACAATACATGAATGAGAATAAGGTAATTTGGAATAACCAGCATGATTTACTATCACGCACAACATGCCTGATTGCCTTCTGTGATGAAGTGGCTAGATCTTTGCATGAGGTAAGAGCAGCAGAATTTTTCTACCTTAGATTTATGAAGGCTTTTGTCATGGGCTCCCACAGCATCCTTGCATCCAATTTGTATCATCCAGATGGATGAACTACCATAGGAGTAAAAAACTGCCTGTATCATTGTTCAAAGGGTAGAGGTTACTGGGGGCTGGTTATAAATGGAGTTCCTTGGTAATCTGTATTGGCACATATCCTCTTTAGTTCCTGTTTATGAAGAGTCTGGAGGACAAGACAGGAAGCACCATGATGAGATTTGTGGTTGATGATAGCCTGGAAATGCAGCTGATACAGGACTGCCATCCAGAGGGAACCAGACAAAGAAAAGGACCCTGGGAACATTGTGAAAATCAACAAGAATAAAGGCAAATGGACAAAAGATCTACAATTTTCAGACTGGGAACTTGATGTCTGGGACTTGTCTCTGCATTAAAGTGCTTGGGGGCTCCTGAGGACAACAGGCTCAGAGAAGGTCAGCAGTGTGTCCTGGAAGCAATGAAAGCTAGCAGCATCTGGTGTTGTATTAATAGGAGCACAGCCAGTTGACCAGTGATCATCCCCTTCTACTCAGCACTCATTAAACTGCATCTATATCCAGTTCTAGGTTTATAGCACATGAAAGAGACTGATAAACTGGGCAGCTCCAGAGGAAGCCACTAGAATGATCAGGGCTGGAGCACTTTGTGAGGAGAGTTTGACATGGGTTTGTTCTGCCTGGGGAAGAGATGGCTTTGAGGGCAGCCAAAATCCACATTGCACATATTGATATATTTTGCACTAATAGACCTTCATCTTGATGAGCCTGAAAGGGGAATAGGATAAGGCTGTTGTAGCTGTTTCTGTTTGTGTGTTGGCCTGTGGGCAGTGAAGACAGTAAAGCCATTTCTGTCTGCATGTAAGCTGTACTATGCTGATAAGATGATGGGAGTCCAGTCAAAGAAATTGTTTTTGCCCATTCTTGGAGTTAAACATTAGAGACATTTCAGAAAAGCCACTTTTGTAAAACAACTTTCAGAGTGAGTTCACCTGACATAGATTAAAGCTGCATTAGGTCAAACTGTCCTTGTACTACCCTTTTCTTAGCAACTTTTTGTAATATCTGTGAGTTTGCAAGCACCAATGCCAGAGAAATGCCACTAAGGCCTCTCCATCACTCCACTCTGCAGCTGGACAATGAGACTCCAGGTGGAGTCTCACCAGAGCTGAACAGAGGGGCAGAATCCTCTCCCTCGCCCTACTGGCCGTGCTGCTTTTGATGCAGCCCAGGACATGGTTGGTTTGCTGGGTCATGTCCAGCCTCTCATCCACGAGCACCCCCAAGTCCCTCTTGTCAGGGCTGTTCTTGATCTGTTTATTTCCCAGCCTGTGTTGAACTTGAGGATTGCCCTAACCCGGGTGCAGCACCTTGCACTTGGTCTTGTTAAACCTCATAACATTCCCATGTGCCCATTTCTTGAGCTTGTCCATCAAGTGTTCTTATGACTTGATATGAAAATCAGATCATCCAGAATCAAAAAAATTTAGTTCAAAGGACTAATGTGATGTTTTTCACATTCATTCAGCACTCAGTGACTGAGTAAACATATGTGAGTAAATCTGGTGATGTAACTGATTCAATCAAAACTTGTATAATAGTAGAAATATTTTGGAGGACACTAGCAAAGACCCAAATAAAAACTAGAACACAATTCTACTAACCTTTAATTCAAGATGATTCCAGTGTTTGGTTAGTTAGGGACATATTCTCTTTGAGAACTTACTGTTAAAATATGTATATTTCTATCCTTATTTTTGTTTAGGCCTTTCTAGCATACCACTTGATAATACCAAGATATGATGGCATGTACATTGAAACTGTCAAAAGTAAGATGAAATACAGATATGTCTAATCCTGAATTTTTTTTAAAAAAATTATGAAATTAAAAATGCTATAAACAGCAGCTTTGCAAAACAAGGAATATGATTTTAAGATGCCAGAACTACTTTTCTTTTTAGTTTTGATTTTACTTACAAATTTCTATACTCTCTTTAGATAACACTAATAATAATAATAATAATCACTTATCTGTGCAGATATCAAAGCAATACATGCACTATAATCAGCCCCTGGCATGTATTTTACTGTTTAAATTCAGCTCAATAGTTAGAGAACTCAAAGCATGAAAAGAGGTACAATTTTAGTTCTGTCTTTCTGATAAAGCAAGAGTGTTCTCTAGCATATATTTTTTAGAACTTTTTTAATACTTAGCATTAAAGTAAATGTATTTCTTTCAAAGATAGAACTTTTTAAGCTTCTTTGAAAGACTAATCACTGTTTAATTTGTCACCCTTACCCAGACTTTTAATCTGAGTTCTTGTGAAACTGATTTAATCTTTGGTTATGCCTTGTGTAGAGTAGCCCTACAGCTCGTCCAGAAGTCAAACACAGGTCCTGTGGTGAAGCTGTGTCATGTTCCTGCCAGAGGGATTGTAATGACTCGTGCTCTTGCAGTTACAGAAAGAAAGCACTTAAGCAACCTAAATTGCCAAGTGAATTGCACCTTTTATTTGCCCTTAGTTGAGCACAGAATAATTTAAATGACTATCCAGATTGTTCACGTTTAAATTTTAGAATCAACAGTACAGAAAGAACACATGCACACACACACCCCATCGTCACCACCATCACTTCCTAAAAAACACAAACAAGAAAAGGGGGCAGTTGAGCCTCATATCTTTTATAGCTCTGAATTCCCCTTACACAACCATTCCATGATGGAGGAGTAAGGAGTTTTAGGGGTTTGGTTTCATGTTTGTTTTTATGGAATGTGCTCAGAGGTGTTCATCTCTTGACGATTTAAGTAATGTGACATTGTCTTCTGAGTCTTTACCACATAAAAATGTAGCATGCAAAACATTTATGATGTTTTCTCTTCTGCTATGATGTCATCCCTTCATTTAACTCACTCTTTTCATTTTTCTTTGAAACTGTTTTCAGAATTAACTTGCTTAAACACAGATGTTTAGTGGCATTTAAGATGCCTTTGAACATATTGTTTGTTTTGCAGTAGTAGTAGTTCATAAGCACAGAAATCCTGTGGTTTATCCAGCTTGAGAAGCCAAGTCTCAGGTACCCAAGATCATTTCAAATACTGTTAAAAGACGTATGTTTATGAAATTTAATCTATTCACTCTAGAAATCTTAACCAGAATGAATCAGTTAAACATCCCTTTCTTTTAATTTAGTTGGTAGAAAGAAGAGGCTGTTTTGGAGTGTGATTATTCTCATGCTACTGTAGGAAACTGAAATCAAATCAGTTGTGCCCTTTAAAAGTCACTTTCCTTCCATTGGTCATAAAGGAGCTTGAATAACTATCATGTTGGCATTGTGCATTTCTTACAATTGAAGATGAGAATCTCACCCCAAATGTTTTATTGAATCTGGCTTTTAAGGTTTGCTTGCTTCCGTCATCTTCCAAAAGTACTTCCAGTACTAGTTCATGACCTGCAATATGCATCCCTGTTCGAAAATCTAGGTGAAAATTTAACTTAAATTGTTAAGTACCTATTTAGAATAGCAGCATTGTAGTTGATCTGATCCCTGATTTTCTGTGCAGAAGCAGATTCTGCAGCTTCTGGAAGCCAAACATATATGTCTTTTCATGTTCTGTCAGCACTCTGCTACAGTAATCTAACACATACTGGTGGGTCAGATTAGATCATCTGACAAATCCAAAGTAGATGCATGAATTAGAAAGCTTGTATTTCATTAAGTGTTTCTAAGTTAGACTCATCAACATGATAATTAAAATTAGGTGGCAGGAATCCACAGACAATTTGTTTCAAAATTCTATTAAGAAAATTGATTTCTATAGTTAAAAGGAAGTAAGACCCTGAAAGTATGTTCTTTACTTGGGCCTGGGATTTTTTTTGCTTTTTGTGCCAATCCTTAGTTTTATCTCTTCCAAGAAATCAGTTACTGAACTCATGTAGGGCCCTTTTCAGAGATACAGTTTGCTTTTCCTGTATATCAGCAATATATTCAGAAGATTCTTTTACCATATTAATTCAACACTAGAGTTGCAGAATCTTTAAGAAAATGAATAAGACATGAAAGTTACTGCTCAGAGTATTTTGCTAAAATTTCATGCATGTCCATAGATCTCAACCTTTAGAATAATCTTTCCCTTTTTTTTTTTTAGCTTAAAATTCCAAATAATTTTACTTTTAGAATACTTTATCTTCAAATATCACTTGTTTAATAGCTTATATGAAGAAATGGCAGAGGTCCAAATATTAATCCCTCTAGTACACTGCCAAAAACTCTCATGGCTCAGAAAGATGGAATTGCATTTAGCCTTTTCAATCAATTTGGATTCTCTCATAGGTATGCTTAAGTTTTTGTAAAGGAAAATCATCCTGTTTTCTGATGTAACTAATTCTGCTGAAAACTTGTATGATTTTGCAATATTGATTGTTGTTCTTATAAATACAAAGATTGTTCACCTTTACAACTTTCATATTCTTTCCTTCCTGTTCAGATAAAATTAAGTGCATATTTCAAATTAAATAAAACCCCTCAGCATTAATATTTGTGTTTTTATACCAAACTGATAAATAATTTCAGTATCTTTGATGATATATCTCAAGTATATCCATGGATGATGTCTCGAGTGTCTCTTCTGTCTCCTTTTCCAAGTGAGTCAATTAATAAGTTAAGTTAAACTATACTACATTTTAAATTTTTTTTTTTTTGAGAATTTATCTGGAAATGCAGTCTGACTTTGATCAATGTAAGTTCTTTGCTGAAAGCCTCTATTATGAAAATAATGTACAAATGATATTTTATTGGTTTTGTGTACATTACAGTCCTTAAAAGAGTCTTTTGTACTTTGCAGGACTAATGAATAATGGATATTTGTTTAGCCATATAGAAGAGAATTCAGCTAGCTAATTCTCTCCCATGAAAAATACTTTCCTTTTTTTAAATCAACATAGGAAAACCAGTAGTTTGGACCTTTACAAAAATCTCTTTTAAAGCATCTCTTTTTAAAACTCAGAAATTACTAACTGTTATTCACTTCTCCAGCCTGGAATGAACACTTGGAGGGAACAAAAAATTACCTCTTTTTTGTGTAATTGGTGGAAAGTGGTTTAGAGTTGTAGTTGAGGTTTTTAAGCTTCCAATCAAATAGTTAGCTACCAGATTGAATAATGCACATTAAACTCCTTTGTAAAATCTCTTAGTGGGATATATAATGCACAGGAAAACACAAAAGCAATTATTTAGAGAAAATAAGTGCTTTTGTATGTCAAATTAGCAAGTACATTTGCTTCAATATTTGAATAATGTTAAATTAAAACATTAAAAGAAAATTCTTTCCGAAGATAATTTGGATAACTCATGCAATAAATCTGTTGACAACAAGCAAACCAAAAAATGGTCCAGATGCAGAGTGTATCCTGACCACTATGAGCTGTTTTGCTGATAAAATATAGCTGTAGTTGACAGTAAGCTGGTAGCCAGCTCTCTCTTGAGTTTTGTAATGCTGTTATGAAGTGATGAAGAATAATGACTTCAAGTGAAACTTTAAAATAAGGTTAAAACCTGATGGTACCCTTTTAACCCTTTGATATGTAACTATGTAACATTTTGGTTGGGTTAATGTTTTGGTGTTTTCAAGTGGAATTTGTTTTAATGAAAATGAACGGAAAAATTGCATCTTCATCAAAATAAAAATCCAGCAATACTGTAAATATCTGGTTGTTGTTCTAACATATTAAAGGATATGGCAATTTTTCAAATGCTAAGCAAGAGAATTCAGGGTGATGCAGGTGTGGCTTCTTTGAGGTGACACCAGTAGTTGTTCCCATGTCAGACAGAGACAGAGGCACTTTCAGATGACTCCAAGATGGTCACACCACTGGACAAAGCTGAGCTCATCAGTGACATTTTTTGGAACTTCTGGGATATCATATTTAAGAAAGGGTAAAACCTGCTGTGCAACAGAAGCCAGAAGAGAGGAGTGAGGAAATATGAGAGAAAAAGCCCTGCAGGTACTCAGGCCAGAGAAAAAAAATTGGAGGAGGTGCCCCAGGGGAAGGGCCAAGATTGGGCTGTAATCCTTGGAAATTGCCAGGGTGAGACAGATTTCCTCACTGCAGCTCATGGGGACCCCATGCCAGAGCAGGTTGATGTGCCCTGAAAGAAGCTGCAGCCCATAGAGACCCCAAACTGGAGAATAATGTTATTAATTTACAATAAAAATAATTTCCCTAAGTCAGGTTGGTTTTGAATATAATGATAATTGGTGAATAATCTCCCTGTCATTATCTTCACTCTTGAGATTCCCACTGTATTTTCTGATATTCAGCTGAGGACGTGAGTGATAGGGTAGCTTTGTTGGCACCTTGAATCCAGAAAGGCTCAATCCATGTCAAAATTCTTTTTAAAGGACCCATTTAATATCTGACTCTCACTACTGACTACCAAAAACCCAAAAATTAATAACTTTAATTGGATGACTTTCTGATGATTGAAATTAGGCGAGTTAAAGAAGAGCTCTAATGAATTCTCTGAAAATTGCATTGACACTTCAATGGTGATCTCTTATTTAGAAATACTTCTGTCTAATCATCTAAAACTTAAAAAAAAAACCCCAAAACCACAGAGAAAGTTGTGTTCATAGACAAAAAATGTCTGCTGCCATTTCAGAGCAGTCACTACAGAGAAAGTACAAACTGCTCGTGTCATAGGCATGCTTAAAGAAGATGGTGGAAATGTGCAAATGTTCCACGATAATACTGACAAACTCTTGCTGAGGGATGCTTGTTAGCATTGTTTGAAACTTATGTGCAAGGCAGTTAATTGTGCTTTATGTAAGCTTTTGCTTAGAATACTCATTTATTTGTGTTTTATGTTTTTGCTTAGAATTTTAACCATTGTGTCGTCTAGATTAATAGCAAATGCTCTATATTGTTCAGAAAAAAAAAATCAGTATGAGAAGTAAAGATTTATTAAAAAATGTTTAATGGGAAAAGTGATCAAAATGAGATACAGAATTAGATCACAATTCTATTGACTGTAGAGTTCAAAGGGATGCTTTTAGATCAGTTTGCAAAATGAAAGTTTGCACATGTAAACGATATGTCACTCTATTTCTTTGCTATTCAGATTTATTGCAGTTCATAAGCCTAAAATGAAATTAAACCAAACGTAGTCTTCTGCAAACTCAGGACAGCTTAATGTGACTTTACTTTTTTTGTCTGGGAAAGGCCATAACTCTCCATTTTCTGTGGCTCTCACTTCTTGTGTGATAGAAAATAATGCCCTCTGTTATCGGGTTTTGTTAGAAATAAAATCCTCTGTGGTAGGGTTTTTGTTGATTCTTGACTTCAGACTGTTTCAACATTGTTTTTGAACTGTCAATTTACCACATTCCCCAGACTCTGTCGTTGATAAAAGTTTAGGGATTGTTCCTGCAATCAAAGGTGAAGAAATAGAGACAAATCAATACAAAACTATCGCACAATATTATTTCTGGAAGTATGAGATGTTTTTTAATCACTTTTGGAGTCTTACCATATATAATAATGACAACACCAAAATAACATTATGCATTTTTTTTCACTTTATGGAAGAATAACACAGGATGGAAAAATAGCTAATTTTGTTTCACAGTGGTCATAAAATGGAAAAAATGTCTCTTGTCTGGTTCTGTGTTACATATTGTTGATTACATACTCTGATTCCCAACGGGCTGCCTTGGAGCAAGTAAATGGCAAATAAATAGAGAACAGCTGAGGCAGCAAGAACTTATTTATTACAAAAATGACTGAGGGCACCTCAAGTTGTGCAGCAGTGTGTTCCTGACATATTACAAGGCCAGTGTCTGATTCAGCAAGACACATCATAGAAACATTTGTAAGCGTGGCTTTGATTATTTAACCAAGTCAAGGTCATATATTTAAGGGCTAAGACCTTCAGATGGATATATGTCTAATTCAGATGCACTGAACTATACAGTCTTTCTTGCTTAAAGCAGACTGATAGGTTGACAAAACAATATCAAGAGAGAACATTTTTGTATTATTATAATCATGTATTATTATAGTACATGGTTTGGCAAAAACGGAAGGCTCCAGCTGAATCTCTATTGAACTCTCTTCTTGAAGGAAGGAGCTTTTACTCTGCCCTGAATATGCAGGTTCATGCCAAAAGTACGTGCCTGTGAGGATGGCTTCTTTTCCTGGACAATTGAAGCTTCCAGGAGCTTTCTTCTCTCTAATGAAATTGAACCATCCAAAAATGAATTTCTGAGTAATGAATACTAGTCTAAGATGACTCTGAAACAGATTTTTTTAGGGATCAATCATTAGAAGATTAACAGAAAATGGGATTAATATTGCCTCAAATTCCCCAAACTGCTTTTTTTGTAGGATATCATTAGTGTTGTACTTTACCCAAATTCCAGTCTGATGTTTTGCATCCATCCTCCATTATATCAGCATGGAAGAAAGCACTAAATAAATCATCAGAAAGTCTGAGCAAGAATTTCAAATTGGTTCCCATAGCCTTTGGGAATCCATGGGACAGTGGAAAACATTAATTTTTAACTCTTCCACTGTATATCAACCGCAAATTTTTTACTGAATTCTTTCCCACTTCTTTTGTGTTCCAATCACATACAAGATAAGATTCATATTTTTTTCAGCATTTCTTGTGTTTGGAATTAATTATGTTTACCTTCAAATATCTAAGGCTACCCATTTTGGCCTTATCATTCTCTTAGGTCCCTCTTTCTGTAATGGGGATGAAAGATCTTCCCATGCTTCCTTACTCCCCACACACCCTCTCCTTGGGATTGCCTCTGATGTGATTTGTCCTAAGATAAGCACATGAGATGGAAATTTCTGGAAGAACTGTCTGGATGCTCACATCATGAATGCATTCCAGAGATAGGTGAGCTGTGATGATTTCAATTGATTTTGGTACACATTGGCCTGCGAAAAAGGTACAAAATGCTGCTGGAGACTGGGCCAACCAGGCAAATTGGTCTCCAGAGGCTGCAGGCAGCTTCCTTCTAAGCAGATTGCCCTCTGCCCTGGCAGAGATGCTTGCAGGGTACATCCAACGCAAAAATGGGGAACACTCACATTTGGACATGTGAATAAAAGCACTAAGGTTTGGTCCCATAGAGAGATAAAATCCTGAAGTAGCCAGGTAGGTGCTTTGCTGCTTTGTAACTATGAATTCTATAAAGCCAAAGACTGCAAACCTGTATTTTTAGGTTTATATAAGTGAAACCTGCTAATATTATATATTGTGTTAATAGTATTTAGATATTTCATTTGCAAAAGATCTAATCATAATCATCCAAATAAACAGAGCCATATTTCTCATGCCTGACCGAGAGTTTTATCTCCACTACTCTGCTACTCATGGTGGGTCTGAAAAGGGCATTTGGTGGAAGTCTTTGCTTTCTACACTATCTGTGAAAGAAGACTGGCCTAAGGTAAGAACCTTCACTTTTAGATGGCTAATGTCAAGCTGAAAAAGCGTGTTCCTGTGAACCCACAGGTACTACACACTTTAACTCTGGTGATTTATTAATGGCATTTTCCTCTGTTATCTTAGAACATCACTATTAGCTCAGTGTGTTAAACTTTATATGAAAGTCTTAATTCCATACCTGGATGTATGACAGTTTTCTTTCCTGTGATACTATGCCACTTGGCTATATTAATGGAATCATATAGAACTCAGATTGTAAGGACTGAAGATTTTGAAAATACAAATGACCAATTTACAATCTTTAACAATCTACTTCGGACATTACTTCAATGTCTGATATATATGTTAGAAGATAAATTGATAAATGTACCTCAGATACATAGTTTCTGGAAACTTAAAAAAATGTACAAAAATATTTTATGGACAAAATATTTTCTTTTTATATTTGCAAGTTTCTATTTTCATCACCTTTTATAAAAGGTTAGAAATATTTAATAAAAATGAGTGAAGATATTAAGTGCTGTTAAATCATGACCTTGTGATGGCGTGGCTAAGGTAACAAGATGCTAATAAAATGATCTAAATAAAAGGAAATACACACAACTGAATATTTTAATGAGCCTTAACATCTGGAGAGAAAATATCTGCATCATCTTTGGAGGGTGGTCTATCGATAAAGTTTATCCTGATCAAAACTGCAGATTTAAATAGAAAACACTGCAACTAAATTTGCCAAGCTGACTCAGAAAGAAAAAGAAATAAATCATTTAATTAATTAATATTTTAATTTTTTTTTTTTTATTTTTTAATTTTTTTTATTTAAGTCTTGCTGCTAAATTACAGTAATTCTTCCCTAAACTTTTACTTCTGTGGCTGTTAACCAAAGTGTTAATATGTACTCATCACATAGATACAAGCAAAAGAAAGTGTCAGGTAGCTTTTCCAACCTATCAATGGCCTAATATAATCTTTATTTAAAACTTACAGAAAGTATGTCTGCAGCAATTAGGCAAAGAATTACTTCTTAAAGGCCCCTTTTCATCGGATGAAATTAATTCTACACATAGTACCAAGGTCTTACTTAATTCCTCAAACAAGACCCAAATTGGACAATTGTGTAAATTAGGATTGGATCTGATTAACTAAAGATTACTGAGTTATCTCATTGTTAGCTTTAAGATATGCTTTCTTTCCCCTTTGTGCTTGCATTTGTTAGTGTAAAAACATAAATAATGGATATAGAGGTTTAGTTTGTTTATTTGTTTTACAGAAAGGAGACCAAGCAATATCATTAGTATTTGAATTACATACACCATCACCTAAATTACATTTAGGTTTCTAAAACCTGAGATTGTTGGTGGTGCTAATACCATGTACTCATTTAAAGTCCCATATAAATCAAAATTTTTGTAAATTTTAAAATAGAAGTTACTGTTCCTCTCTGGGTTTTTTATTGTCTTATCTGACCTCCATCTCTTGATTTATCCTTGAAGCTATCTAGGGCAGGAATTGCTTTATACTGCTCCTAACACAATGGTGGTGTGATCTATGCTTTTAGGTGCAAGTGAGATGAAGATGCAGTTCTGTTGTGCTGATAGTCGGGAGACAGTGAGGAAAGAATTTCCTGCATTTTTGCTCATGTTTTTGAATTTATGATAATCTCTAGGTATGATTGAACTACAAAGAGACACATTGCCACCCTGCATATCTTATGAATACGAGGCATCATAGAACCCCTTTTCCCAGAAGCAAAGGATGAAATGGATCTTTAAATCAATTTCCTCATATGTATCCTTCTGTTTTATATTTTTCCCCAAGAAAGGTTAGTATAGTTCACACCTTTTCTCCCCAGTGGAATTATTCAAATGCTTTCCCAGATGTGTTACATATTATCTTCCAGAGCTATAACTTAAATATTTCTATAGCCTGTTCACTCTCATTTCAATTGTTTTTGTCTTACTTGCCAAAAATACACAAGCTAGGCATATTTACATGTCATTATTTTTATTTTACTAGTATATTCTATAGGTGATTTCTGGATAAAATATTTGTATCTACAAACATGATTTAAAAGTATGTTCAATTTTGAGTTTGCAGGTGTTGTTTACTTTTCCACATACAGCCTGTGGAAAATCCAGTCATAAAGACAAAATAGTTTGCTGCTGAAACACAAAACCACATTTTTCTTTCAGTCTCTTTGATTTTTCTATATCACAAACTCAAATTTCTTGTTTAAAGCACCTATCCTCTAGTTTATGTTTGAAAGGTAATTATTATTATCTAATAAGGAAAATCATATGTATTAAGAAAAAAACCAAACAAACAGGAAAATAATAACTATTTTACTATACCAACTGATAAGCATTTGAGTATAATATACTGAAGACGTTCAAATGCCTTTGCACACCTCCTTTTTCTTTCTCAGAGTGGATATGTCATAGATTTACTGTGAGTATCTGGTTTTTCTCCCGTAAGAGCTTCATTTTCTTTGGAAGCTTGGCTTGTTTTTCCCTGTTTTGGCTTACTTCACAATTTTTAGCTGGTTTAGCAATCTCATATGTCACCTGTCTCCTACAAGGAAAGTTTAAAAGAACTGGAGTTTTTTAGATTGGAGAAGTCTTATTGTTACATCTCATCATGAACTCTAGCACATAAGCCTAATGTAGATTTTACATAAGACTGTCGTAGTGAGCTAGCTCTTTTAGGATGTAAGTACATTTTAGGTCCATGTTAATGATACAAATGTAGGTAGGTCAGTAGACCTCTACATAGTGTTCCCTACTTTTGTTTTGGTTTGATATATAAGGTCTTATCAGTGAGAGATAAAAACAATTCTTTGTAACTCTACCAAATGTATTCTTTCTTATTCATGGACATTCTTATTTTCTACCTAATTCAGTACTATCACTGCTATTAAATTCCAGGGTTTAGTTCTTAATTTTTTACTTTTAGCCAAATGATAGTAACAAAAAAACCCCAAAAACAAATCCACAAAAAACCAAAAAAAAAACACCCCAAAAAAACCCCCAAAAACTCCACCTTTATCTTAGGCATTAGATGTTTACCCATTTCTTCATCTTCCTAGGGGAAAATAAAATCATGATTACAGGAATATTACACTGTTAATTTAAAAACAATAAAGACTTAAAACATTGGGAGAAGGAAAATAAAGAGCTCGCTTGTCAGCATGCTGATTTAAGATTTGAGGAAACTCAAACAGGATGTTAGGAAATGAAAATCATTTAAGCATATTATAGCATTAAACAATAAGATCTCTAATGTGTGCTTGAAACACATAGCAATGACAGGACTTCATGAAGCAGAAAAGATTTCTTTGAATTTAAGTTGCATTTAATGAAATTTTAGAAATTAAGAAAATAATTAAAAGAATGAAAAAAAACCAAGATAAATTATTTTTAGAGCTATGTGACATTAGAGCTGCTTCTTGACATTAGACTCTGGACATTAGGAAGAATTTAATGAAACATTGACAGAGGCTTCCTAGAAAGGGAATTGATGCCCCAAGCCTGTCAGTGTTTAAAAGGCATTGGGACAATGTCCCTAATAATATGAGTTAAATTGATCAGCTTTGAATTGTTCAGGCAGTTGGACTTGAGATTCAGTTTTGGTTCTTTTCAACCAAAATAGTTCTGTTCTATTATATTTTATTCTGAATCAGGGAAAAAAAGAGTTCTTAAAAACCCATAAGACTTCCTTTCAAAACACATAAACTGTCTATTTTAAAAATATTTCAATGTAAATCAACAACTTTATGGAACATCTCACCACTACAGGTGTTTGTTTCTGGGTTAGGGACATTGTGGTACTCTCACGGGAAGATATTTAAAGCTGAACTGAGTTGAGGGGGCTTTTTAGATTATCGAAGCACTAGGTTTTATCAGAAAATAGGCATTTTAGGGAACAATGTGAGAAACATGGGTTTAAGAAATGTTATAGTAATTGAAGGCACTAGAAGTAAGTACTAGAAATCTATTAGAATAATTGAAGTGATTCTAATAATAGAAATTGCTATTGGTTCATCATTTCACTGAGACACGATGAACCAGGAGATACAGTCTAATTCTTCTCTCCTAGAGAACTGGCTCAGTGCTTCACAGCAGCTATTCCTGATTTATATAGATATCAATAAATTATGAGTCAAGTCATGACAGAAAGTAACGCATTAAATAGTTGGAAAAAGATCATTTGAAAAAGAAACACTCTATTCTTACAAATAAAAGGCAGCATTCCACAGAGAAACTAAATACATGTGGTAATTGTGGAAGTTTGGTCAGAAAAGAAGGATTTATTTTTTTTTCCTCCCTGCTTTAGCATCCTTATGGCAGCAGGGCTGTTGTTTCTGATGATTGGTATTACACACATGCCAGATAGAAGTAGCATAATAGTTATGGATCTGTTCTCTTGTTCACATGATGTTATTAGACACTGCAGGAAAGAAAAAAAGAAAGATGTCATGCGTCATTCTCCTCCTTGACCAGATTTAAAAGTTTGTGAAAAAGCCCAAGTGCTGACATACAGTGTTAAGAAACTTCTCTTTTTCAATTACTATCCAAATAGTATTTCCAAAACTTTCACAGTGACACAGTTTCTAATTTCCATGAGAAGCACCAGTCAAACACTTTCTAATCTTATATCAAGGAAGAATATCAAATTCATAATGGAAACTGATGACATTTGATATAAGCCCATTAAACATAAGTGAAACTTCAATTATTTTAATAAAATTTGAAGAATTTTCACATGCTTTTCTAGTATCTATCCCTCTTGTGTGAAAAAGCACTTTTCTTGAAAGGTGCAATTTCAGAAAGACCCTTTTTGCAATACCCATACTTCTGAAGAAAAAGGTTCTTTCTTGACTTAAGTACGTCTTCCATTAAAAAGCCCATTTCCTGGTAACTACACTTTTAAGTGAAGAGAAGGCTAAAAAATGCAGTGAATAGTAGTACCAACAGACAACCTGACAGAAATTAAATTTAGATCCCACTTTTAGATGGATAATTCCATATTTTAAAAATTTCACGCATTACTGAGGCAAACATTAATTGATTCACCCAGCATCTCTACTGTGCATTCATCCTCAAAGAGGTAGATTGGAAAATGATTGAGATTAATTCCCTGGAAGATTACAGAATTTAGCAACTCTCTACTTTCTAGCTACCAAAGAATAAGCCTTGCATTTTGACAGTTATATGCCTGAAGTCAGTCTGTGTGACTAAACTATAATGAAAATGTTTAAAAAGCAAACTAACAGCTCAAAACAAACAAAGAAAAAAAAAGTAAAAGACAAAATAAAGAAACTCAAAACAAATCAAGAAAAAAAGGACCCCTCCCCAACTTTTGACTGCTTTTCAGATGGAAATGATATCTAAGAATGATAGGCATGGAAGGATTCTGAGATAACTGGAGGAAACAGAATTCGGACTAAAATGCAATGCCTTAATACCAGTAAATACTATATATGAATTATTGATTTGAGTCTAAAACAATGAATCCTACAGTCTTTAGCAGGCATATTTCCATTCCACTGGTTTTCCCATAATCTTATGTAAAAGATTACATAAGAACTGATCATAAAATCGTAAGAATTAGAGGTTAATACGATATAACTAAATTAATCTTTCCAAGCCACTTCAAAACAATTCTATATTCTTCTCTAGAAAAATATTTCCAATATTTCCTACTCTGTTTAGAGAATAATGATGTGCTTCTGATTCTGATAATCTCACTTCCACTCTCAAACACAAAATTACTAGAATATATGCAATATTCACATCAGGTTGTTAGAACAAAGTACATTTCTCCATGGACCGCACACTAATAAAAATGTGCCCTATTACCACTGATTATATCCGTATTTCAGAGTGGTTTTAATTGGAATATTTTTTGCTAATGATAAATTTCTGTTTCCTCTTTTCTGCTAAAAATCAGTGCAGTAACTTCAGAGATATTTCTACTCCCACAGTAGTTTAACATTTCAAGACTTCCTGACATATTGTCTTGCTATTGTAAGTCCATTGCATAGATGCTTGCTTTTAGTCCGTTGCATTTCCTTTTTTTCTTTTTGTAAATCAAGACTACCAGGGCAGCCAGTCATTTTTGCTATTCAATTTACCAATGCTTTTATCATAATTAAATTCTTAAATTACTATTTGATTTATATGTGCTTTGAACATTAGACAATTAAGCGCTCTGGAAAGTAAACTGATACCACTGATTAAAGGGTGAGGGGTTTTTTTTAGGTAAAACCATCAATAGTACTGGAAATGGCTCATCAAGTTACACAGGGGAACATGTTAAATGTCAGCATTCCGAAATTAGATCTAAGAAACTATCTGAAATAGTCATGACATATCAAAGTTAAATGTTTCTCAGTGTTCCCTTATTGCCCAGAAGTTTCTCAACCAAGACCATAAATATTTTAAGACATTATTTTGGATGAGGTAGCTTAAATGTATGTCAGTTGATGGTATTGTGATAGCAGCACCAAGGCACATTGTTACAGAGAGTTTATCAACAGAATGATCAACAGAAAAATCAAAAGTTCATTCAAAATATTTCTGATTATTATACACACTTCAAAATAGCTCCTTACATAGTTGCAATAGTCATGCTACTATTTATGAAAGATGTAATTCAAATATAGTTTAAAATATTCCAAATTTTTTCCTCTAATAATTTCATAGTTTTAGCAATCTTTCCACATGACAGTGTCCAGAGTTGTATAAATAAATAATCATTTTTAAAAAGCTGGATTGTAGCATTTTGGGGCAGCTTGTGTGGTTCATTTGGTTTTTTGGGGGTTTTTTTGGTTATTTTAAAAACAGTACTAGATTGTATGAAACAGCAGAAATAGCACACCATTTTTTTGTTTTGTTTTGGGAATGTGGCTATGTTTGTGCATGCATGTGTGTGCAAGTGTGGGAGAAAGGTGGGAGGAAGATGTGACAAGTTGTATCACCAGGGGGCTTTTTCTTCTCCAATCTCCATAGTGACTGACAGCTAGTTATTTCAACAGATTCAAAGGAGCACTGGTCTTCACAAGTTTAATATATCTCACACATCAGGGGAGGCATTTTACTGTGCGTATGGCAGTTCTGACAACTCCTTGAGATACTATTCTGTTGAGAACAGACCACTTTTAATGCATGCAATGCCAGACAAGAATAGCTCTGTAGCCCAGTTTTTAATATACTTGATTCTTAGACAGCAAAAATAATCCCCAATATACTGGGTACTAAGTGAAAAACAGATTGTGTTTTCCACAAGTGTTTTCTTGGTTTAAAATTGAAAACTTAGAAAGAAAAATCACTCCCTATTTATTGACTTCCTATTTATTGAAGCTGCTTTTTTACTGAAAAAAACCCCACCTTGAAGTTTTTGTGTAGTACTTAGAGTTATTCAGAGCTGTTACAGTCCTGAAGTCTCCAAAAATGGTGTCTTTATTAATATTCACATCTATGTGCTATTCTGTGATTTGAATAAAAGCAATATAATTAGAAAAGGAAACTAACCATTCTTCTTCTGAAAGAAATTTAAGACCTTTTCATGCCTTTCGTTTAAAGTTAAATATTCAGGTTGGATTAAAAAAAAAATTATTTGCAGAATGAATCTACTGAGAACAGTCTATTGTACTTAACATGATTTTATGTACTGAACTACTCTAGTTTTAAAGTAAGAAGGAAGTGAACTCATGCATTAAGTTTAGACCATCTCTACATGAAGTGAATTACCTCATAAAGGCTCAAATAAAGTCATTCTGGATCTATGACTGAGCAGATCACACTGATCTGAACAAAGAATTTACACCGTGATTAGTATAAAGCGAACTTCTCATTTACAATGAAATATAGTGAATAAAAATCAGTAATCACAAAAACCCATACAGCTCATAGTAAACAGATATGAAAGTTTCAGAATATAGTAAGAATTCACAAACCACTTTTACTTCAGAGCAGTTTCATTTCTAACTATACATTGCCTACAGCACCACTACTTAGAACACTGGGAAAGCCTGACTCACTATAGGCTGCAATTGCAGGTCTGCAGTTTTAATAAGATCAGATTTTCTTTTCATTTTGCAATGGCTACTTGCAAAGGGACTGTGAATAAGAATGTTTTAGGGCAGCCAGGCAAAAAGAAAACTGCTATATTCACCTAAGAGAGAAAGAACATATTTTCTGGTAATCTTTTAGAACCTCTATTCAAAACAATTCAGCATTCATTAATCCATGCAATGCAACAGGCCCAACTGACATAGAAGAACAGAAGTTCAAACTATATATGATACGTCAATCAACTGTAAAGCATAGAATTGAGAAGAAAATTAATTTCGTAATTAGACCTAATTAGGTAACAAAAATCTATAAATAAACCTGCTTTTATAAAGGAAATAACTTGATAGCTATAAAGAAAAAAAATCCAGTGTACTGATAATAAGAATAGGAGTGGTACAATTTGAAATACTTTGTAACATATATGCAATTCTTGTTACAGATGGAAAGCTTTATAGTCATCAAAAGCATCATAGAAAGATGTAATATGCAGTGAAGATTGATGTTCTATTAATGTCAGAAAATATGTAGAGAAGTATTTTTCAGCATACTGTTAACACTTTCTAATAATTATCAGAATTGTAATACCTCATTTTCCAAGTGCCCTGAACTTTTACTGCTGGTTGGGTCAATTTTCCTACATAACTTGCTGTATGTGTAATATTAAAAGGTGGATGAAAAATTTAGGGTGTAATTTTGCATATACAACTTTTGTTTGTTGATGTAAACTTTGACATCTGAAATTGTACATAATGTGTATATACGAAAGTGGGCATATAGGTTGTGTAACCAAAAATATGAGCATAAAATTGTCAACACTTCTTTTTTTCCATCCAAATTATCATCCATATGCCTAATACATTTTCCTTTTATCTTCCCCCAGGCTTCAGGCTAAATTTGGTTCTGCTTGGCAGATACCAACAAATGTGTGAAAGCAATAGAAACATTGTGTAATAACGACAAGAGAACAAAGCTATTGAAATAGTTATCTAGAGCATTCTTCCAGAGAATAAAAGATCCTTAATTAGCAACTATCAGGATATTGCTTTGCTAGAGATCATATATTTTGTCTTTAAATGCAGGTCATCATGGAATAATTTTGGCATTCAGTGCTAAAATATCTTAATAGCTGCATTTATATTAAAAAAAAACAACCCCAAACCAAAACAGAAAGCTCTTCTTAAAAGACAGACCTGACCCTTTTAGAAAGAAAAGCTCAGAAACCCCTTCACATCTGACTACAACTAAAAAACTAAAAATACTTGCATTCCCTCAGCATGATAATAGAGATATTGTTTTCTAAAAAATCTGTAGTAGTGGAAACACTACGATGAAGAAGCATCTCTGGTGTTTCATTACTAACATCTGCTTCAGTGAGGTAAATCTATGAGAAAATATTATATCCGATAGTACTATTATTATATGGCTGTTGGAGTTTTGGGGTCATTCCACATTATATGTAGCTATACTGAAAAAGAGCCCTTCAGAATCTGAACTGCATTATGCTTTGAAATTTTATGTCTGCTGTATGTGACCTCTGTGTCAGTTGCTTTTGGACCATGCTGTATGCTAAGTAAGTGACAACAGCTCCAATTAGGTTTCCCAGATGTAGAAAATAAATTTAATTTAAAGGTATTTTTCACTATTCTGAAGTGCTTAACCTCAAGGAGCAGGTTAATGCACTCTGGACACATCCTTTGCACACCTTTTCACTTAGCCTGATCTAAATCAGGAGCAGACACAAACATCAACGGAGGTCACCAGTATAAGACATGTGGAGTAATCAAGGCCAAAGCTCGCATACAAATCTTCACAGGAAATCATTATGCAAATAATTTGTAGATTACACAACCTAAACATTACAGCTATCGAGGGGGGTTTTTGCATAAAAGGTTTAGGTCATTATTTTATTACAATCCCATAAGAAAAAACAGTGTGGAAACTTATGCATGGGGGGGTTTTGGGGGGTATATATATGTATATATATATACAGAAGTTAAAACATACTCATGGCTAATCACCTTTTTATTTAAGTAAAACTAGTTACTAAAGTTACAAGAGTTACGTGTCCATAACTAATGACTAGCACTTGGTCTAATAAGAATGGTCAGTGTTACTGCTAATTCAGTTTTCTCTTGGTAATGTCCATCCCCCAATCCATCCTTGAAAAGCAGTGATCACTGTGTCTAAACTTAATAATCATATAGTTTATAATTGTACTAAGCTGAGGATATCTCTAATGTCACTAGACATACAATTATTAATGCATTTGCCTCCAAACAATACCAGCTTTCAGCCATTTCAGTAGGTTTTCAGCATGTCTGCTTGTCGTCTGTCTTTAATCCTACCTGAAGCGCTCTTTTAAGCATAAGAGCTTTTCTTTGGTGCAATGATGCCCAATCCCAGCTAATCTTTAACTAAGGGCAAAAGAGAGGGCAACAAGCGGCAGAACCCTCGTGATTCAATGCATGCCATGATGAAAGGTACTTGACGTAGCAAACCTTCTTTGAGAAGGAGGAGGACAGACAGCAGGTAGAGGAAGATAGAAGGAAATGCCATCTCAGTCTTCTGAAACCTTGAAAGAAATGAACACCCTGCTGATGTCTTTAATAGTTCATAACAACAGCTGTCTTCCACTTGTGAATATTTCCTATGATGTGGCGCTTCCTCATATGACACTCTTCAGTTCCATCTACCTCTTGTATTGCTTCACGCCTCACTGCACCACAGGAGGCATCATATTGCAAAAAATTCTTCTCTTGCGAAGTGCCTAAGCACCACAGGAATAGTTTTTCTCTGTCAGAATGAAAAGAGACTTCATTGCATATTCCAGGTTTGGAATTTTTTTAGGGTTTTTTTTTGTTTTGTTTTGTTTTGTTTTGCTTTGTTTTGTTTGTTTTTCCCCCAAAACACACCAGTAACCATGAAAACTATCTGACACCATTTAATAAACTAACATTGTAACAGAACTCAGTTAAATTGCCACATACATTATGGTGGCACTTTGCTGCATAATTTAGGCCTAATGTGCTGTTAAGTACATGAGACTTTTGTATACATATATGAGCATACATAGATACCGTATACACCTATGATGCTGTTTAAATGAAAATCAAAAGTATACATAGAAATATATGCGTCTATAGTTATAAAGTTATGCATACATGATGTTACCTAATATTTCTAATGCTCAGTGTTTAATACAGCAAATACAAGTATTATCAATCTAAAGACAGTCTTTGGATTATTCTGTTAAGTATCTCACCGCATTTCTGAGGTATTTTTTGATATTTGCTTTCTTTACTGTTCATCGAAGGATAACGTACAAAGTGTCAGACAGAAATACATGAACCAGTTTTATGATCTCAAAAGCTCCAGTGACTACTGAGTAGATATTTTTCCCATTTGATCAAACAACCAAAAACTGAAGACTCAGTCCTATAAATGCTTAGACATATAAAAGAATTTTGCTCCCGTAAGTAGCTCTTGGTGATATTATTAAAATTCTGGAAGTTAAATTTTTCAGAGCATGCAAATATAAATATGAGCAATATATTAACTATTAAAAACATTATTTTCGCTATAAATCTGCTCTTTAATTAAACATTCTATTCAACAATAACCCATTTAAAAACATTATATTAAAAAACATTGCTTGGCTTTTTTTTTTTTTTTTTTTGAGTATGGCATTTTAAAGATCTATTAAAACAAATCTTATAGGATTATTTAATTCTTAATTATATAAATTAATTTGAAGCCTAAACAATGTAATGCATTGGTAAAAATCCATTTTTATAGCTTTCAATTATGAGATAGACTGTGCATGGACATGTGTATTTTATAATCTTAATTACGCTGGTATATTAATTAAACTTTAGAGAATAAAGCAGGACATTCTGTAAGATAGCATTCAGCTGTTTCTAGCAGTCTAAACCAACCGTTTGTTTACTGATCCATTTTTTGGGGTTGTTTTTTTTTCACAATTGGTGATGCATGTCCAAATTTTGAGGCTTTTGAGCTTTAGTTCAATATAAACCTAGAGCAATTGAATGGCTTTCTTTTTATGTTAGTTAAAGTCATGTTTTGTTTGTCAGGAAGATTTTTATTTAACAAATTCTTAAACATATTTGAAAAATAGTACTTTCCCAGGAAAATTATGTGGGTTTATTTTTATATTGAGCAAGTCCACAAAAAAAAAAAAAAAAAAGAAGAAAATGAAGAGGTATGTTCACCTCACTTTCTAATACAAAGTTGGTATTTCCTATAATCAATACAGATATGCCAATAAAAAACATGTTTAATGGAAATTAATGAAAAGTGTTGTAGCACCCAGTAAAGTCTTACAAAATATTTATTAGTGAAGAAACACAATACAAAAGATTTTAAAGGTTGGATCCTATAATGCTTTGCTGAACAAGATGGAAATCAGAAAAGAATGCAGAATATGACACTAGCTAGTTTATTTCTATTATGAGATGGATGTGTGATTTTTATATTGCATTAGTTATTTAGGCCCAGATACTTAAAGGCATAAAACTTCATCATAAATTTTCTTTTTAGTAACTGTCATTTAGCCCTTTATTTATTATATATATGTATTAAATAGTTTGAAGTTTACAGAAGACATTGAAAACTTCTTTGCTAAGCAAAAGTGCAGAGATTTCTTTGGGCGTTTTGCCTTTCTAAGGACTGCAAAAACAGGCCTTAGGGAAGATCTAACAGGAAACCTATTAAGTGACCATGAGATCACACACTAATCCTACCCTTAGGATAAAATTTAATCCAATCTTTTGACTGAAGTGCTAAATTCCTCCTGGCCTGTCATCAGCACTTGCATAATTACTTCTTTCTTGGTTTTGTGTGTATGTGTCTAAAAGAGACTGTGCAATGTCAAGCTACATATATCAATAGCTCCAAGTCCAGGCATCAGATCTCACATCCTTAACTATTTTGTAGGTTTTTTTCTTACACATGTCAATAACTCATTCTTTGTAAAGATGGTTTAAACCCTAATTTACCTCAATTACTATAATGCAACATGTTTATGATATAATAATGACTTAATTACAAGTATTAAGAATGTAATACTTTTATTGAAAACACATATGAAAGAAAACAAAACTAATTGGCTGTTAACTTCAGTGGTTGTTTTCAATATCTGTCTGTAGCTTTCTGAAACTGTTCTGCCGAATTATTTTTACTTACATCAAATTCTCATTGGAGAATTGGAGTAATTCACTCAACTCACTCATTGGAGTGAGTTTTCTAGCCAGAAACAAAAGTAAGAAAACATGGCACTTGTTCATTCCACATAGATTTAGTAATTTGCATATTTCAAGATTCTAATTCTTAGAAAAGTTTGTAAAATACTGTGTTTCTAGTAAAGGATGACATTTAGATCTACTGATGAATTAGGTTCTAAAAGAGTGCCTTCTTCCACATATTGGAAAGTACTTGAAAGCCACATCTATGTAACAGATGCATACAATATGCTGTTGTTTCTTTGGAAACCCCTTTTATGAACTACCTTATAAATTTTTGTTCAGGGATGACCCAGCGTATTCAGTTACACTCTAAATATTTTATGCAAGTACAGTATGAAAAAGAGAACATTATTTAAAAAGTGGTATTACGTATGGTTTGGGTTTTGTTTTGTGGTTTTTTTGCGGATGGTTTTTGGTGGTTTGTTAGGTTTTTTTTTTATTTTTGGTTGTTGTTTTAATAAGGTAAATATATTATTCAAATGAACTATACAGAGAATTTCTGTCTGGTCAATAATTCAAAGCTTCATTGTCTGTGATTTTGCTGGCAGATTTAGTAAATATTTATTGAGTAATACTAGAAGGATTCAATAAGACTAGAATTGAATTTATTCAGCCCTGCAGTCTCAAACCTTTTTTTGAATATACAGCATGTGTATTCATCTGATTCAAAGACTTCTGTTGCTACATATTCTACTAGATAATTTCTGATGGTTAGTTATTCTTTGAGCTGCTTATTTTTCAGTCCCATCTGAAAGTATCTAATTAGAGACAAAAAAAACAGTCCAAAAGCTAATTTTTCCCTCTTTGTTAAATAGAAGTACTTTTTAAATTTTAAATAATTTAATTATTTTCTCATTCACCAATATAAATGATTGAGAAAAAAGTGCTCAGTGAAAAATGATTCAAGCCTTTTCATAGCATTACAAATACCTGCATTAGTTCTCACTTTTTTTTTTAAATTATTTATGAATGCTGTTTAATGCTTCTGTAGCTGAAAGATTTTATACGAAAGATCCCTGTATTAGAAATAAAGAAAATTATCAGACTATGTGGTATAATGCTTAATTTCAACTGGAATTTCAGGTATGCAAACATCAAATCCAGTCCTCCACATATCACAGCAATCAGCTCAATATGTTAATTGAATAAATATGGAAACATACAGAAAATACTGTTAGTAATATCAGGCGTTCTCAGGTAGAAATTAAAAACTAATCAGCAAAAGGATACAATAACTATAGAAGATTACTTGTATGTCCATGTTATATTTTTCTGAAATTATTTTGATTATCGCACCAAAACCATGCAAATCTGGGCTCCAAAATACATGTATGCAATAATGAAAGCAGTATCAATCATTAGACCTACTGGAACTAATGTTCAGATTTTCAGGAAAAAAAATACAAAAAATTTGTTTGGATGAAAACTCAAACAGAAATCTTAATCAAAATCAGTGCTATTAACACTAATATTAATTTGGACAATACAATCCCTTTAAAATCATACTTTCTTTTTTAAATTTGCAATCTGTATATTATAATATTCACTTCCTGCCTTAAACTAGTGGGAGAATTGCTGTGTAAGTTGAACAGTTACACATTTCAGTGGCAAAGTGATGTTTGAATGCAGCTTTTATTAGCTTCCTAAGTGCCCAGTGCTGTTCCCATTGGCAGTGCTCCCACTGACTTCAATCAGGGCAGGAACAGGCCCTAATTTTGTAAGGCACTTTAGGATCCTTTGGGAAGAAAGGTGTTAGAAGAATACAAGCCATAATTATCAATTAGCTGTCAACAAAGCACTCTCACAAATATGTCCCGTGGTCACAGAACATCATATCTTAATTTCAAATTTCTGTTTGCTGTAGCAAGTTTAATGCTGCTACTGGATTATTATTTTTCCAGGCTCTGGGACACTTTGTGACACCACAATTTCCAAATTTGACATGAAGAATTTTGATGCCTGTGTAACAGAAAAAAAAAACAAACCCAAAACTAAGCCAACCAAGGCAATTTTTCTAAGATTAGATAAAATAAGATAGACCAAAATACCTGTCTGTCTTCTGACTTTGCTACCCTAACTACAGCTAAATCCTTTCTATATAAGAATCTGACATCAAGGATTGAAAGGCTGTACATATATAAAGAGATGCTTACAAGTTTAAGTTTAACCAACATTCTAAGTATTAAATACTCTATGTTCTGTATGTTTTTACTTTTGCATCTCTTCATTTAGATAGTCAAATTGAAATCTTCGATTTAACTTCCGGTAACAAAAATACTTGCTTTCAGAGTCTCTGCCCTGAGAATAACTGCTTCCTTCTCAATATTAATAAACAATTTTGACAATGTTAATCTTTTCAATACTTAGAATGCAGAGATAAATGTAAATTAACCATATTCCCAAATCATGAACTCACTAACATGAGCTCCTATTTAACCACTGTGGCCATTTAACTTGTTTTAACACAGAGAGGTCGAAGGCCTCTTAGCAATTGTTCACTCAACTCCTAAAAACCCTGCGAATCCCAAAAATAGATGTGACCTGATTTTTTCTAAGCTTAATGAAAGCAACAACAACAATAAAAACAACTATTCTTATTGAAGCATTTGAATAGCAGCTATTTAACATCTTTATAATTCAATCAAATTCTGCAACCCCTATTCAAATTTAAAAAAACCCCAAAAACCACCCAGTTTTAGAAGACAAGACAAATGAAGACATTCAGAACCTATAGCTACTTATATTATATATATAGTTTTACAGTTCAAATATCTGAATAAATAAAAATATTCATTAACCCTTGTGGTACCTTTCTGCCATTAGGCTTAAACATTGTTATCAGTAACCTTTTCAAGCCAGCAACATTCAACTGAAAACAAAAAGTAAGCATTTCAGAAACTGAACTAGTTTTAGATTTGAAGGTTGTTAGGCCTTTTCGAACACATCAAAATACTCTCTGATACACACACCTAATTGTATATTGTCTACATGAGTAAATCCAGAAAATACCTTTTCATAGGAAGAAAATACTTTTGTAACAGTAATCATAATCCCAGTAAGTTCAGAAACACTTGCTTCTCCACCAGACAAACCATAACTCAGACTAAGTATTGACATAAGCCTGCATGTGTCAGACATATATTTAAATTCCAAACTCCAAACGTAAAAGTATGTTACACAAAAAATTCTGACTGAACCCGATGAGACAACTCACAAAAATCAAATTTTCACATGTGGAAGTAGTCAGAGAATTGCAATTTACTTTGGAAATTTTGTCTTCATTGCTGTGTTAAATGATTTTCTGTTTGAATTGTGAGGTAATATTGAGTTTTAATGATTAAATGAACATTTGTGAGGCCTTACATCAACACACAGAGAGGGAGATAAGGGTACCTAAGTCTAAGACAAACATAAAAGAAAACAGTTTCACTATGCAACTGTAAATTGAAATTACACAGTATTGATCAGACCAAAGATGGGAATTTTTTGGTATTTTGCCATAGACGATTATATAGAGCAGTAAATAATTCTCAAACTTTTAAACAGCAAATGAGGCAAAACTAATACGTATTATAACATTAAAGAAAAACAAATCTGAGTCATTTGGACAATTGCTTATAAGACAAATATTATGAAGATAGACTGATGAGACAGAGGTTTTCTTCCTCCATAATTAAAGATCTGATCCTAACTAACTCAAATAAAAACTTCTTAGTAATACAAGAAGTCTTCAGAAATATTTAAGTATAGATAACACTCGGTATATAAAATATACTGAAAATTACAGAACACATTCATTGTATAAAATTATGTGTGGATGAAAAAATATTACCCATCATAAATACATTCCATTGTATCTTTAAAAACAGGTGAATTTAGAATCATTATCTTAACTACTTCTCATATTTTTAGAAACAACTTTTCACAAGAGAGTAGCAACTTCTTATCCTTTAGGAAAAAGTATTCTTAAGGAAGAATTAATGTACATTTTAGTGCAATATGCATTAGTGGACTTTCACCATTATAAAATTATTAAGTAATATATAGCACAATAAAATTAATAGATTCTACTGTTCAACATGATATTATGGCACATTGCCACTTACTTGTTGGAAGCTATTACTTGTCAGGCCAAAAAAGTTAAAAATAAACATTTCAGACCCAATCAGAAATTGTCGATGAGGACATCACTTTACCACTTAAATTACTCTGATGAAAAGCTTCATTAAATAAGCACAGTCTAATTATATGACAAATCCTCTCTTCGAGACAAGGTGCATTCAAAAAAACTAACTATAGGGAAAAAAATAAAATCTGGACCATGTGGTGCGCCAGACACATGTTCATATAAATGCATGTTTATGCAAGCATGTATCTGCGTTACAACTTTACACTAACGATGCCTTAGGTAGAATTTTAAAAAAAAAATGACTACCCAAAACATAATTTCCTTTGGCAATGATGAGGATTTTGCTTAGGGTGTTATACCTGCTATAAAAAAGCTACAAAACCAAACACACCTCTTCACTGCCTCACAGTGTAAGAGCGGAGAGAGAAGGAGAGGAGAAACGCAGACCATGTGATTTTCCTTAGAAAATCAATAGCTATGTAGAAGAGTACAATATTTTTCTTTAAAAGAAACAAACACACTGAAGAACAATAGCTTAGATCCCTTTGCACACAACAGTGCTCTGTACTTGAAATAAAAAGCAGCCTTAAAAGCACAGGCAGGCAGTTTGATTCAGTAATGTGCAGGGAAAAAAGAATGACAATTTAAAATAAGTAAAAATAAAAATACGTAACTGTTAACTCTGTTTCAAAGAGTTAGAATGTTTTTAAACATTAATGTTATAAACTTGAAGAACCCATCAATATACAGTGTTTTAAATAACTCCCACCACCAGTACTGACTACGTTGCATGATATGTTTGGATGGAAGTAAACAAAAAAATCCACCCTTAAAAGACCAAGCATAATTTAATCACTGAAAAAATAAAACAACCTTAAGAAACAGCCAAAGCTGTAACTGATAGAGATGTTATAACCAGCTGAGATTTGAAATACCTTTGTAGCAGGGATTTTCCTTATGCAAGATAGGCTAATAAACAGTCTCTAACAGGAAGAGAAAAACATACAGCATAAAGACATTACATGCTTCCAAAAAAGTAAAATCAATGGGAGAATTTTCATTCACTTCAAAACCATCAAATATACTGATTAGGCAATTTTTCCTTTGATGCACTTTTCATCATCACTAAAACAAGATATTTATACTTGGGAATAAATGATTCAGCAGAATATTCATTCATTGAAAGTGGTTCAAGTTCTTTGATGCCAGTTTAGGCATTTCCTATAAATTTGAAAACAGAAAAATGTACATATTCTTGAATTTTGAGCTTAATGTGAAGGATATCATAACCCCAATGTTTTGGTTTGTTATAAGTTACCAGATACCATCTAACCGGAGGTGCAGCACTGTATGTAACTACACATAAACTCATGTAACCACCTCATTATGTCACTTATAAAGAGTTGTATGAATAGCTAAAAAAAAAAAA
>VZRR01014149.1:0-10334 GCA_013398015.1 Oreocharis arfaki | reverse complement strand
CTCCCGCCGCCGCCAGGTGGCAGCGCAGGGCGGCGGATGGCCTGCGCGGGGCCCCGCGGGCGCTACGCCCGGCTCGGGCAGCGCGGCCGGAGCGGGGACGGAGGAGGCGGCGCCGCGCCCAGCGCGTTCCCTCTGTTCCCGGGGGGATGACCGCCGTTATTAGGTGTGCATGTGGACCACAGAGAGGTTTTTTGGTGCCAAGGCTGGCTGTAGCTCTGGGGATGTTTTTTTTTTCCGATTAAATTTCGGGTTTTGTTTTCGGAGAAATTGCGTGTTTGGCTGATCTTGAAAAAAATAATTTAGAAAGAAGGCGGTTTAATTGCATACGTGCAAAGATGTGCACGTGTTTGCGTTTGTGTATTCATTGTTGCTATGTGCTGTCTAGATTGTGGTACATAAGGCTAATAGGTGTTATGCACACAGGAACACATGGAGTACACCCCATGTGCACAGAGGTTGGAATCCAATCCTTTAACTCAAAGGTAATGCTAGATGTGTTTGTGCCTCTCTGTTTTTCCTGTGTAAGCACTGAACAATACTTTGTCCGTGGTATGTGATTTCAGCACATCTCTATCCAGCAGACCTCTGTTAACTCATGTCTTAACATCCCAACATGCTAAACCCAAAAATTATTGTAAAGTATAATCTTTTTTGTAATGCTCGGCATTCCCTAAAAGGCATATTTATCTTCTCTGCAAACATGAAATTAGTGTGACTCAAATCTTATTTCCCTAGGCCTGAAATAAGCAAGATCTGGTATTTGGATAGAAGACAAATTTTTCATATGGACCACATAATTTTCCTGACCTTGTAGAACCTCTTTGAAATCTTCTCAGTGGGACAAATTACTTAGTTATATTCTTAAAGGGTCCCTGACTTTCCTGTTTTGATGCAAACCCAGTTAATTCAGAGGAAGATTTTGAATGGCTTTAGATTGAGTTCCAAGGTGCTACTTTTAGTCAGGAAAAAATACCAAACCATACCGTACACTTTCCCCCCCTGCCCCCACATACACTCTTTTAAGCTCTTCTAGTATGCAACATAGAATTTATGATAGTGGAACAAAAAAAATTCACAGATAGTAAACAGAGATGTCTTACAGGAGTTTCTTATGGCCTCACTATTTTTGAAAAACATTTCTTTCGAATTAATAATTCTTGATTTTGAATATATGGGATTCTATGCATATATGCTTGCATTTTTTAGGCCTGTCATATTTATAGCATCTGCCTGTGTTTCTATGCTATTTTTCTTTCTGACACACAAAATTAAACTCACATAAATACTTTTTTTATTCATAACAGAGAACGATATTTTAAATAACCCTCCTATCTAGGCTGAGCTTAACTCTTTCTTGAAACTGATTTGGAGATCAGTTGACATTTCATATGTCTGAAATAATGTTAGAAGCTATCATGTTGAAGTCAACACTGTAGATGTATCTCAGTTTAATTTTTCTGATACTCTTCTAGTGAGATATTAAAAAGTATAATAAGTAGAAAGTCTGATTTAATAAAATCTTACTTCCAAGTTGTTAGACTGCTAGATGGTTTTAGTAGCGTGCTGGAGATTTAAATAGTTGTTAGTGTAGAATTATCATGCTGTTGTTCCATTCATTCTTATTCTTAGTCCAGAAGTATTTCTGATAGTGAAAAGTTTTATCTGAATATTTGAACTAGAACTGTCATTTTAAACCAAAGCACGAAAACATCAAACAGTAAATGCTGTTAAGTTTGTGAGAAAAAAAAAAAAATATATTGTTGCTTCTTGCTAATTTATCTTTCATCTACTTTCCTTTAAACTGGGAAATCCTAAAAGCCTTTAAACTGAAATACTCAGGAGGAAAGATGGAAATAATTAGTATAATCCTCGTATAGAATACAAGTAGAGGGACCTGAGTGAGCATGGAGCAAGAGTAAAGATAGTTCAATGAAAGCATATGAGATATACATGCATTACATGTAGAACAACTTGTAAGTGTACAGATCTACCCTCTTTCTGTAGCACTTCAATTTATAACAATGGCAGGAACAGCTGATGTTGCATGTGGAATCAGACATGGGAAAACAGGTATCTGGGGGTTTCAAAGTTGTCAAATGAAATGTATTGGAACAGAAGGATAGACACTCTATAGAAAAGTTGAAAAAAAGGTGTTGAAATAATTTCATGTTAATGCAGTAAAGTGTGTCAAGGAGTGAAGACCATTAACAATAGTGCAATAAAAATGTTAAATTTGACAGTGACGATGAGATGGTGCCCACTTGAATGAAAATCATGGAGCAAAGGGTAGGAAAAATATTAGGTAGGGATGCAATCTATTGTGAATCTGCTGGTACAGATTTGAGCTGGAAAATAATGCCTACAAGAACGGGGCAGGGGGGAGGGGAGCTAAAGCTGAGATTGTCTGATCATGCAGATTTGTGTGATTTCTTATGGGCAAGCATCACCAAAAAGTTCAGCCAGTGTTGCTGGGGATGATACGAATTTGAACATGATAGAGGATAGCTTCTTTTATGGAACAGATACTGAGCAAGCAAGAGACAAGGATAATTTAGACGAAATTTTAGTAAATGATAGGCTCTGCGGGAAAAACTAATGATAGAAAATAATCTTAAATATGATGGTTTCAGGCTTTTCTACTTCATGTGAAATTTCAAGACAGAAGAATGTGAAGGATCTGTAACTGCAGTCCAGTGTTTCAAAAAGCCAAACTCAGAAATAAAAAATTTTAGGGGGGAGTACTGGAAGAAGAATTCAGATAAGACAGATGGTACTTTATGAAAAAAAAAAAAAAAAAAAGCAAATATTATTGAATTTTTACAGTGGGGGAGAAGGGAAGAAATAATATAGCCCACCTAAACCAGAATGAGAAAGAATTTCCAGAAGGTAAAAGCCTCAAGCAAATTATTAAAAGTAAGCAAAAAACCTAAGGAGAATGGAAAAGAGATATTGATTAGCACAAAGAAATCTGCATCAATAATTAGAAGGCATAAAACCAAACTGAGAATGGTCAGAAACCTTGTTAAACCAAAATGTGCACAGAAACATAGTAAAAACTTCTTAAGCAATGTAAATGCATTGAGGCCTTAAGAAGTGGGATGATTGTGAAAGGATGGGGTGGACATTAAGATTAAAGTAGGCCCAGACTAAATAGGTACCAGAAAAGTTGCTTCTGCTTCTGGTAAGAATACATGTAAATTTTGATATAAAGTAGGAATAGGGTAAGAGAAATCCCATCCTCAGTGTATCATGGCACAAGCATTTGGTCCAGCAATTTTATGTCTTAAAATACTGAAAGGATCAGCTCCTATGTAATACACTTAGCACTGATTTAAGGGTATAAGGTAAGTGGCTTTAGACAGAATTTGTAGTCAAAATTAGAGGTCTTTCTGAGAAACAGATGTGTTGAGATACATATATGTGTAAATATATATATATACTATGTAAATATTTGCAATTTTAGTCTTACTGTCCATATTTTAACATGTCATTATTTCTAAATTTAATTCTTGTGTATCTATATATAGCTTTCTTTTGGCCTAGGCTGATAGAAATAGTGTGAAATTGAATAATGCAGTCTACATACTCACAAATTAAAAGTTTTGCTATAAACTGGGAAGATCCAAGTTTATAAAATATTCCAGAAATTCCAAGCAAGTAGTCAATCAGGAAGGGGTTATAAGTTGCTATTGTAAATTAAGTACTTATATAAAGGCAAAAGAGAAATGTGATTTTATGATATATTAGACAGGATGTCCTAATAGGTAGGTAGGCATTATTCATATTGGAAAGGATGTGCTTCTTCATGAGTTCCTGGTGTATTATGCATGGTTCTAGTCATACATTCAAAGAAGATACTAAAATGAAGTCTAAAGATCAGAAAGAAACTATGGTAATTAGGGCATGGAAAATGTGTCTACCGAAGAGAGTTAAAAAAAAAAAACAAAAAGGCATACATAGCCAAATAGATATTGAAAGGGCATGTGAGTCCTTACAAATGCATTTTCAGTTAAGTGCTTAAAAAAAACAAACAAAATCAGAACGTATTTGAACCGAAGAGTGATGTTGGCATGCCACCAAATACTTCTATATTGATTATAAGACCTAGGAAAGGGAAGAAGTTTACTGACTGTCTGAGACTGGAAAGGTCTTCCATATAGGTAATCAGGCCAAAAAAGTTTTTTAAAATAGAACTTGAAGAGAAAAAAATTGTGTAGTTGAATGGGACAGTTCCTGTTAGAAAAGGGACATTTGTGGCAAGTTGGAAAGAGCTTTTTGAAGAAGTTGGAATATGTTTTTTCTACACTTATACTGTATCTCTTCTCTGCCTCAGGGCTTACTGCAGGCTCTCAGGTCAGGTAGGATGTTTCCTCCCTTTATTGTATAATTTAGATTCTGAGTTATGTTAATTTTTTTCTTTTTTCTGTTCTGCTTTGTATAGTGGGACATGTTGTAACTCCTAGAACATTCTGCAAAGAATTTCTAACATGTTTCCTCCTATTGAGGGGGTCTCCACAGACCATTGGCAGTGCCCTTTTTTCTCTTCTTCCTTCCTTTTTTCTTTTCCCCCAAGGAAGATTTGAGGTTTGACTTTTGGTCTTTACTGCAATAAAGGCTTTGAGTCAGTGGCTAGTACCACCTAGACTAAAAGTTCTGTAGATCTCTTCTTTATTTCTTTTTTTTTTTTTTCCTTAATAACTAAATATTTAGTAGGATGTAGAAATGTAGATAGTCCCTTTCAGCAATATGCTTCTATTACTACTGCTTATGAAAATCAAATTCAACTCGGTTCCATTATCTCCAAAATGCTAGCTAAATTTTCAGCATTTTCAATAGGACATGGCATGGATTAGGTGGCATACTGCAAAAAATCTCTCTAAAATTTCCTAAACTGTTCTGTCATTATACATTAGTTCTGACTTTTCATTTCTCTTATCTCCTTGCTATACTTAGGATTATCAAATAATTAAAATTATTTTATGTCAAATATGTTTAATATAAGATATCTAAATCTATCCATAATAACTGAAATAAAAGGATTTTGATTTCTTCTGGATCTGAACACTTCCTCTGGAATAGCTTCTTACTTTTTCTGTTGGAAGTTGTAGAGTAGGAAGGGAGGTTTATTAATATCCTTACATTCTGGGGTAACCTGAAGGTACGAATCTATTAAGTTACTCTTTTCTTTCTGCTTTAACTTTCTTACACTAAGCAAAACAGATTTAACAGGGGAAACTCGGAGAATTACCAGGTGTTTTCTGCCTTAATGGTTAACACATTCAATAGGAGGAGCAGGCTTAAAATTTCTACACCACATTAGTTAGCAGAAAATTGAATATGATCAGTATACTATCAGTATACTGTCCCTCAAACACAGAGGCTGACCTGTCTCATCCCTGTTCACTTTGCAGAAGTTAAGCATCTCATGAGAATTTCTAATGAACTGTTCCTCACAAGTGACACAAGGGGAAGTCAGAAATTGAAAATCAGAGATTGTGTATAAATTAGACTTCCAAGTGATTCAGTAGTAACAGCACTAATGTAATTCCTAATGTCTTTGAAAAAGGTTGCTGCAAGAAATACAGCAAGGAATGTTGATCCTTGAGGCACGTGAAGGTACCCAGGAAGAATTTTGGCAGTCTTAAGGGTTTTTGAATACTGGATTTAGGCTCTGTAAATGATAGGTAAGAATATATACATATATATATATATACACATAGGTAAATGTCACCCTGCATAAGTGGATACAGGTGCTTAGCTTTATGTTTTACCATTTAAATCATTTTTTGTAACCTACTTGAACACACAGTAATTAATACAATAAAAAGAAAAAGCCTTAATCTGAATTTTTCAAGAAAACAAATCTACTTCTATACATTTCTACATCGTGTTTAAACACATATTTACAAAATATAAGCATATTACACGTGTCAGTTTTACATTTTTATGTACATAAATTCACAGGCTGATTCTTAATGAGACAGCTTTGTCTTTATTTAAAATAAATATGGAAATTTATTTACAAATTGGTAATCAAAAATCAATTATTATTTTACCATTCTACCCAAGAGGCACTATAACTGTGTTATGATGTATTAAAGGAAAATGAGGAATATTTTGTTTTGTTTTGTATTTTTAAGTAAGTAGGCTTGCTCCAATGAAAATGCAAAAGCCTCAGAATGAACTGAACTGGCATGTTTTGGCTACTCGGCGTGACCTGAATTTCATACCACTAGTGGCTCCTCCAGGTCTTCCTAGAGGGGCGGTTTCATCAGTTTCTGCCACTAGGTGTCCCTATATGTGTGCAGGAAAACCCTGATGGAAACATTAACTGAAGGAGGAGAAGAGGAGAAATTGAGTGGGAGGAGTAGAAAAGCTGATAGTAAACTTCCTTCATGATTTTGAGTTCTGTTTGACAACTATCTTGCATATTACTGAAGAGAAAATATGAATGGATTCATGATTGTGCATTTATATTTCAAAGCAAGCGTTTTTTAAAAGAGAAATGGATAATGTTCTCTTAGGTATTACATAGTCTTTTTGATGTTATGTAATCTTTTTGATATTATGCATTTATATACATATATATATAAAGTCTTCTAAAAAATTGTCAATTTGTTGTATATTTGGTAAATTTATTATCATTTTAAAATTATTCATACCATTTGGTATAAAAAATGGATTTTCACATAGTAAACACAATTAATTATATATGTCAAAGAGCAATGAAGAAACGTGTACTGTGATTAGCTTCTCTGGAACATCTTGATAGATGGGGTGTTTCAAGAATTAAGAGCCTTTGATGGATTGTACAGCCATCTAACCCTTACAATTAATGTTTAAATAGATCACTAGTAATGGAAAATAATGTGGTTTAGACCACAATTCTTTTTGTAATCAAGTGGCTATTAAATGTTATGCAAACATTCTTCTAGTGGGACACTTCTTTAATCAAAGTCAGCAGCCATTATGACAGGAAAGCTTTTAAAATTATTATTATTATTATTACCTAATAATAATAGTAACAACAATAAAAATACAAGTAAAAATTAAAATAGAGGTTCTTTCAGTTATCATAAATAGGATACTTGAACAGACACTTCAGAGTATTAAATAATCATTTTCTCTGACATCAAAAGGCTGCATGTACAATGATAGCAGGATTATACTGCTATTGTCCAGAAAACAGAGTTGTCGAATAGTGTGTTCTCTTTTTCAAAATACAGACCTTTACTTAAAAAACAAGCAAGCAAATGAGCAATCTTTCATCATTCTCAATACCATTCAAAACATGACTAGAGAAAAGCTGCTTTTCTGAACCTGTGATTCTGAGCTTACTTCTTTTCAACTTGTAGAGAACAAGAGCTCTCTTTTGGAGATGTCAGCACGGTTAAACATTTTACTTCTGGACTTTTGTATCACACATAAAACGAATTTGAAGTCTTAAGATTTTGGAATCAGGGAAACAGGCTTTATTTTGAAGGTATTTATTATCAGCATAATTTTTTTGGAATGTCTCTACTGGTTTTAAGGGAGTCATGGTCTTGGTTTAAAATTTGAGCCCGTAGACTTCTAACACAAGAGTGAGAGAGTTGCAGTTAAGACTGCACTTAAAACTTATGCATTGATGAATACATTAATGGATCATAGCTTATTATTCTTCATTAGCCTTGTGTACTTCAACATAGATATGATAATCTGGTATTTATTTTGGATTTCCACTTGTCTATTTTAAATTAAGTTAAATTTAAGTATATCACAGTTGACAATACTGTGTCTTGGCAAACCAAGAAAGCGATGAGGCAAATTTATTTAAAAAAAAGGAAAATCTGTCCTTAAGGATACTGTGGTGGATTCCCATAATCTTCATACCACAGGCTGGGATTAGGCTACTTTGAGTGTCCATTGCTTACAATGTTTTTACTGTAGGCAATGGAAGGAGAAGAACTGATACTTTCATTCAATATGAAGAAATAGAGCATGAGATTTGTGAGCAAGGGATATTAAACATTATTGTAGACAAGTGGAAGACACAAACAAGAATCTGTGTTTTATAATCAGTAAAATAACTGAGTAATACCAATGTTTTATTAGTTTACCACTGAAGTTACGGGTTTAAGTGAAAAATGGTAGTGATATGTCGTGAGACTTCTATATTGTGTATACTCCCTATATAAAAACATAAAGATATCTTGAAAGACACTAAAGATACATTATATTGAATAAAAAGAAAACAAACTCATCACAGCTATATGATACACTTTAGTTAAGAATATCAAAATGCCCTGCAAGCGTTGTTTATATAATACAAACTATACAAGTTATAATACACCAAGGACCTTCTCACACCCTCTGGTAAAGAGCAATATAGAGTTAGAATCTTCAGAGGAAAAACTTCTGAAGAGCAGTTTATTTTTGCATAGAGATGGTGTGAAAGTTATGTCTTAATGTAGTTTCAGCGCTAGATCTCTATATATATATCCCTGTGGAACATAAACATCCTACAAAACTTAACTTGAAAGCCGCATGGGATTTTACTATGTTTATTGCTCTTATGGTGGTACCCAGTAGTTGCAAATGGCATTCTCCACCAGACATATCTGATCAGTTAGTATCAATCCATAGTGCTGTTCTGTAACCTGTGAGTTAAAGAAAATAATTTGGAGTGAGAGTGTCAGTCTTAGTGGCACCCAGTGGTAACCGAATACTGGGAAATCACTTCATCAAACTTGGCTACCTGTAAATTTGAAGTCACGGTAGAAACAGCAGATGAAAGAGAGGTGAAAGGGAATGTTATCCCCAGTCTTCATTTCAGGAATGGAAGGAAAATGAGATCAGTTAACTGAAATGTTGCATTATGGAATATTGAATACCTTATTAAATAAATTAATTTCTCAGATCTCCCTTTCCAGTATCTCATCCAGAAAATGCATTGGACTCCTAATATAGTAAAATGCTGGAAATATTTGGTGTCGTTTTATGTCTTGCTTCAGTCTGTTTTTGGGGGTTTTTTTTGTTTTGTTTTTTTTTTTAATGCAAATTTATTGCTGAAAATTTTGGCAACAGAGAATTTTGATAAATAAGAGTATCAGTGCCTGAATCATGAAGTCTGCCTTGTCTAGGATGAGCTTTAGCATTTGAAGCCTATGTAGGTTCTGCAAACTTCAAGATTAGTTAAGAAACTGTCTACGTTTACAAAATGTTGCCTTCTTCTGTAATGCATCTATGCAGTACTAGATTAAATTAAATTAAATTAATTCCTTCCACTTGAACAATTTCCCAACTATTGTAGGAAAAGCAAGAAATATTTTACATCACTTTATAAAATGAAACTTACTTTTTAAAGGCAGATGAGTACCATGTTTTGACATAGTCTTACTAGGCAACCATGTATGGTATCTAAATCAGGGCCAGTTCATCTTAAATACTGTCCTATAGATAGTGATGTGAGATGGGCATCTGTCAAGGATTATTCTAATTACCTGAAGTATTCTCTAAATACACATCCCTCTCTACTGATTGTGGAGACGTAATGCATTTAGCTTAGTGTCTGTTGCCTAAAATCAAGTGGGCTTAATACGTACTTGGTGAATGGTCAGTCAATGAATAAAACAGAGAGACACCTGAATATAACTGTAAAGAGATAAAAATATGTTTATACTTTGTGTCCACTGTAGTCTTACTGACATAGATGGGGCTTTCTGGGAACTATAGTGCTACTAATCATGGGGTGGATATTGTGTCAAAATTCAGACTTGAATTAGCAAATTTCTTTTAAAAACTTAATATTACAGGAAAAACCCGAAGTTCTCTTTCAAAAATTATTTCATATTGTTTCTAGCAAGTGCACATGAAAATTTCTGTACAACCAAGTACATTTTATCTAGTTATATCTGTAATAATATGGATTTCCTGATTGTTTTTCTGTTAGATTGACATGGATGAATATATGGATTATGGAATATAGCTGTTAGGATTGATGTGATAGCAGATCTTTCTATCAGATAAGGTTTTTTGTCTATTTCATTCTTTGCTATTATATATTGATTAAAATCTCGTGTAGATGCCCTAATAGGAAATCAATTTCCTTTCTTTGTGCTTATATTTTCTTGTAATAGAAATTCCTGTTTATTCAAGAGATTATATTTCATTAAAAGAGCTTTTTATTAATTTGTATTTTATTTTCTTTCATTACATATTCCATTGTTCTTAATAATATTTTTAACCATCGTTTTTTTGTTTGCATGCGCTTTACTAAAGCTCAGTGGTTAACCTTCACATCCAAGATGAAATGGAATAACTGTCTTTGTTGCACTGATTTACCAAAATATGGG
>VZRR01014144.1:475727-637906 GCA_013398015.1 Oreocharis arfaki | reverse complement strand
GCCGTGGGCGGGAGGAGCCGCTCGGGGGCTCCACCAGGACCGTCCCCTTCGTAGTCTCCACCTGCTGCATTTTTCCTATGGCCATTGCCTGCTTGCTGAAGGAGGTGTGACCTGTCAGAGCCCTGTGCTCATCTACATCCTTGGTCCCCAGGGAGATGGACGAGGACTATGCCCATGGTACCTGCTCCAAAGCTTCCAGAGGCACCAGAGCCGACCAACAAGGTCGGAAGAGTGGCAAGGAGGTGGCTCTCCCTGCCACCAGCTGAGTGGTGACACCCTTGTCCAGGTTACAATCCCGGAACAGAACCATTTAGATTGGAAAAGACCCCTCAGATTGATCACGGTCAGTTCCTGACCCTTCCTTCTCCCCTTGGTTATATGGTTTGGTTATTAAGGGGTGACCTTCAGTTCCCTCAGGGGTACTGCTCCCAAGTGCTGCACAAAGATGCCAAAAGCAGCCCACAGCCCAGCGCTCTCCTGCGTTGCCTTCACCTCCCTGTGCTGCCCTTTGGGCAGGCCCCCCTTTTCCATGTGAGCTCAGAGCTGGGAGCGGTGTTCAATAGGGGTCCCGCCTGCAGGGACAGGGGCCCAGAGGGGAGTGGCTGGTGAGAGTCCAGTGGACACACGGGTATGTGCACTGGTAACACTGGTGAAGCCAGAGAGGCTCCGATGATTGCTCTTCCCCTAAGTCCTGCAATGGTTATTCCTGGCCAAGGAACAAGGTCAGAAAGCAACCTGGATCATGGCATGCTTCAGCCCAGAAACCAGAAGTTTTGTGGAGAAGCCCAGGCACACTCGCCTCATCCTTGCTGTGTGCAGGTGATGGGAGTTGGACAGAGATGCTGTGCCACCCCCAGACCTTCTGGCCACCCTCCAGATCCAACTGCTCCCCCAGGTACCCCAAAACATGCTTCAGTGGGTCCAGCACTAGGGTGTCGGGGAGCCCCTTGTATGACCACACTGATTCTGGGATCTCGATTCAATCAGACAAGAGTTGGCACAAAATGAGGGAAAACAGACACGAACTCTCCCATAAATGCATAAAGTTACTTTATTTTCAGTATACATTTAATTTTGAAAAATATAAATGCTAAAATATCTCATCATCTTCATCTTTTGATTCCATAAAAGTCACAATAGAAAGCTTCATAAAACTGTAAAATACTATAATGTTATAAGGAATTTCATGTCTTATATTACTGGAAAAAAAAATCACTTTAATATATTTGAAATGTTTTCTGCTTTTTTCCTTTTAGTTCCACCATCTGATCCACTTCATTTCATCCTAAGTTCTCGTTCTCTCCTCCAAAGCAAACACGGACTTAGGAGAATTAAAAACAATAATAAAAGTATCTCAAAGTGCGACTTGATTCAAATACAGATACAAAGGTGTATCAGCCCAGGGGAGGGGGCAGTGCAGGCCGGGCTGGGACAGAGCTGGCTGTGGCCAGTGGCCATCATGCATCCAACCGTGAGCTGGGACCTTGGATTTGCTGAGGGAAGGTCATTTCTGATGGCTGCCTCTGATCTTGGAGGGCTTTGGGTCAGTCTCCACACCTATTCCCTGAAGCGCCCACCGAGGCTTTTCTGCCAAAATACCTAATTTGGATTGAAAGGATGTTTTAGTTATTTTCGAAGGCATACGGCATGCAGAGAACCTTTCCTTGCCATGCTGCAAGCTCTTCCCTGCTGCCGGAGGCGGGTGTTTCTCATGGAGAGCCAGAGAACCCTTTGTCCTGTCAGCAGCACTGCCCTCGGCACAACACAGAAAACACAACACAAAGAGAAAGATCTGGATCAGCAGTCAGGACACTTCACGTGCATTTAACATGGTTCGGAAGCAAAGACCTCATTTTTGGGGAGACAAGTTACCAGGCACCAGCAGATGGAAGCTGCACCCATCAAACTGATCGGGCGAGCCCCTGCGATCCCCCTGAGGGCAGCTTTGCTCTGGGACTGCTGCTACACATCCACGGTCCGGGCAGGACCCAAGCAGCTCCTGTGTACTCTGCAGGCAACGCTCGAGCCTGCATCCCCACTGTGAGCCAGGACCGGTGTTCACCAAGGGATGGAGGGCATTGGCTAAAGCTGGCATCACGCTTCCCAAGTTACCTGTCCTCCAGCAGCAGAAGGGATCTCAGAGCTGCTCCTCCTCAGGCCTTTCCCAAGTCTCCCCAGCATTTTCAGAGCAGGTTGCAGTTGGGTTCCTGGGATACCCAACAGAGATTTCATGGAAACAGAAAGGGAGACCCCTCAAGAGCGAGCAGGGGCTGTACAGAGGTGATGGCTCCTATGTGGGAGCAGATGCTAAAATTTGGCATTTAAGGTCTCAGCACCATCAGAAAATCCTCTTGACTTCACCAACCCAGACTTTGGTTTCAAAAGGACCAAGTGGCAGCACGTGTCCGTCCTCTGCTATGGGATTGTCTCCATCAGGGAACTTGCCTAGAGAGCTGGGGTACTTTTTCTTCTTCTTTTGTTTTTCATTTTTGGATGAAGCTTTTAGCATCTTCCCCCATGTCCTGGTGAAGCCCAGTTTTCCAAATGCATGTTTAGATGCACACACCAGTATAAACACATTACGGAGGGAAAAACCTCTCTCCCAAGGTGATGCTCACTCGCTTGGTTCCACCCCAGAATCCTGGGATGCCCATGCCTGGCCTGCTCAGTCTTGCTGCATCGCCGGGTCTGGGGCTGAGTAGCCAAGGTTTAGGGTAAATTCTGTCAATGATGGTGACACGTGTGGGATGCAGGAGGATGTGGATGTTCGCCAATCCAAGTGTCGGGATGAACAACCCAGCAGGCCACCACGTTCCTCCTCGTCCGCTGTGCCTGAGCCACACCTCGGGTCTTCTCACTGCACACACACGCACCGGTGTTCCAAGGAAATCATGGAGCGATCCCACATCAGAAATCAACAACGGGGATACAACCAGCATTTGCCTGCAGCGTTGGACCAACAATGCCTTTAAGACTCTTCTAAGATCAGGAGAGATTTAAGTCTCCTTCACAGCAGGGATTACTCGTAAAAAAAACCTCCAAAAAACCAACATAACCCTAAGAAAAACAGATGCTTCGGAGCAGAAGGTGTTAATTGAACTGATCCAGCCCTATGCACGCCCTGGAGATTGTGGTGTAATGTCGTGGGTTTGTTTTTTGTAAAAATCACATTATATATGGTACAATACATTTTTTACAGAAAGCCTGGCATCTAGAAATAAGAGGTAGAACTACTCATAACTATATGTTTCCTGCTGCAGGAAAAAAATTCATTTTTCTTTACAGTAATTAAAAAAAGGTTAAAAAAATTGTCAAAAAAAAAGAAGTTGTAGGTTAGGCCCCCATAATTTAAACAAAATAATCTAGGAAAATAACACTCTTCCATGTACCTGACGGATTAAGTCCATTAAAGTGTTTCTTTAAAAAAAAATTGCATAGGAAAGGGACATTTCCAAACATGCTACAGCGATGGCAATGGTCTGTCTGTGCTGGGAGTGAAGTACCTTCTCTTTTATCTACAGGTGAGAGCACGTGAGGGTTAGCAGCATGTTCCAGCATCTCTGAGCACTGGGAGCAGACATGGAATTAGCCTGGAGGTCAGCTCTGTTCTGCCAGACCAACACCGCTTCACAACAGGCAGTGCCTCTGGCATTCCCACAGGTCCGACGTGACGTCCGTAGCACTCGTGCCCTCGCTGCGCTTCGGAGCCGAGGAGAAGGCAGTCCGAGTGCCGGGCAGCGCGGGCCCGCAGAGACCTGGGGCCGTGGGCAGGGAGGGGCAGCGGGGTGGCTCAATTACCTTCGCCGGCAGGAGCAGGGAGCTTCTTAACATTTGGCTAGCGACAAAATGAATTTGTAAAAGGTTGGACAGACAGACAAATTACAAAGTGGTTTCTGTTCCCTTGCTCCTCCAGAAATAACCATTGTCTTCAGGCTCAAGTTCTATTCTAATTTGAGGCACAACTTTTACTGGAGTTCGTGGAGGGCTGCGAAGAAGAAGACAGACAAGGTCAGTGCAGGACAGGCACCGGGCTTTGGGAATACACGGCTGGATTTAAGGTAAGGCCCACACACAGATCATCCGAATGAGCTGGTCTGAACACTGCTCACAGCAGCAGGCAAAACCACCCATTTCACTGACCGAGGAGCTCCAAGTGTCCAGCTCTTGTGCCTCACAGAATCCCAAAATGTGGCTTGGAAAGGACCTTAAGTTCATCCAGTGCCATGGCCTGCCATGGGCAGGGACACCTTCCACGAGACCAGGTTGCTCCAAGACCCATCCAACCCGGCCCTGGACACTTCCAAGGATGGAGCATCCTGGTGCTTCACCCCAGGCTGTGATAATACCCCTCAACTGCCATTGAAATAATCTGCGCATCGCAACTGGGATGAATTTCAGCCCCTGTCTGACACCTGTAAGCACAGACACATCTTTGATGTTTCAGAGGAATGAACTTGCCTTGGTCCAGATCCCACTCCTGGTGCTGTGAGGCCCAAGCTGGCCCCAAGGGACTGGACTCTGAGCAATTATTACTTGCTGCAATTTAAGATTATTATTTACTCTATTTTCCACCACAGATACGGAAAAATGGGTAATTTCCCCTTGGCAACACCCCTCTGGACTCCTCCCAGTAGCTCTACGTCCTTCTCCTGGTCTGATTTCCAAACCAGTCCTCAGTGCTGCAGCCAGGGTCTATCCAAGGCCAGAGGAGCCTTCAGGTCCCTCACAGGCTCCCCGGTCCCCATCCCAAGCACTGCCAGGGGCTGGAATAACTGTGGAATCAACTTGTTCATATTCACCTTGGGAAGCAGCAACCCAGTGTAGGGAATGATCTCCAAGTGTTTTTTAAGAATTGCCTATAGGGAACTTGCTGTGTTCTGAGGGGGAGCAGAGGTGCAGTTTTCTGAATCACTCCAAAGCGCACTTCCCGGCTGCTTACCTTGGCATGGCGTGCGACTGAAGGAAGGGAATTGTATCAGCACGATGTGTGGCGTTCAAGGAATGTTGGTGATTTTTCTCCTGGGGGAAGAAAACCTCGGCTGTCATTGCTGCAGCACCGACCGTGCCTCAAGCCCTGCCTCAGCCCCTCCAACCCACATCTACGGGCCAAGCTCTATTCCTGTTAGCTGCCAGATGGATTTGCAGCTTGTTGAGGGAACGCTCCATTCCCATCTCTCCTCCAAAGTAAAACCCCTTGGGGTGCCAACAGGACCCGTTTCCCAGGAGTTCCCCCACCTTTCGGGCCTGACAACTTACCTTGGATCTACACCCCTCAGTTCCCCCACGCTCCCACTGTCGCACCCAGAGTCCTTGGGACAAAGAGGGTGGCTTGTGGCCTGGACTAGCTTCTCTCTCCTGACCCTATAGGAAGTGTGTTCTCTGGGAATAAGAGTCCTATTCCTGCTCTTGCTGCAGGAAAGCTGACGTTAGTGGTACTATCAGGAATATACTCGGGATCGCAGAGTTATATTCAAGCACAATCCCACAGTGGTGCTGGATTCTATCTTTTTTTTAAATTCCAGTGGCCTGGTAAGTTTTAATTTTTATTTTGCATTGTTTCTAATTAAAAACCAGCAAATAAAACACTGGATTATAAAAATGCACACATACACAAACCAACTACAGCTCAGCTCATGAGTGATTTACCCCATTCCATCTCCAAGGGCATTCCAACAAACGGGTCAATGGCAGAATTACCTTTTCCTTAACTATTTTAGCCCTTAAGATGATGAAAAAAAGGCATCTGAACCTAAAATCCGGAGTAACAGTATTTAGGATGCAATTTGTTTTTAGTACATCAAGAATATACTAAAAGCATGGAACGAGGAGGATGTGGGGTTGCCTGACTTTGGATGATGTGCTGACATCACCAAAACATTGAGGATATCCAGACAGCCAAGAAAATGTCTCCTTTCCAATGGTTTTGTTTTATAATCCCAATCTCTAAGTGTTCCTGTATCTAAAACCCACAGGGTAATGCTTAGCATTCCCTGAGGCCTTTGTATGCTACCTAAAGGAAAGGGACCTGGGCTCCCAGCTCTTAAGCCCTATGGATAATTCAAGGACCTAAAGATCTGAGGGTTTAGGTCCTGTTCCTAGGAAGCACTAGCCTGGCAGCAGCACTAAGTTTTTACTTTAGTTTGTATTTTTCCCCTCCCACCTCAGAAGAAAAGAGCATATGACACCCTTAGTACGTTAAAAAGTCATCCCAAAGGCAAAAACACCAAGTTCAGCTGGGATTCCTCACTTAAAAGAGGAAAACGTAAAGTGGGAATGAATGAAAACAAAGATTAAATTCATCGATTACGGCTATTAACATGAGAAATTAAAACCAAAAAGAAGAGCACAAAGGAAATATGTTAATGGCCAACTGATCTCTGCCTGTGCAGCTTAATGACACAAATAATTAATTACTCTGTTAAATGCTGATTTTTGCAACTGCTTGGCACCTAAGGGAACAAACAGTGACAGGACAGCGCTGCAAATCCAGAACACCAGGCTCAGAAAAAAAAAATTAATCCCGCCATCAGCAGGTTAACACCAAGGGGGAGAGGGAGAGGAGAGGAAGAGAAAGTGGGTGGCCAGGAGACCTGTCAGGAGCTGGAGAAAAGCGCTTAAACTGGAGGCACCAGAAGGAACAACACTGATTTTGTAACCAGCAAGGAAAAAAAAGCTCACAAAAGCAAAATCTGTCATAAAGCAAGGGCCTGAAAATTAAAAAGGAGAGGGGAAAAAAAAAAGAACAAGAGAAAGTACTTCTCAAGTAAAAGGAAAGATTAAAAAATTTTAAAAATCACTCTAAATATACATAGATATATTTTTGTAGTGCAAGTCAGAGTCAAGCAGGCATGCAAGAGCTTAGTTCTACTCACTGTCGGCAGGTTTGCTATCACTTAGGAAAGGTTCCTGCTCCATGATGTCCATTGGTATTTTAATACTTGGGACTTTTTCTGAGTAGGGGCAGTCAGACTGTGAAAGAAACGTGTGAAAGGTCTTAGAATATTCCCACTGCTCTCTCTCTTATCGTCTCCCACACATTAAAATTATCCTTCACATAGCTCTGTAGGAACGGGGAAAAGAAAAGAAGGAAAAAGAGAAAAGCATCCTCCAGCTTAGTTGCCTGATGGATTCCACTGGTTCCCCACCACACCCCACTTCCCTTCATCCCTCGTACTCCAAAAATAAGAGACTGAAAGAATAATCTGGTGGAATTGTAAATTGTAATAAATCTCCCCCTTTCCCACCCCATCGTCTTATAAGACACCATCCTATTCTGCCTGGAGTCAGCTGCAGGAAATAGAGATGGAGAATGCATTTGTGGGCAGACACAGCAGGGCACTGGCTGCTGGAAAAGCTCATCCAAACCCTTTACCCTGCTGGGATTTTTGTAGAAGCCCTTGGTTGTTCCCAATTGCTCTACAGGGTCCAGACACGACACAGCAGAGGTTCCTTACATCACACTGGCTCAGCTCCCTCTGTAATTCAAGTGGAGTCAAACCCAATCTCAGTTACACCTTTGGTTCATCAATTCCAGAGCCCTTGGAAGAATTCTGTAACCCTGGCCCAGCCAGAGAAACAGCAAGCAGGTCGGGATGCAGCACAGGGAAAAGCCGGGGTCCCCCAGAGTTGAGGTACCGACAGGATTTTACACCCCACTGCCTTCTATCACCCACCTGCTTCTGCTTAATAGGAGGTGCTTGGAATTGTTTTGCTTTTTGAAAAATAAAGGGAACTCCTCATAGCCAAGGAGAGGCTGATACTGCCTAACTTGGCCAAGGCAGGAAGGCAGGATTTGCCAGAAATGTTAGGACATCTTTGTTCCCGAAGAGAACCAGACCCACAACACCAGGGTGGAGGAAGGAGACCTTTCAGTCAGGGCAGGAAAACACTAAGGAGGCCAGAGGATGGCTCTCCCTGGATAATTATTTTTAATTTATTTTTTAACATAACTGATATCCAGTGCCTTATTTCATACTCCAATAGCAAGATGTTTCCTCGGGACAATTTTTATGAGGCTGAGGGACAAGCACAACTCAAATAAAGCACAAGCAACACCCAGCAGTTCCCTTGGCTGAACTCGGATCCATATACTGCCCCCCAAATCCCACAGGATTAACTCTGGGGGTGGATATTTCTGGAAGGGAAAGTGTGAAAATAATCCAACCAGTAATGCCCAGTGCTGTATGTTCAGGAAGCTGGTAAAAGCAATGCTGAAAAAAATCCAACAAGAGTTAAGAACCAGTATTTTGCATAAAATCTCTTACCCATTAGATTAATTACTGTACCTGGAATTCAGGAAAAGCCTGGGAAGAGAGGAAATATCTTAAAACATACTGGAGAGAGGGGGAGCCATGGCTCAGGATACGACGCTGCTGGATTCACACCAGTCAAGAGGAGGGGACGGAGTCAAACCTTTGCTGATTACTTAGTAGGGCCTCTTTTAATCTCATTTTGGTTTGCCCAAAGGTGCTAAAGAAAACCCTCGCCCTAGGAACTGGAGGAATGATGGGACAGAGCTGCTTGGTGTCTGAACTAAAAGCCAGTCCTCTGAGCTGCTTTTCCTGCTGTGCTAAAATGGGATTCTTTTCCAGCTTCAGGTGACCTTACCTCTCCCTACACCTCAGGAAAGGCCCTTCTTCGTGGACATGAGCAGACGAAGTGACACCATGCTTAGAACTCACCACAGAGTGTGTTTAGCACTTCAATACAAATTTAAAGGATTTGAGTTAGACCTGAGCAGGAGAATATTTAAAGGCACCAGGACTACATTTCTTCTTTTTATATATACAGGAGGAAAGAACAGTCAAAGGCACATGGGTCTGGTCTAGCCAGGTCACTTTTCACTATTTAGGGCATGCTGCCACCTGAGGTAGGACCAGAGTGTACTGCAGAGGGCACGGATGCTCAGGAAACATTTACGTGATGAGTTTTACCAACACAATGTAGTTTTTCCTGCAATATGACAAATCATATCTATTTTGTGCTTTCCAAAAGAGCCATTACAAAAATATTAAAAAAAAAGAACCAGAAGGACCAGAGCTGCTGGTGAAAAGCATTCTCCTCCTAAAATGTAAGAGACAACGAAGGGGAGAAAGGCGTAGGAGGGAAGCTGGAGGAGGCAGGGTGATGAGAGGCATTCTACCAAGGGGCATGACATCTCAGCAGGTACCTGGTGCTCTTGGAAAGTGTGATTTCATTCCTAGCAATGCACAAACCACCCACCACAGGCTGGAAAAGGGAAGGCAGTGAAGAAAATAAGTTTTCTTTGGGACCCATTTGGTGCAGCAGCAAAAGACTGAGCTGTCAGCCCCACAACTGGCTGGAAAATGTCCAGCCTCAGCACTGGGCAGGGCATGGAACGTGCTGGGAGTTAGCTACCTAGGAAGGAGGAATGTGACGAGAGCAGGAAGCTCCTTACATCATCATTGTCACTGTCCATACTGCCCTTCTTCTTTTTCTTCTTCTTCTCGTCCTCTTTCTTCTTCTTGTCCTTTTCTGGAATGACGTCGTCAAGAAAGCTTAAGTCATGCTGGGAAAAGAGGTAGTCCATGGCTTTTCTGACTGCCACCAGGGCCAAGATCTGCAAAGGCAGAGAGGGATTCCCAGTCACATTTTTACCTTTCATTTGGAACACTGCATTCCTCTCAGTTCTGCTTCTAAGCCCATATTCTTGCATTTTGGCTGTAAATGAACATACAAAGAAGGTGGTGAACACCTGGGACATCTCTGTCAGCTTGAAAGGTTGTGGTGTGACTGCCTCGTGCCAGAAAAAAACAGAAGCAGTGGACACAGAACAGTATCATAATCACTCAGTACTCCTGTATTATTAAATAATAAATAGAAAAAAAAAGAGCACTTTCACATTTACTTTTGGAGGCAGGTTCACAGGACAGCCCGAGTAATAAAACCTTGACTTCTCACCACTTGCCCAGTTGAGCTCTTAAGAAATCAGGCAAGTGCAAATCCATGCCCCCAGAGTTTGCAAAATAAAGTTTACTGGGTTTGTGGCAGCAAGAAATTGGAGGAAAAGCTTGCTCTGTGCAAGACTGCAGTGAAAGCACTGGGAAAAAGGAAGGGACGTGTCTGAAACGGGTGTTTACACGGGCGCTGGGTCTGGCACCCCCAGCAGAGACCACTGAGATCCCACACAGGCTTTGCCAATGGGTACATCAGCAGGCTGGAAGCTGTAACCCATTCCCAACAGGCTGCTTTCAAGGAAAACTTTGTCCCAAGCAATGATGATCCACAGCACAAACAATTCTCAGGAAGAGATCTCAAGCTTTGACTTGCGTAACTTAAGACGCGATTACAGACGTGAGGAATTACTCAGGGGTGGAAAGATGCCATGCAGACACCCGTGATCATCCCACTATGAATTACTGTGTTGAAAACGCCTTTCCTCCAAATAAACAGGGAGCTGGATATTGGCCAAATCCTCACAAACTGGAAGTTTGTAGGTTTTTTCCTCATGAATGCAGAAAATTGAGCTTTTGCCATCATATCCAGCTCCATCAAAGCTGTAGCTGCGCCTGCCCTCAGTGTGCACCATTCTAACAAACTTTGGCAGCCTTGGGTTTCACTCAGATTCTAACACGGGCAAAAAGATTTTAGATTCAGCTTCCAACAGTGCAACACAGCCATGGAATAGGGATAGAATGCCACATCAGTGGGAATTACTGATTTTTAACATCTTTTACAGGAGCACGTGTCCCAGCAGGAACATTTGGAGGATTTTTTACTTGCATCATCTTTCCCCGTTTCATCATCTTGTTCTTTATCTGGGTTCTGCCCTCCCTCTTCTCTCTCTTAAATAACCACTGCAGCTCCTACCTGCCCCAACAAATGAGATTTTATTTGTCCATAAACCTGAAATTAGGTGACCTGGGGCCAAGATTTATTCAGGATTTTGATAAAGCTTTGCCTTTGCAGAAGTCTGACCCATCTCCAAGCCAGAGTGCCTAACTGTGTCTATAGCTCTAGTAATAATATGAATAATCACCCATTGATGGTAAACAACGTTAGTGTCTTTTCACTTGAGTTCAAGGAAAAGAGCCATTCCCTTTCCCTCCCTTTGGCACTCCTCTTAGCACTGAGCCTCCTTCTTGGTTTTGTCAATTTGTGCTATTTAAAAGCCAGGGAGAAGTTTTGTATCTGGTAGTTAGTGTGGACTAAAACAGGAAAACTGTGCCCCTCTCCTTGCTTCATGCAGCTCAAGGACAAACCATGGCAAACCTAACCTTGGCAGCCAGGAACGGTCAACACTAATTACACCCTCCTGGGAAAAAATTAACTTTCCAGGCTCATTTTCCTCCAGACAATTTATGTAAAGGCAGCCACGGCCACACTGACCCCGTGCAGTCCTACATGAGTGCCATGAGTGGAGCCCTGAGCCAGAGACTCGCCAGGGAGAGGTTGGATTTACACATTTACAGCAGTGTACAAGCAGGGAAGGAGCAGGCTGTAGTGAAAGCGAGGGATGTGAAGGAGAGCATCACCTACCATGACAGGGAATATGATAGCAGCCACGGTGGATTTGAGGATCCAGAGGAGGGCCAGGCACACCACCTGCAGGAAGGTGAAGAGGTGGACCCTGCGCAGCGGGACGTGGCGCAGGTAGATAAAGTCAGGCTGGTGTTTTAGAGGCATCAAGAGCAGCTTCAGACGATCCATGAACTGGAAAGGAAAATAAAGCGATGTAGAAATGAAACCCAGGATGCACACAAGAGAGAAAACAAGATGAATGCCCAAACCAGGCTCAGCATCACACTCTGGGGTATTTTTCCTGTCCTCCCCTTCCCTGCTCCTGCCAAGGAAAGACATTCAGCCTTCAGGAACAAAGCTTTTGCTTTCCCCAAATAAATCAGGAGCAGAGGTCAACAGAGGCGAGGGCAGACATTGCATTGCCAACAAACAGAACAGCACCTCACCAAAGAGCAAAGAAGACCGGCAGCTTTCTCAGCAGGGCCCCTTTGCCCTGTGCTGGACCAGATGGACTTGGAATTATACCAAAATGGGGATTTCTCATCGAGTAAAAAATACTCTTGATCCCAGTCCCCCCACCACAGCAGGGGAAATCCCCTACAGGAGAGCCAGCCCCGAGGCCAGCAGGACAATCCCCTCGTTGTCCCCTGCCAGAGCGCAGGCTCACTGCCCACTGCCGGGACCAGATGGATCCCGCACCAATGAATGGAAGCTGGAGCTGTTTTACAGAACACCCGAGGGAATTCTGGGGCTCACAGAACAGGCAGTCCCTTCCCCTTAGGGCACAACCCAGCACAAAAAAGAAAGGCCACAATTAATAGGGTGCCAGAAAGCAACAAAACCTCTTCCAGCCTCCTTGGGCCAGCTACAGGCACTGGGCATGAGAATGGCTCTTTACGTAATATTTCCTCAACGACAAAGAGAGGGGCTTGGCTTCCCCTCCATGGAGAACATTGTCCCTGCTCGTTAGCATTGAGGAATGACCCCGCTGCCATAAATCATCCTCCTTGTTTGCCTTCAGTCTGTGACAGAGGACCCAAATCACCCTGGGAGTGAGCCTGAGCTGGGGCAGAAGCCTGCAGAATCCTGGAATGGTCTGGGTTGGAGGAGATCCCAAGGGGATCCTCTTGTTCCACCCCCCTGCCATGGGCAGGGACACCTTCCACTAGACCAGGTTGCTCCAAGCCCCATCCTGTTTGCCAAAGATGGACCCAGGCCTTCACAAAGCACCCCCCGGCACTGACAAGTGCCCACTTAGCCACTCCCGCTCGGTCTCCCATCTCAGGATACCCAGGCCGTGGCAAAGTTTGTCAACAGCTGCCACCCTCCATGGGTTTCTTGGGAAGGAAGAGGAGGTAGTGAAGGGGAAGGGGAAAGCTGGAGGGCTGTGGAAGAAGCCCTGTGCTGGTTGATGACTCACCTGCACGCCGTTGAGGGATGCAACTCCCATGTAGAGGAAGACACCGTAGAGCACGGGCATGGGAATGAACTGTGGGAGGAAGAGCAGCAAAGACCAGGTGAACGACCTCCCTGTATGCCACGCACTGTTAACACATGGTGGGACAACATTCCCAGCCTGTTATCAATTCAAACTACACCCATGAGGGGATAACAGGGAGGAATGAAGCCATATAAACAATATAGCAAAATAAACCCAAATAAACAATAAATCCTTCTGCTGTGTTTTGAGAAACGCAAGGACGTTTGTGCAATCACACTCTCCCACTTCACCAGGGCTTGGACATCTTGTCAAGAACCAGAGGGAATGATGCCAGTCACTCAGCAAGTTGAGGAGCAGAAGGGCAAATGTGTTTCAGTGAGCTTCAAAGTGCCTTTCACCTCTGATTTGTGGTGTGACCAGAAGCAGAAGGCAGAGGAGGAGAAGAAAAGGCAGCATGGTCCTGTAGTTCGTGGTATACCCGATTTTCCCAGGTAACAAGCGACAGAACAAGAGGAAACAGACTCAAGTTGCGCCAGGGGAGGTTTAGGTGGGATGTTAGGAAAAACACTTCCATAGAAAGGGTTGTCAAGCCCTGGCACAGGCTTTCCAGGGCAGTGCTGGAGTCACCATCTCTGGAGGAATATAAAAGCAGGGGACATGGTTTAGTGGTGACTTTGGCAGCGCTGGTGGGAGTGGGTGATCTTACAGAGCTTTTCCAATTGAAATAATCCTGTGATTCCATGTCCAGTCCAGCTCAGTAAGCCATGCAAATCCATGCAGAAAGGCTGTTCTTTGGAGTCCCACCTCAGTGACAACAGTCATGCCAAGCCAATCTCTGCCTGCTCCATCTCTCACACACATTGATCCATAACTATTCCCAAATACAGGACTGTGACTTCCCTTTTCCATTGCCAGGACGTGTCCTTTCAAACATCACTTTCTACTCCCTCAAAGTGCTAAGTGCTGCCCATTCCTCCACATTGGGCACGTCTCCCCTCGGGAGTGAGGAAGGTGCAGGGGAATACCAGACAGGCTCCCCAGAATGAGTCTCTGTCCCTCAACACAGAAGTGGGCAGCCAGCCTGGCAGGACAGGAACAAGGATGCTTGGAACAAACCACAGGCAGAAGCTGAATAACGGCCTTTGTGGGATTTACTGGAGCCCAGGGAGGATGGAAGGAGCCCCAAAGGATAACCCCTCATGCAGTGCCAGGTGGCTGCCACTGAGTGGCAGCCGCAGCCAGGCCACAGCACCCACTGTTCCCAGCACTTCTGCGCCGGGAACCCTCCCCTTCCAACCTCTGCACGGAGCTCATTGAAGAGGCAAGTAACACGGCAGCGATCCAGTGTTTCAGCATATTCCCCACCACCTTATTCATCATGTCCTGCAGGCATTTCCCTGGGGGCACATGAGCACCAAAGTCACCTGGCCACATGCTATCCAAAGCCTCCCTGCCTGCACTTCTCCTTCCTTCCCGAGTCTCACTGCCCATCACCTCCTGCGAGCTTCTTAATCGTTAACTCATCCTTCTCTCAGATTTATTTCCTCCTTCGAGTGAGCGGCAGTGCTATTTCCCATTCAAAGGTAAACGCTTTTTCTGCAGCGTGGGGTCTGCCAACACCACTGCAAGAGGGACGGGGACCCAGCGCGTGGTTCACAAAGCTGTGGGTGACCACGGGATTCAAGGCCCTCACTGGATCTGAGGGATGAGACAAGACATGACAGTAGCTCCAGTAAGCAAGAGTTGAGCTTTCTAGCTGATTTTCACTGCTCTCTTCTCCTCTTTTATTTATTTCCATGGGGTTTCTCAAAAGTAAGAAAAATGTCTGAATATTATTTCACCATTCCATGATGATTAATCCCGTAGATCACCCCGAGGTGAAACCTCAGTACATTATCCTGCAGAGCAGCAAGCAGTGCTGTCATTTTGGAAGACTTTCCCTCGGTGAAGTATTCCCTAACGATGGGGGTATTGGCTTTGGCGCTCCGAGCAAAGCCGCAGCAGGCCAACAGGACTAAAACTGTGTTTATAGGAAAGTGCCTGTCACCCTCCTAGCAGGGCCAAGGATGTTCCTGTGGAGATCTGCCTTGGCTGAGCAGAAACACCAGCAACATCCAAAACCAGCACAAGCAGCACAAAGCCCTCAGAAACAAAGATGGGATTATTCTGTGGATTGCCTGGTTTATTGAATTTGGGATTGTCAGCGTTCAATTCGCCGCTGGCAGGAGAAGACTGAAATGTTCTGCAACGCATTTAGCAGGGAAGCTCTCTCCAGCAGGACCCTGCCACTGGAATTTGCTAAAGGTCCTGAAATCCTGCCAGGTCCTTCCCATTGGCACGTGGGCCAGGAGCGTGCTGACTTATCCTCAGGCGTCCTCCTGCAAGGATCTTCCCCACACATTGTCTTAGGGGAAGCACAGACAAATAACTAATGACTGAAGCAATAACAGGGGAAGTAACAGACCCCAGTGGAATAGAGGAAGAGGGACCTTGCAAGGAAAGGTCACATAAGCTAAAAAAGCAGGATTATCACAATCAGGCATTAAATTAAAGGCACGGAAATGCCTGTTTGTGTGGAGGTGGAAACTGTTACCCAAGACACCAAATTTCGAGCTGAACAAACAACCTTAGAAATAAAGAAGAGGAACACACTGGCTTGGAAATCCACTGTCTCCACTCTCTCCACAGGCAGCATTGCTGCTCCCTACCTGCCTCCTACCCTCAGGCTCACATCACACTGTGCCTCAGCCCCTGCAGTTTCCAAAAACTCATCTGCAGCCTCCAGAAATGCTCCTCCAGACACCCATCTGCTCTGTCCTGCAGTTACAACGCACGGTGCCACTGGTCTGACATCTTCTGCTCATGCCATCGGCCTATGGATCCGTGGATAAGGGCTCCTGCAGCTGCCATCTCCTGTTGGACAGTACGTGCATGCTTGGCACCACATCCATCACTATCCCTGGAGAAGGCAACATCCTCCACAAGACAGAGATAATCAGGTTTTCCAGTTTCCTTCTACAATCTGATGATCCACTAAGGATGCATTTCTCTGTGGCTACATGCCAACAAATTGCTGGTCTTGGAAAATAGCAACCTACCTAGATCCATTGGTCCATCAGCAGCACATCTGTCCAGAGCCTTGGCCAAACTCAGAGGAAAAAAATGTTTCAGGAGATGAAGAAACGCCATTTAATTGCACTGCTTCCTCCAGAAACATGTTTTCCATACTCTGAGCTTTATCCACAATATGTTTTCCATAAAACACAGGCCCAGTAGAGGTATAAAAGAAATCATAAAAGAAAAGGGAACTCAACTTTATGCAAATATGGAAAAATAATCTTAAAATGAAAAAAAACAAGGTGCTCAAGAACCCTAGCCCTGAAATTGGTCACTATTCTAGCACACTACAACCATGTTGGTTTTTCCTTCTGAAAGGTTTGGATTTAACCTTTCAAAGAACTGTAATCAGTCTTTACCTTCAGGATGGGAGCCATAAAGACAGAAACCCCAGTCAGGATGAAAACGATGACTCCGGTGACTCTCTGCTCCCTGCAACAACATCACTGAGTCAGGATCGCAAGTACTTAACGCCAGCTGAGATCCCCAAAACTCATTTTTGCAGCCACATTTTTCAGCCAACAGCATCAGGCAGATGGCTGGATCCTGACCAAGCCCGGCAGACCTCTGTTTTAAACTCCCAGATCGTTTTGTTTCACTGTTTGGGGATCAACGCAGCACTGCGACTGAGCAGGGGGAGTGTGTTCACATGTTAAACATTACAAACCATCCACCAGCACTCCCAGTTCCCCACACAGCCGTACTCAGAGCATGCAGAGAGGCAATAAATCATCAGTAACACATTGTGAGCTCTGCCCAGAGCACACCAACAGCCGGATAAATCATTCGGACCTGCACGGGGTGCTGAACATGTGCCTTCAGCAGCACCCACAGCGCTTCCCACATCCAAAAATACCTCGGCCGGTAATATTTCAGAACACTGAAAGTCAGGCCATAAAACTTCTATTTAGTTGCCTAAACAAGCAGCCTGATTTCCAGGAGTAATCCCATCAGAAGCACTTCTGACCACTTAATTAAGGCAACCAAACACAGGAAAAAATGCTTCAGTAAGTACAGCTGGTTGCACTAGGTATGACAGGTTTGTAGGTTTGACAATTACATTTGCTAAAGAATGCTTAATTTCCCTGGTTAGAGAAATCTGCAGGAAATTTATTTCCTTTAACACAGGAACACTGCATCTGATGTGGCCAAATAAATTTTGGAGGAGTCACATGGGGGCTCGCCCAAGGAATTGGCTTTGGAAATAGGGAGAAAGCAGCACAAAATCCTTTGTACAAAAGGAATTTGCAGGCAAACAAGGTAATTCAGTCTTCCTGGTTGGACGTACCTCACTCCCAAAAACTTGGGCTGTTCTCCAGGGGCCGAAGTCTCCGTCTCCATCTTCAAGCTGTCAATGTGAGCGATGGAGATGACGGTAGCAGCCACGTACCAGGGCAGCCCCATAAAGGAGCAGACAATCATCAGAATGGCCACCCAAAACAAATCCAGATGATATCCAGCACCTTTCTGTGGAGGGAGACAAACAACCTTTAGCTTAGTTATTCCAAATGCCTACGGAGCAAGGCAGAGGCACACCGGACATTCTGCAACATCCAGGCCAGCAGGGCCGAACACCAGACATACATCTGATCTTGTGAACAGCATAAGGAAGCATCTCCCTCAGGACCCAACCCCAGCCTCCTTCAGGAGTGCAACATGAACAGCAGAAGCCTCATTCCCTACCCAAACGAGAAAGCTGCCCTCATTCTTGATTCCTTTGCAAGCACCTCTGATCCTCTATTTTTAAAATCCTTTAATGAAATAACACAGGAAATCCAGTGGTCACAAGTGCCAAGAGAAGAAGTGAAGAAACAAAAGAGAAGGAAGAACACCAAGAAAAGGGATCTTCAGAAAAACAGCAGACAAACCTCTAAGGTTTGCTATTTTAAAAGAGATTAACCTTTTTTTAATCCCATTCAGTTTGATTTTATTGGAAAAAAACATATGATCCAGGCCTAGGATGACCCAGGAGGGAGAGCAATCCAGCTTCTCTTGAATAGTCCTCACTGTTTTCCTCACACATGAGCTGCTTACCTTGGCTGGCTGGTGGCACCGGGATGGGCACCCAGCAACACCCTGCCAACACTTTAGCAAGGGATGAGCAGAAAAAACCACCTTTTTCCTACAGCAGATCTTGCGTATGAAGTGGTTTTTGGTGTGGAACAACAGGATGGGGCTGGTGAACCCTCAATTCCACAAAATACCTTGCTCACACCATAACAAAGGAAAGAGGGAATACTTTTTTATATCTAACAGTACTTTGCTGGAGTGTTTGTAACTTTCTTACTAAAAAAGTACAGCCAGTGCTGACAGCAAAACCACATTCAGTGGTTCATAAGCTGGAGAGACAAGGGGCCTCTTCCTCATGAGGGAAGAACAGCAAATATTTTCTTACAGTGTTTAAGAAAATGCTATGTCTGCTTAGTTAGGTGCAGGAGACAGACCTAAAACTGATCAGCCATCTCTGAGTAACCTGAGGGCCCAGACATTGAATTTATCTGCCCTGATCCAGGTGGCAAACAGGGATGTTCTGAGGGTTGTTTTTAAACCATCAGCCAGCAGTCATCACTGTACACAAGAAATCTTTCCCATTCCCTGGTACTTCAGCTCTCTCCTCCAGGTTGGGCTCAGGATGGTCTTATATTCCACATTGCTTGTCTAATGTTTACAGTGACCACATGAATTGAAACATCCTCCTCTTTTCCAAGCAGAAGCTCCCTTCCCATTTCCAACAGGCCTCCGGATAACTGATGAAGCAGGTATCTAAATAATGACCCACTATTACCTGTGTTTTGAGGGAGTCATTACTCCCAAGGGCCAGACCACTTGAAACGTGCCCTGTTAGCACGAAGGGAGAGTCTTCTTTTACAGGAATTTAATACTTTTCAATAGAAATGACCATGCAGGGAAAGGGAAAAAAACCCTACAGGCATGAAAAACTGCATAGCACTGCTCTGGAAAGTTTATTTTAAAAACATGACTACATTTTAGGCTGTTACATGTCAGCTCTTCTTTAAATAACATCCAACTGGGGCTATGCCCTTGGTATGTCCCAAATCTCTCCAGCTTATTGCTCATATATGACAGCACCGTGCAGCTTTGGCCATAAAGCCACTTTTCCTGCTTAGAAACAGCAGCCAGTGACAGGGAGTGGGCTTGTGTCCACAAGGGAGGAAGGTGGCAGGAGGAAAAGCCCCTGCACGTGCTCTAGGCACAAGGCACACCCACCTTGAGCTTGTGCTCCTTCCTGTTGACGATGACGGCGGTGATCTGCTGGTCCATGAAGATGAGGATGGTCACCAGCAGGGCAGGGATGGCTGCTGCCAGGTACACCCACCACGGGTTCCCTCCAAAAGGTGGGATAAACCAACCCCTCTCGGGACTGGTTGGCTTTGAAGGGCAAGGAAGAGAAAGCTTGTGTTAGAGGCGCAGTACAGGAGTGACGACGTCCCAAAACCAGCTTTGCTTCCAGCAATGGAGCTGCAGGGAGACACTTCAGATTTGTCACAATTTCATCCTTCCCATTAACACCAACCAAAGGTTCCAAGTATGGAGGCAGAATTTAGGAGATAAATCAGCCAACCAAACTGATGCTAACAAAAAGCATCCTAACCCTAAACCTCCGAGTAAACCGGCCCTTTCCACACCACTGACTACATTCCCATTCTGAGGGCAAGTCATTCCACACAGGGCAGGTGTGAGGGAAAAGGAACCTCTTCCAAAGGCCAGCAAACAAGCTCACAACAACATACCTTGAATTCACTTGGCACAATTAGTTTTGGTGTATCCACACCAACCAGGGCATCTATTCCACAGAAAATCAAAATGGACAGGATAATGGCAAAGTCACTGATGAGCTTCCGGGCCTGAAAGAGAAGGTGGTATCATAAGCACAGGAGTTAGCACCATGAAACACCATTTCGCCCACACTTCAGTGTCTACATGGGAAACCCCCTGGCAAGACAAGCTCATCTCTTCTTGTCCCACAAACATGCCCACCATCACGTCCACTGTCATTTGCCACACACGCCTTGGTACTTTACTGTGTTCTCTGAGAGCCTAAACAGAAGCACGAAAACAACACAAATTTCCACAAATGAGATCCTCTGAATGACTGGCAGAGATTTAGCTGTTTGCTGTTCAAGTAATAAATCAAACTAAGCAGACAGGAAAACAAACCAGGCTTCTCGGCTAAATCCCTAAGACAGCAACTCTGCTGAAGCCGTTGGAATACAACAACTTAAAGCGGCCACTGATCAGACCCCAGAATTTAACCAGACAGAAGCCACTGTGCTAGCCTGGAACTGTGTGAGCTTTCCAGAGCTGTTGCTCCTTCCAGGTTTCCTGGGTTCACATGGTTACAGATAAACTGAGCTGCATTCCAGCCCGGCTGGAATTTGTTTCCTTTTTATTAAAAATAAGAGAGGTTCAATTGTAACACAGTGGAACAGTAAACATCCATGCAGGATAAATCCCCGTGTGTCAGAATGCCAGAAACAGGGCAGTCTCAGAGAGAAATGGCTTTGGCACACGGGAAGTGCTGGCTCACGTGCCTGGCCTGGGAGCCTCACCGGGGACAAACCAAGCAGATGCACCTGAGACATGCCTGTAAGCTCGGAAGGGTCGCCTTCAGCACCTTTAGGATCTCAGCCACATTACCCAAACAGGCAATGGCTCCTCTTGGCCCTTCTGCTGCCTTACCTGTGCCCTCCAGAACCACTGGGAACAATCCCAGGCATACCTTTGTTAACCAGATCCAACAACCAGTTGCACTTTTATCCCAACCAGTGCAACCTGGCTTCCCTGCAGAGCATCCCTCCCTGTAAGTAGGACAGCTACTCCAAAGGAAGGCTAACCTGTGCCCTCAGAAAGACTGATGGGGTGACCGGAGATACTTACAGTGGTGGGAAAGTAGCGACTGGTCTTGAATTTCTTCAGGGCCATGGAGCAGGTGTAAGTGCCAAAGAAGAGGATGAAAGACATGAGGGTGATGTCAGGGACATAGTCACAGTTGTTGCCCACAAGTTGTCCCCCATACTTCAAGCACTCCTTGGCTGTCAGAGCTGCCCAGTCAATGGTGGTATTGTCCTGCAGAAAAAAGAGGAATGTTTCCATAAGGCTGTGCATACGCTGCCTGTGATGAGACAAGACTGGTGACAGAGTATCTGAGAAGAACAGGGAGGCATTGTGCAGAGGCTAAAAACCGTGGAATCACAGAACAGTTTGGGTGAGACCATTTTCCTGCTGGTGTCTGACTAAAAGGGGTTGTTACTCTGTGCCTTAACTTCCTTCCCCCACACACAAATGTGATCCATCAAGCTCTATTTCTTTCTCCTCATTATCCAGAGCTTGCCAGCTGGGTGGCACCACGAGATACTGCAGTCCATGGGATCCCTGCCTTCCCAAGGGGAACTCACCAGCTCGGAAGAGGGAGAGACCAGCTCATAGTCTGACAGCACCACTGTCCTGTTTAGTAATGAGCTATTAACTGCAAGAGAAAAGAATAAAGGGAATATGGTGAGCAGGATGCAGGAAACAGTCAGGAAGGAGAGCAAATTCCAATTATTAAATAATTTCTTGACTCTGTCAAGCTGTTTGCCACCTCACCAGTAAAGTGAGTCACAAGTGCTTCAGAGAGACTTAAAAGCCTCAATCATCAGTCACTCACAAAACAGAAAAAGAAAAGGTTAAGTGAAACATAACCCAAACCCAACTGGGATTATGTTTTGAGTTCAGGGTAAAAAAAAAAACCACAAAAAACCAGACAGACAATATAATATTTCATAGCTTTCCAATATTTTTCTAATGATTTCTGGATTACATTAAATATCCACAGAACACTCCTAATGATTAATTTCAAATGCAAGCACAATGCCAAAGACATCCAGAAAAGCAAAATGCATTTCAGTGTCCAGCATAAACACAGTTTTGAATTAAAAGAAAGAAAAAGAACAGCAAGCAATTGAAATCAACAGGATGGAGATAATTTCTTTGAAAGAAGGGGCAGCATTCCCCCTGGCTTCTGCAGCATTAGGAATCATGGATTTGAAATTTCATTTAGAAATGCAATCCTTCCTGCAAATGGGCTCGTGGCCCCTGTCCTCACGGCTTACCGAGGTTTTGCATAAATAAACTTTTTTCACTTGGATGTCTGGAGAGCCACAAGCGTTTCAATGGGAAGTGGAGACTTCCAGTTTGGCACTGACCATTCCCATCGTCCTAGTTTCAGAAAGCAAACCACTCTGCCATTCCAGTGGAGGCAGAACCAGACCAGCATCTACATGCTCGCCAAGATCCTCTGTTAAACAGGGAAAGCAGGCACCCAGCTCTCAAGGAACCGGCTCCCGACACCTGCGAGGAGCAGCCAGCAGCTCTTCCTGTTGGACAGGTGTGCCGAGATAACCTGCAGTTTACTTTGGGCACAGACCAAGGTTCTTACTCACTCCCATTGTTTGTGGGATCCTAGGAGTGGTCCCCGCTTCCCTAATGGTACAGCCAGCGTCCCTCTGTTTGGATTTGGGTTTTGTACCCCTTTGTTCCCAGAACCACAGGTACACTGGCCCTATCTGCCGCGCAGCCCACGCTCCAGAGATAGGCTGCCCTGTGGATACGCCTCCCTTCTGCTTAGCAAGGAATTGTTTGTGCTTTCCCTCTCATCCATGCAACCAGGAGGTGGGAACCACCCACGTTTGGGTAACGCCTTGAATAAATCCAGCTCCTGAAACAGGAGTGACCTGAGCTCCATGGCAGTGACCTGAGCTGCGTGGCAGTGACCTGACCACCACTTCTGCCCCTTCATGGAATTCTTGGAGGAATGCCATTTGGAATTGACAGCCACAGGGGTGCAAGGAGACACAGGTGCAGAAACAGCTCCTCCACTGAGTCCCAGGAAGGCCAGCTATACTGACATTCCAACTGGGATGTAGGATGAAATTTACCTCTCAGCATCCTGAGACTAAGATAGGATATCTGAAGACAACGGATAAAGAAGGAATAATCTACCTATTATCTGGGCTGCAGTGTAAGGGAAAAGGAGAGCCAAGGCCACCTCCTACCTACAAACTGGGGAGGTAATGAACACTCCATTACCTGGATCTAGTGGTTTACAGGCACAAGAGTAATGCGTGATATAGTCCACCTTGAACTGGGAATTGATGGGATAATGATCTGCCAGCTTGATCATCTTCTTGAAAGCATCATAAATGAAGATGAAGCTGATCAGGGAGGAAAATCCTTCTTCGGTGAAGCGGGTGAAGTACTTCACCAGGAAGCTGGCGTCGGTGGCCACGAGAATGAGACACTGGAAGGCTGACCAGAGGCCGATCCAGAGGCGGAACTCCAGGTAGTCAAAATCATTGTCCCTGCAACAAGACAAGGGTGGCAAGAAAGGAAAACACTGGGTTAGATAAGATCAGGAAGTACAAAGCAGATCTTACATGGAATGAAGCTGAGTCAGAGGAAGTTGAGATTGGATGTAAAGGAAAGATCTTCTCCCAGAGGATGGCTGGGCACTGGAACAGTCTCCCCAGGGAAGCAGTCATGGCACCTAACCTGATGGAGCTCAAGGAGTATCTGGACAGTGCTCTTAGTCATATGGTTTTGTTTTAGGCAGTCCTGACAGGTTCAGAGAGTTGGACTTGCTGATCCTTATGGGTCCTTTCCAACCTGGGATATTCTATGATTCTGTGACAAACCCTGGTGCTGGGAACAGCAGAATGTGGAGAACCATGGAGCCAACTGCATCATTCCCTCCTGGGAAAGATGGCCCCTTGTTTGGTGCTTGAGACTGAGGTGCTATGCTGGCGTAGAGTCCAAAGGTGGGCTTTTAGGAGTGAAAAAATGCCAAAAGGAGCAGGTAAGGACCTGCCAGGAAGGCCATTGCCTGTTCTGGGGAAGCAAGCAAGAGGTGGTGGGACTGGCAGGCTCAGCCAGCTGTAATTCTCTGGAAGCCAGAAGCCCTGAAGACGGCATGGAACAAGTAAGAAACAAAGTGATTTAGAAAAAGAGAAGGGAAAAAAAAAATACAAGACCCCAGTGACAACTCTGAAATATCCGGAGTCAGTGCCTGAGGGGGCAGGAGCTCCCATCCATCTGAAGGCAGCTGGCAGAAACCCAGGTACACTGACTCCACACCACTGAAGAACTCCAAAAATTTTAAGCTGTATTATTTTGGCTTTTACCCCTCAAATTCCTGCAGCGCTCCTGAAGCTGACAGAGCAAGTGGAAAAGCACCGTGTCCTGTGGGACTGGTCCCCAGTGCCAGCACCACGGAGCACCTGAGACCAGACGCACGGCTGGGTCTGCAAGGCGCTTTCGGGGATCTCTTCAGACACGCACACAGAGTCACACTTTAAATGAGTCCGGAGATGGGAAATTTTTCTCATTTTGCTCCTAGCAGGGAACAGCGTGTTGTGAATACGAACAACCACAAACGCATTACTGGCAAATCACAGTACTTAGTTCCAATTTCCTTGTAAGAAAGGTCTCCTTTGAAAACTCCTGCCTTTCTGCTCCGTCAGGTTGTTAGGACAATGGCTTTTATAACCACCACCTCCCCCTCAGGTTAAAAATAACCACCTTCTCCCTCCCAAAACAGTACAAAGTGCTTTTCCATCTCGCTATTTTCCTGCTGCATGCGGCACCTGGGCTTTGTCATGCCCGCCAGACGCCAACAGGTGCAGCGTGTCCATTCCTGACTCTATTCATTTATTCCACATGAAGAAAGAAAAGAAAGGTGCCCCCCTCTTGCTCCGCTGCGGAACTCTCGCCCTTCAGCAGCTTCCAGTTTCCCTCCCTGGGATAATCTAATTTTCCAGCCATTTTTTCTAGCCCCCATCCCTCCCTGCATGTAAGAACACAAGTCCTGCACAACCTGCCATGCTGAGAACATGGACTACAAGGGACTTGGGGTGTATTCTGTGTAACCCAAAACAACCTCCTTGCAAAAAGCCAGCCGAAGGATCACCAGCCCCATGGGCAAAATCATCCATGACACTGCTGATACTCTTTTAGGGATTCCAGTGTATTTTCTTTGTATTGCAGATGCGGGAATGGTAAATGAGCACACCTAACAAAATGGGCTTTTTAGCTCTGAGTGTAAGCTGTCAACAACATGGAGGGAGCAGAACCTCTTTATATCAGTTAAATGGAAAAAACCCAAGTGCTTTTAAATGCAGGAAAGCTCTACCATAGAATTCTGGGGGCTGTTTCTACCACAGACACTTCCTCTTTCATAAATAACAGTGATTATTTCAAATGACTACTGATTTAAGGACAAATTTTTGGCAACCTTGAGACCCATGGGATTTCGCTAGTTGAAGAGCGGGATTCATTTCTTTGCTCCTATGGGAGTCAGGGAAGGAGTGACTGGGAGAAGCAGCACCCTGTAACTAGAGCGAATTCCTCACGGAGGACTGAAGTGGCGAAGGTTTTTTTTCCAGGAAGCCCCACGGACACAGGCAGCCACACACTGGGCAGCGCCCTGGGACAGCGTGCCGGGAAAATCCCTGATGTGATTGCACTGGATCTCAACAAGGAACGAGATGTTTCATTTTGTGCACTAAATCCCCTCCTTCCCCACCAGCAGGCAGCTCATTCCCTGGCTGGGGTTTCCTTCGTGTGGGACATTCCTGCCCTCCGCCCTCTCCCGCCACATACTCACTTGCTGAAATTGAAGAGGAGCCGCTCAAAGACCAGGACGGGTCCTGTGCTGCTCAAAATGGTGAGGGGCTGACCAGCCAAAAGGCAAAATATGGCACCGGTGACAGCCGTGCCCAGGAAGCTCTCCAGCACGCCCTGCGGAGACACGGGAGAGGGGTCACTCCTGCGGGATAACCCTCTCTACACGAGCGTGCTGCATGTGCCCGTGGCCGAGGGGAGAGCTCACACCAACATGTTGGTCCCACACAGTCTGCAGTACTCGGGCTAACCACACACGCTGAGCAGCCGGCAATTAATGGCACATGCTGATCCTCCCTTCCACCTGCGCTCCAGGGATGGGGCTGCAGCTTTCCTGACTTAGCAGGGGCACTGCAAGAACTGAAAACCAGTTTTGTGTCTCTCTTCCTTGGAAAGACACAAGTTAGTGTTTACACTGAGGAAAGTGAAAGGCTGGCTGCTTTTGGGGGACTTGGAAGGATGAGCCCAATACTCCCAAGGCAAAGAACAGCCTTCACACGGCTGATCCCCTCCACTCCTCTTGTATTACTCATGGAGAGGGCCCTCGTGGCCAGAGCATCTGGAATCTCTTTTCCCTGCATTCTTCCACGTGTCTGTAGCTAAGAATAGTGTCTTTTCTCAGAAACATAAAACTCAGGAGCAAGCTGTGAAGGAAGCGCTGGCCAGGGCAGCTCCCAGGACAGGGAGCAGGGATGGGCCATGCTCAGTGCCTGCCCCAGCAGCAGCCACATCACTTGTTTACAACAAACAAGACAACATGAACTGTGATGTAGTAGCTCCAAAAATACTGCGTTTTTGGGGAGGTTTTGCTACTTGATAGTAAGTGTTCATGAGACTTTTGGCCACAATAAAGTGATTCTCAATTTGACCTAAATTTGGAATCAAGGAACATTTCCCCTTCCTCCTCTAATTCAAAGACTGCACCTTGTGCAGAGCAGACAGGCTTTGCTCTGTTACCCCATGAGAGTCCAGTGTTGCTCACTGGTGGGTCCTGGAGGCCCGTCCATTCCTGACTTCCACGAGTCTCAGAAAAAGCAAACTGTTTGTACAGGAGAGAGGGGAGCTGGGCACTGCACAGGCTGCTGGATCTTACTCTATATCACAGGGGAGTGCAGGGTTCCAGATACGTGCCCTCATTTCCTATGTTTGACTTAATTAAACTTGCGTAAATTAATAATTCAGTCATTGTCATGATGAGCTTAATTATTGCTAGGAGATTTGACATGGCTGAACTGAATCTATCTAAATACAACCTCCTACTTTTCCTGTTATTCCACTAATGCAAAGCACCTACAGCACTGTTAACACAGAATCCCTTCTCTTGAGCCTGAGCTAATGATGCAGCCTGGTTCTCAGCATGTGACCTCCCACTACTACAAAAGTCATCTTTGTAAAGACCTGACATTTCTCTCCTGTATCACAGCTCCTGGTTTACTCGTTTTCCTATTAATTTTAAGATTTTCTTTTCACCAGAGAGGCCGAAACCCAGGTATTGTAGGAGTCAGGCAGAGGATTCAGACTTAGCAAACTTAATTGGACTAAAATGGTACAACTGAGAGCAGATCAGAGGAAGGAGAAGATCTGCTCCACAGAAGGAGCAAAGATCTTCTCTGTCTCCTCGGCCTGCTTTTAATTACCATTTAAGGGAACTGCTGTCAATTTGTCAAAGGACAGCCACAGCAGTAGAGAAAGCAGTGAAAACACAGGACACCTCCATTATTGTACCAAGAATTCCAGCTTTGCTGGTGCCCAAACACCGCTCCGACTGGACAGCAAAAGGCTAACGCTGTATTTGTTGGTCCTGAAAGCTCTTGCTCACCTGCATGTTCTCTGTAGCATCCCCAAGCAATCCCCCAAAAGTGATGGCATTGGTGACAGTGGCCAGGTAGATGAAGAGGATGGCTGAGAGCGCCTGGATATTTAAAGCATCGTAGAAGTCGCTGGCGAAGAACGGTGCTTTCCTCTTGATGTCTTTGATCAAGCCCCCACAGAATCTGCAAGGACAAGCAAGAGGAGACTCGTGCGAGATGTTTCACAGTGCAAGTCACCGTGCTAAGTCATCAGAGACACTGCCAGCAATGAAGTATTATCTCAAAGGAGTGAGATCACCACATTACAAACAGTCTTATCACAGCTGTGGTGGTCCAGGGATCTCAGAGAGAATGTTGTAAGGAAAGATAATATCTCAAACATGTGATGCAGCTGGAAAGAGATACATTTCAGGACTACAAGCCACGCTTCTGCTGAAACAGACCACTACAGTTTGCATTTCAGGAAGCTCATTTGTTGTTTTTTTTCCCCCAAATATATTAATTGATGTCATAAAATAGATTAACTTTGGTCTGAATCTCTGCCTGAATTTCTCCACATAGCAGACACCACGGCTAGGTGAGCCAAACAATCTGCTGCATGGAAAAATGCTTCAAATTGTTAACCAGCAAAAGAACTAGAAGTAAAAACACAAGGGAAATACTCCTGGACAAGAAAAAAACTCACTTGCAGATATCCTTTTTTGTATGATCACAGACAAGACAGTATTTAACTCTTATAAACTCCACATGGCTCTGACACTGTCAGCATGAAAAAGTGTTTGTTTAGCCTCTTGCTCCCCTGCTCACAGCTCCTCACCTATACCAGGTCTGCTCAGACACTGTGGCAGACAGGCACATGCCACCTTCTGACCCCAAATCAGGACACTCCACTGCCTTGTACACACCAACGTGGTGTGAAGGCTTTCAGACTTTTCTCCTGGAATTTAGACTAGAACTAGAACTTAACAAGAAGATCCAGAGTGGGAGGCAGTGCACAAAACCACCATGAAGCCCTGTGCACTGACCCTGAGCTCGCTGTTTCATGGCCACCTTAGCTGCATTCCCATTCCAGTGGACTTTTATGTGGCACAAAGCAGAGTAATAAAGCAGAAAGTAGGGCCTGGGGCTCTGTTACCTTCTCTGTTTCTATCCCATAAAAGCCTTCAGCTGTGCAATTCAACTACAACGGTAATGTCCGGAAAAGGGAACATCTCTGCTCTTGGCAATCCAAATGGATTAACTGAGGCTTGTACCTGCCATGTTTATGTCCCTTATGATTCGTCTGACTTCACAGGCTCTCAACAGCCAGCACCTACCTGGGCCTTCTGTCCTTTTTAATGGCTTTCTATCACGTAATGAGCATCTGATTTATGACATCTTGCGATTCACTGAAGCCAGATGTTCGGAACCCTTCAGTCAGCCTCACTCCGGGCACTAAAAGCCCCCAGGACACGTTTTGGGGTCACACCTCAGCCTGTACAGCCAGTCCACCGGGGTGGGAAGGTTTTGGCAAGGGAAGCATTGCGGGGGTGCCACCGACCTGCCCGTCCGCTGCAGCTCCTCGCAGTCGCCGTGGCCGCCGCCGCCGTGCCCCCCGTCGTGGGGTGTGTCTCCGTTCATCTGCAGGCTCTCCCCACCAGAGTACATGTTTTTCCTAGGCAAGGACACAGCATGTCACGAGGACCAAGCGGAACCCCAAAGAGCCGGGATAACTACCGGGTATGTTACTGTGTGCCTACAATACCACCTCAAAAGGAGCAGAATTTCATGAACATCCTCCCTCCAGCTACTAAGGAAGACCTGAGAATATCTCCAGGACTTTCTAAATAGGGACAGGCAGGTGCAAGTAACTCCATGTGCCTGGAATAACCAAAACACTGGCTCTTCCCATCCCCTTTCCACACCTGATGCCCACTGTCCTTCGCCACAGAGCCCCTCTCCTGCTATTACCTCTTATCCGAAGATGGGAGAGACTTGGGGGGCTCTATCCTAATGGCTGGATCCCATTCCCCTGGGGGGAGAACGATGACTTCATCCAGAAATTCATCGATGCCTGCAATCAGGTCCTGACGGTCCTTGGCTTTATAGGCAATGTCATGGAATACCTGCAAGGAACAGAGACTCCCTGTGGAAAAGGTTTGCATTTTCTGTGGCCCTGACTCCAGAAGCAGCTGCTGAGTTCTACAAAATCAACTTAATTCCTTCTCAGAAACCTCTGAGGAAGTATCAAGACATGTGGCACAAGAAGATGTGACCCTCAGAAAGCCCCTTCCTTTGGCCGGGTAACAGCAGAGATTCTTTCCTTGCAGGCATATATCTAATTTTAAGCAAAACATCTATTTGTAACCTTTAAAAATGTTAATAAAGCAATGATCAATTTCTTTAATGCCAAAGAAGTTTTCCTCTACATAAAGACTTTCAATTATACTTGGAGAAGACACTTTGACAAAGCCATCTACTTCAGTCTATCAAACTCAGATTCATTTTCAACCCTGTGACACAGAACTGATGACAATATTTACCCAAAAACAACAACATAAAATAGTTCTAGTGAAAGGCCTGGTATTAATCATAAAGAACAAACGAGAGAAGAGGGGGGAAAAGAGCATTAATGCTGAATTTTATAGGAATCTTCTGGACTGTGCGGAGAGGAAGTGGATCAATGCATGTGACAGACGAGCTGGTGGTAGGAAGGGACTTTGGGGCTATGGAAAGCAGATCACTGAGTGACAGAAACCAGGAGAGCTGGGAGCAGCCGAGATGTAATTAAGGAACTGCAGGAGAGCAAAGCAACGCCAAAAACCAAAGCCAATGTGAACGAGCCCCGGCACATGGAGCCCAAGGGACGCTGGAAGAAAGAAGCAGTAAATGAATCCTGAAAGCCCAGCCATGGCAGCGAGGGGCGTGAGGAGTGGCCAGCTGCTCCTGGGTAACACATAAACACTGCCGGTGCTCGGGATCCAGTTCCATACACAGCACACAGCCTGGGGGAACCAGTCCCGTGGGGATTACCTGGATATCCCTGGCTGCAGGATACTAGCATGGAAGAATGGGACACAAGGTGCAGACCACAACAGAATAAATTCAACAATTAATTCACAGTTGCTACGAAAGAGTGATCGCTCTCAGGAAAATACACACGGCGGACAAACCCCTCCTAGAGTCACACTTCTAAAAACCACGAAGCCAGAGGCAATGATTAAGCCAACAGATGGAATTAGGAGGTAACGTGGGTATTTCAGCTTTACATGAATGCTCCTTCCTCCTGACCAGGCTGGCGGGAAGGACATTGTTACTTGTGACAAGCCATTTCCCACGGGAGATGCCAAAACACCTACCTCATCTGACATCAGTGTGGCAATGGCTCGGCCAATCTCATGATAGGACTTTGCTTTGCCCTTTGGTCCCAGCAGAATGAAGAGAAATCTGACAAAACCAAGAGATTGTTCCCATTTAGAATGGCAAAACAAACTACTTATTACTTATGCAACATCTAGACAGAAACTTGACTTTAAAAACTGTGGTCCTTGTTAGAGATCCGGAGGCTGCCAGTGGCCTCAAGCTAACTTCGAAGCAGAGGTTACACCGTGGCCCACCACGCCCTGTCCACCTCCATGGGGATTCGTTTCATGGAATCACGGAAAAGTTTGTGTTGGAAAGAACCCTAAAGGCCATCTAGTTCCAGTCCCCTGCCATGGGCAGGGATAACTTCCACTACCCAGCTTCCTCCAAGCCCTGTCCAACCTGGCCTTGGACACTTCATTTTTCACATAATCTCTTGGGGCAGCAACTACATCCAAGTCACTGCTGAAAGAGTTTAAAAAATACCATGATATGAAACTTTTGTCAGTGCAAACATACAGATGAAATAACCTCACCAGAAGCACCTCTCCCCTTCCAAGGATTGGATTAAATATTATTTTATCTCCCTAACTCAAATACGATGAGGTACTAAATTAAACAGCTTGTGAGGACTATTATACACAAACAAGTACTTTCGGTTTAAAAAAATCTAGAGTCCTAAATGAAAAAGGCAGCAAGTTAGTAGGACAGAATCCATAAATACATATTGATTGGCATTACTACATAACACTTCTTAATCGAGTTCTTCACGAGGCGTTTGAGTGTTTTACTTGAGCTTCACAGGGAGGTGAGTAAGCCACACACGCCCAGGTCATGTCCTCTGCTCTCCTCCCACCTCCTGGAACTTTCCCTGCTTTACCAGTTCTTATAAAACAACATTCAAGAAAAACTGTTCCTCAGCCAGCTCTTCCCAAACTCCAAGATGCAAATTAAGCCAAACATATTAATGCAAAAAAATAGAGGTTCGTAACTTCAGGAGTTGCTGCTTGGCATTCTCCCGGTTTTCCAGGAGAACCCGGCACTTTTATAACCCTCTTCTGCAATAATCCCACCAGCTGGCTCTTTTCCAGCACAGAGCAGCAGCACCTGCATGCTCCTGCACTACTAAAACACTCTTGAAAACAAGGAGTCTGTGGCATTTTCCAAATTCTTTGTTCTAATTCAGCTCAGAACTGCCTTCAGTGGGTAGAACAAGATCTTTTCATGGGCCAAACATTACAAACATAAAAACATTAACGCATTTTAGTGGCCTGAACTAGGTAATGTCTGCATAGATTCAGTATCATTTAGTTATGAACATTACCACCTACAAAAGCCCTCACTCCTAGCTGTGCCATACTCCTCCTCTTGCTCTGCTGAAGGCCGCTCCAGAATTCCTCCCTGCTGCACGCAACACTTGCTGAGTTATCCAATTTCTCATACTTAACACTGCTAATAATGCTCCAAGGCAGGGAATGTGAGGTTCCACGAAGCTCAAAGTCTCTCAAAAGTAGTAACAAAATCCAGTGTTTCTCTCAATGCATTACCAGAACAGCTACTCTGTATGGGTTAAAGACACCTGAACAGAGGAATCTCAGCCAAGTCCTGGAGGAAAAGTGCCTTTGCAGTGAAAAGGCTCAGTTGGGAGGCCAGGGAGAACCAGACTCCTGGATCTGCCCCTCGCTTCCCAAGTGACCTTTGGGCAAGTTACTTCACTTCATTTGAGACCTGCAGACATCAGCCTTTCCCAGCTCTGCACACCAGACTGTGCAAGTCTGTGCAGCTTATCTCCAAAGAACATCTTCTCCTGGCTCATTCCTCATCTTTCTCCCCATCTTCATTGCATTAAACAGCAGCCTTGAATACACGATTGTGCATTGCTCTGATGAACACACAAAGCCATTCCCAAGCCATGCTGCCAGCTCAGGGCTTCCCCAGATGAGGAGTCCCAAGTACTGTGGGATTAAATGAAACACAAGAAAACCAAAGGCCTTCAAGGTTTTTTTCAATCTGACCAGTAAAAAGAAAACTCAGGAAAGGCTGGGATCTCTCTATTCCAACTGCATATCCCTCATTTTTCTATTACTAGCCCCTGTGCTGTGCAGCCAGGGTGAGAGAGCTGGGGGTGTTCAGCCTGGAGAAGAGAAGGCTCCAGGGAGACCTCAGAGCCCCTTCCAGTGCCTAAAAGGGCTACAGGAGAGGTGGTGAGGGACTTGGGACAAGGACCTGCAGTGACAGGACAAGGGGGAATGGCTTCCCACTGACAGAGGGCAGGGTTACACTGGATATTAGAAAGGAGTTCTTCCCTGTGAGGGTGAAGAGGCCCTGGTTGCCCAGAGAAGCTGTGGCTGCCTCTGGATCCCTGGAAGTGTCCAAGGCCAGGCTGGACGGGGCCTGGAGCAACCTAGGATAGTGGAAGGTGTCCCTGCCTGGGGCAGGGGGTTGGAATGAGATGGGCTTTGAGTTCCTGTCCCTTCCAACCCAAGCCATTCCTTGCTTCTCTGTCTGCAGTTGCTTAAGAGCAGGAAATGTTCAGCTAACACAGCACTCCAGACGGAGGGGCTGGATTAGCCCTGAGCCAAAACCTGCATGTTTAACCCCCTCCTGCCCTACATAAAACCAACCTGCGGCTTCCTACAGAGAGAAGCAGACACAGGTCACAGTGCTGGTACTGAGAGACTGGGCCCACGCCAGTCCCGCCGGCCACCGCACCCAAACAGTGAAACCCCAGGAGGCTGCGCAGGGCCCAGCTGGGACCGTGTGGCACCCGCAATTTTACCAGGGAGCCAACAATTTAACAAAATAAAAGGAGCAGCCCCACGGGACAGAAGGCTGGGCATGCCAGAGGCTCCAGCTCCAGCATCCTGCGGAGTCTGCGGGCTTTAAGTGCAGGCAGGCCCACGGCAGGAATGCCGGCGGCACCGGAGATGTTCCATCACAGCTCCTTGCGGCCCTGAGGGGATTTCCTTGATTGAATTTCATAGGATGCAGCCATGGCAAATGGCTCTTCATCACTCAGGAAAGCCACATAATGAGCCTTCCTGCTTTGATTAGGGCCGGTATTTGGTTTGGAGAACAGCAAATGGATAATACTATTTCCTGGGAAAAATGCTGGCATGGAAGGACATACAGCCTTGATTACTGCTACTGAGTAATGAGGCTGTCCAGCAATCCTGGATCAAACTTCCTGGCTCCCACCACCACAGCAAACAATACCTAATCTTACAACTGCTGAAAAGAACTTAGAGACACATTTGAAAAACAGTCAGTGGGATTAGAGCTGGAGGCTGAAATACTGAAGAGCACAGAGCCCAGGAATGTTGAGGAATGAATAACCTGCTACAAAATGAAGCCACATCTGGGTCCCCACACTCCTACCCGAATACCCAGTGTGTGCACACAGTTGCGGATGTGGCTGTGAGAAGCCACTTAATGCAACTCCTAGAAATACAAACACTGCTACTACCATTAAAGAGCAAAGCTAGATCCTCTTTTCCCTTTGTTTGGTACACAGAAGGAGGCAGGGATTCCAACAGCCATCTAACTTCCACTCCATACAAGGGCTGTGATATTGCTATGAATTCACACAGGGCAGTTTAGACAGCCAGGCATATTCAAGCAGTGACTTCAAATATTTAAGAACACAAGACACATTGCTATTTGTGAGACTGAGATTAATTTGCAACACAATAAATAAAATACTTCTCTGACATTTTTCCTTGAGCCATTATGCATTACAAAGCAACAAGCCCCAATAGAACTGTATGTCTCAGTTCACCTGAGCTCTTCTTTTTGCCCCAGGAGGGCCAGAATTGAATCTTTCATTTGATCTCAGCTGAAGAACAATAATATGTACAGCAAAAATGTGCAGAGGGAATCTGGGATCTGTACAGAAGGGGCAGGAAAAAAGCCCCAGGAGTTAAATTTAACACTGACAGTGCCCTTTACTACTCAGTTGTTAAGTCAGTGTGTTTGTGTAATGGTTTACTTATAACCAAACTCAGGACCCGAAAATGATGAAACAGCTTCAGTGTTTTGTTACTTTACACCACCAATGATGACAGTTCTGCATGTCACGGGATAGAAAGCAGCAGAGAACATCCTCTGGCCTGGTGTTTTCACCTTATCAGGTGGAAGTGCAGGTTCCCTGCCTGCTGCCCTGCCTGGGGGCTGGGTGTCCTTACCGTGTGGGAACGGGGACCTCGGTGAGAGCTCCCAGCATGACCGCCTGCTGCAGCCGCACGAAGGCGATGAAGGGGCTCTCCAGGAAATCCACCTCCCCGACCAGCACATTGGAGGCCTCAGCATCACGAGGCAATTTCTTCATGAATTTGTTCTTCAGCTGCAGCAGTGAAAGAAGAAGGAAAAAAAAAAAAAGTTGCGCTGGGCACGTTCTTCTCACCTCCCCACCTCTGTGCTGTAACAGTGCATGCTCATGGGCTCTGCAGTATGCACCCTTGGTCTGGATCCGAGCATGGAGAAATGCCATCAACAGGGAATGGGAAAACACTGCAGCAGCAGCAGCTGCTGAGTTCTAAAACTCAGCCTCTTCAAGATGCCTTTGTTTGAACTCCAGCAGCAGCAGAATTAATTTGGAGTTGAAGGCTTTTGAAAACCCTGCCCTCAGGTGGTTCCCAATCTGCCCCCTCTCCCTGGGTGATCTCTGGAGATGCTCTGTGTGTGCCTGGCGAAGGGTGAATGGAGAGGGAGGATGTACTGCCAGGAGCACCAGCGAGGCAGGGGCACTGAACTGGGCTAGGAATCCTTAATGAGCTGTGTCAGGAGACTCAAGGAAGGAGAAAAATGGACAAAGTCTCAGGAAAATACGTGAATTGATTGAACAGGAAGAAAACTGCTGGAACTATCCTACTCCTGCATGCTTGAGAAGAAATAGTAAATAAGCATCAAGAAGCTCTGTGGATGAAGTCTGGAAAAGTGCTACCAGTTCTTCCACAGACAGTGTTTGGGAGCATAGTGGTGGTAAAGAAATAGTGGCAAGGTGGCAAATCCACAACAAATGTTTAATTTACCTCATCAGCTTGGCGGTGTTGCTGAACAAGGATCATTCAGCAACACCACAGCTGGTCTGGACACCTGGCTCAGACCCAGGTGATTCTCTGAGCCAGAACTGACCTGCAGTGTCACCTGTAGCCACCCAGCTCCTGAGGCCAAAGGCTCCAGCCCCTTCAGCCTCCCCCTTGCCCAGCACAGCAAACCACCATCACTAATTGTAAAGAGCTGCCATTACAGTGGGTTTTTTTATCTCCAAATGAGTTTTGCAGCACCACTCGCCACTTTCTTAAATCATTTATCAGAGAGGTGATCAGTGCAGTCAACACTTAAAATCCACTTTGAACCATTCCCCAAAGAAGCTTTGGAAAGATTTGACTCCTCAGAAGCATCCAGGAGCAAGGGAGGGAGGAGGGAGCTTCACTTTCCCCTGCCAAATTGAACATCATTCCAACCCAACCACTAATGTTATATTAAAAGCCACAGGTCTCCAGCACTGTACTTGCAAAAAGGCACAGCAACCTCAAAATCCCAATTTCCTTAAATGTACTGAAGCACTTGGATAATCAACACCACTTCAGATCAACTGGAAATGAAAGCAGCTCCTAAGTACACACTCCCAAGAAGCACTTAAGGAAGGCTAATTCCCCCTGGAACTTGAACCTGCCTCTGCCTCTCTGTCTTTCTGTATCTGCTCACACATAGGTTTAAGATCACCTGATCACCTTCCCACAACTTATCCCATGAACACCTGCCTCCAGGGGTACCTTCCAGGCTCCAGGCTGCTCCATTACCCAAGGATGCTTTAGAGGGTCACTGTGGATATGGGGAGAAACCAGGCAGGCAAAACTGCTCTCTGCATCAAGAAAACCAGCAAAAGTAAATGAAATTCCAATTAACTAAACTTTCTAAAAACTTTTCCTTTCCTCCAGAAGGGTGGCATTGATTGTACTGGAAGACAGCCATTTTCACTGGAGCTCCACGGAGTGAAAGCAGGTCACCCAGGCTGACAGACCTCAAAACTGGGAACGTCTGCTTGCAGCTGTGGAGATGAGAAGATGTTCCAACGGGAAAAGCAGGGAATCACCCCCACTATCAATCACAGGACTGCATTTCCAGGAATGGGATCCAGCCAGCGCCTCCCTGTCCATCGGTCCCCAGGAAAGGCAGGAGGGTTTCTCTAAACAAGGCCAATTTCTTTTTTAACTTCAGCGCTGGCTTGGCACAGATCCCCTGTTGACATGGAAACACCGGGTTGAATACACAGTGCCTACACCACAACAAATAAGAAGGGGTTTGTGCCTCCCTCTGACTGACCGTATTCATGCGGAGCCAGGCCCATCCCACATCCAAGCCCTCTGGAAGCAGAGATAACACCAGGTCAGGAAACTCCCCTTATACCAACATAGATTCCATTTCTATATATTCCTGAGCTGTTACATCAGCTCAGGAATAGCAGGTCCCCGGGAAAACAGACTTCCTTTCATGTCCCCTTTATTTTACACGTTGAGCACTGAAGGAGTCCTGGTGGTTCAGCCACTCGGAGCTGCCAAGGACATTCAAAAAGAGCACAGCCAAAGGATTTCTCACAGGAGGAGGGACTGCAGTGGGAACAGCAGTAGCAACTTCCCCAGCTTCCTACGGTCTGCTGGCACTACAGCACCAGAGGGGCTGATAAAGCACTTACTTGACTCTTTTCAATCACTTTCCTTCACACAGAAGCTGAAAAAAGGAGTTTTAAATGTTTTTAAAATATTAAGCTGTGGCTGCCCCATCCCTGGAAGTGTGCAAGGCCAGGCTGAACAGGGGTTGGAGCAACCCTGTCTAGCGGAAGGTGACCCTGCCCATGGCAGGGGGTGGGATGGAATATTTAAGATCCCTTCCAACCGAATCCATTCTGAAATTCTGGGATTCTACGAATATGGCACTAGAGAAAAACTTGATCCAACAACTTGATGTTCAGGAGCTGGAGGAATTCTCTAGCCATGAGAGGTCCTGGTTTTACAGTTATAGCTCCAGCACCACTGATGTATCTGGCAACAGAGAGCTGTAAGCCCAGGAGAAGGCAGGAAGCCTAGATGCTCATTTATCACTTGTGATACAGAAAAGAAGAATAAACGGTCCCAAAATGCCACTGCTTGTCTCTCCAGCTGCAAATGCCCAGGGCATTAACTGCAGCCAACACCTCCTAAATTAGGACAAATGAAGGCAAATCCCTTCTCTGCACTGCCACCTCAGGAGCTGTGCTCTGCCAAAACAAACACAATGAAAGGGAATAGACCTCCTCTTCCCTAATTATCCTTATAAAATGCCAAACAAGCCCAAAGGAAAAAAATTTCAAAAGAGCAAACCCCAAATCCGTGGGCCGTTGCTGAAGCTGTTTCTCATCGGAGCCGTTTGAGTCAGGGCCCCAGCAGCTCCTGCAGGATGCTGAGCCAGCCCCTTTGCAATCCCGGTGGATCAAGCCATCATTCCCACGGCAGACAGAGCCCGCTGATGCAAACTACCTGATTCAGTAGTCATAAGTAACACCTGTGAGCCAGGCAGAGCCGTCTGGGCCCCTAGCAGTAGGGATGAATCTGGGAGGATTCTCTGACAGATCACATCTCTGATATACATTTAAAACCTGAACCTTACAACATTCAGAGAAAAGGAGCAGGAATGCTACTGACCAAAGGCGTATGCTGGCTATAAATTCCCTAGATTATTAGTTGCACCATTCCAAATAGCACTAAAGGTTGCAGAACTGAAATTTAAGGACATAGGAAGACAGGAAAGTTACTGAAGGTACAAAGAAGTTTCCTCCTCTAAAACACAGGCACACAATCCTCTACCTGTGTAAAATCAGGGATTAAGGACGTAGGAAGGCAGTCCTGCTCCAGACAACTGCTATCAACTGACCTCACCCATCGCAGTTCTCACATGCACACAAATAAATAAAAATTGGGATATTCTGTGTCTCCAGCAGAATCCCACCTGCCTGTACGGCCACACTAACTGTCCAGCTTCCAGATGGGATGCCCAAATAACAACAGCCAGCCTCCCTGCTGCCAAGGCAAGAGAACCTGTTCTCTTTGCAGCTCGTGATGCGGCAACAGGATGGATTATTGCCGTGCCTCCTGTATGGCACACTGAGTCCTGCTCAAGGAAGTTGCCAGGCACCACCACAACCCCATAAACTCAATCAAGGCAGGACATCGAGTCGATCAGACATGAAAACTTGAGTTCTGAGGTGATGTCTCAAGGTGCAGAGGACAAGGCTCCCACCTGAACAGAGCTCATCAGCAGGACACGGGCTAATTAACTGAGAGGATTTTTGGAACTCTACACTTAGCAAGAAACAGTTGTCACAACCAAGAGCCAGGCATTGTATACACTGCAAGTTAAGAACTTTGGAGCGTGCTCCCAAGTGCATCTATTAACAGATTTCCCTATCAGCGTTACCACAACACCTATTTTTATACCCAATTCTCCACAAAAGTTCATTATCTGAATTTCCAGAGACACAGGAGGGGCAGTGGGGACTGTCTGCACCGCAGAGAGCTGCCAAGCTGCTGCAACGCACAGCCCCAGCTTTGGGCTGGTCTAGCATTAAAATCCCAATTATAATGGGATTAAAAATATGACAAAAAGCTGTTTTACAATCCTCCTTCTTCCCCAGGTGTGGCTGTGTGTATTAAAGGAATCAGGTATTTTGGAAATAGAACCAACACAGATGATGCTACAACACGGCATGACACTGAGGTCAGTGCAAAACACGCTGTCCCTCCCTTCTCCTTCCATGAAAGTGTATTTATTTAGGCAAAGATATATCTCTTTTTAAAATATTTCATTACTCTGAACTCACTTTTCTACCTCAATTACGTTGCTGTGTCTCTCTCAGGATGCACTTACAGAAGATTGTGACCAGCCATTGTTGAAGGACTGGAGTCATCCTCAACTGGCCAGCAAGGCTGTGTTACCCAAATAATTTTCCAAAGTGACTCTCATTTGCATTCAGAATCACCATGGGACTAGGGAATGCTGAAAGACGCAGACAAAAAAAGAGATTCTCCGAAAGAAACAGTCGGGCTTTGAGAATAACCCACTTTTTGAACTCAGACAAAGGTTTTTTGAAACTTGCACAGAGACCTCATTCAGCCACCAGTTTTCTAAGAGTTGGAATAAACTTACTCTCACCCCTCAGAACCGGCAGCCTTTGGAAAGGACGGAAACACACACAAAGACAGCCCGTATGCCATACCACAAACATTACCCTAGTCTAAGAAAGAGGTCAAGTCCATGGAGATTTGTCACTAGAGGCCAATTTTAACTTGATTACTGCATTTTGGAGCTGCTCTCCCACATGACCTGTCAGCACAGCCACCTCCCTGCTGCAACGTGCAGGGGGAGGTGGCACCTTTGTTCCACCAGCAACTGCAGCAGAGACACGTTCCCCTACCTGCTCCTGCTCTACCCCATGGTTCCTGTGAACACTGAGCCCAGGGTGCTCCTCTGTGGACCCTTGTAACCCCTCAGCAGGAAGAGGATCCAAAATCCATCAATCCCTGGGTATTTTCCCTCCTTTCTCATGGGGATCAGCAAGATGCGATCTCTGTGGTGTCACTTGCTTCAGACCTCATAAGAGATTAACCTTCTGTTTTCAAGGGCTGGTGCTTGAACAGTGGAAGATCCAGCCACAGAACTCAAAAATACTCACTCATTTTGTTCACCCTCTTCTTTTTCAGGGCTAAGGTACAGAGAACCCCTTCCCCAACATCCAGCTCCTCTCCAAACACATCCCTGAGAGAAGGCCTGACCTGGAGCTTACCTGGTCCTTCTCAGGCTTGTCCGAGATGTCGTTGAGGCTGGTGGAAGTCAGGTTTCGGTGAGCCATGGCTGGGCTGCCTGTAAGAACAGTGTTGACACCAGTTAAAGCACCTGCTTGGATCCAGTCAGAACACAGAGGCTCAGGCTACAGCAACACCTTTCCTTGGGAGGCTGATGTGGGGAACTGCAGACCCTGACAAGCTGCTTTCTGTCACTTGACGTGGCACAGGGGAGACTTAAGATGCTAACACTTCGTCACCTCTGACCCACAGCAGTCCCGTGATTCTCAGAACAGCAAAAGAGACCAAGGACTTCCCATAATTCCTGCCTGTGGGAGAAAAGAAAAGCAGCACCACACTGCTGACACTGATGGCGCCAGATCACCCAGGACCCATCACAAACAGGGCTGGGACCTTCCAGGGTACAAATCCCTGGCCTCATCTCTCCTATATAGCTGGCATCTGCCCTCCTCAGCATCCCAGACACTGCACACAGCTCATGCAGAGAGGGAGGAGGGCAGCTCCTGGTCCTTCGAGACAGCCCCTAATGAATGCCTCCCTCGCTCTAAGTAAGCTCATTAACTAAGCTCATGAACCTTAAGCATCTCACCGATTAAAACAACATGTGTGCCACACTGACGGGCCACGAGTCACCAACTCCCGACACCAGATTCTCCACAGAGGTGAAGAAACTCCCCAGAGACACAGCAGAATAATTAAATTTAAAACAACCCAAAACACAAACAGACAACAAACCAATAGCAAACAAAGACTTCTGGGACGGATACAGGATCAGAAATCACAGCAGTCAGTATGAAGTGTTATAAATTATCCTGAAATGTTACCATCCCTTCTCATCACGTTGGCAGGAACCTAAAACACAGCACCAGGAGCTCTTATCCCAGAGTTTCTGACCATGAACTTCATTGTAAAGAGAGGAAATATTAAAAAAAAAAAAATGGCACTGAGGCATTTCCCAACTGAGGCTGTATTTTGAGACAGTATTTATTTGATATTATTAAAAGGAATGTCTAAGTTCTCCGTGTTCATCAGCTCCCAGCACAAACAAGCTCAATAATAAATCAGCATCAGGAGCAAATAACCAAAGGAGTGGGAATAAAAATCTCTGGACTCCCCAGAGCTGTGTTTTCTTTACAATGTATGTGGGGCTAGACTCAAAGTATTCCTTCCTGTGAGCCACCTGGAACCACACTGTACCTGCTGTGTGTTACTGCCACGTCCAGCAACATCAGCACAGCCAAGGCCAAACACAATTAGATAAATCATTTATCACAAAAGGGGGATCCCCAGCTTCAACTCTTCCTGCTGTTATTGTAGACCCCACTTAGCTACGATTTTTTCCAGACTACACCACTTGTTTGCTTTGTTTATTAGATTCCAAGCTGACTGTTCCCTGGGATACAATGACCCTTCTCCCAAGAGGAGGCAGCTTGTGCCCTTCTGTCTCCCTTTGCTACCAGCCTCCTTCTCCTAGGAGGGTCAACATAGCCACACAAACTCAGAGCAGCTCCAAACAAACCTTCTCCTAACAGGCTCCACACATCCACACAAACTCACCGCAGCTCCAAAAAAACATGTGGAGTACAAAGTTTCTGCTGCTGAGACCCCTGTCGAGGACTTCCGGCACACGACACTCACCCTTTATGGTGTTTGCTAACAAAGGATAATTTCCTGATCCAGGCCCAATTCCCATTCCTGTCTCTCTGGCAAAGGTAACATGAGCCTGTCCGTGGCTGTGCTCAGCCAATGACTGGTGCGGGAAGTACGGCAGGCAGCCCAAACCCCTCCGTGCTGTTATCTCATCCTATGAATCAGCTCCATAGTAATCTGTCATGGGGAATATCCTGCAATTCAGACTTCAGTCAATTGCTGTGGCCACTGAAGAACCTCTGTGCCACCAGTGCCAGCTGTGCCTTCCCGGGAGGAGCGGTGTGCTCCTCTGGGATCAGCAAGGCTCCTGCGAGTCATGTCTGACAGAGAGAATGGGAGAGGAGCGGTGCCCGAGAGCTGTCCAGCTCACCCCAGAGAGATCAAGCTGGCAGACTATTTCTGAGGTTAATTTATATGGAAATTAAAATATTTAAGCCCCTTTAACAGCCAAAGGATACTTCAAGAGACAAAATAATAGTGCCATCAGCCAGCTTAGATACCCCTTGGAAGGGGAGTGCGGCCTGACCTACCTGCTTCATCCCAGATGAAGGAAAAAAGGAGAACAGAATGAAACAGAGCAGTGGAGGGGACAGTGGGGATAATACGAACAGCCAGAGCAGCACCACTCCCCATGGAACACACCTGCGCTCTTCCCACTGTTAAAGCAGCAGCAAGCGTTAGGAGCCCGGCTGGTGGGACTGCCCCCTTCCTCTTCCTCTCCTGGCCTCCAGCCCGCCCGCCCTGAGCCCTGCCCAGCACTTACTGAGCCATCCCACGCTGGGGCTGCGCTGCACTCCCAGTTCATCATCCAAGGTGCGTGTGGCCAGGCAGGGCACGGAGCTCTCGAGCGGGCTGCGTGCTTGTGCCAGGCAAGCAGGAGACAGGAGCAGCAGCAAAGAGCAGAAGAGAGCAAAGGGGAAAAGTTAAAAGAAAAGAAAATAAAATTATGCCAGAAAGAAAGGCCCAAGCAGTGGTACAGGGAAGCCAGGCAGGAGAGAAAGTTTGAGCTGCACAGTGCGGTCACCAAAGCCCAGTCATTTAGATCCCGACATCTCCTCTGCAGCTCCACCTCGCAGCATTCACTTGGCAGGGCTGGACACAGCTTTCCATCCCTGGTGTCTGAAATTCAGGCATCTTTGAAGCAGACCTCAAGGAAGTGAGCGAGCAGCTGCAGTGCTGGTGGCATGGAGCAGTTCCAGGCTGCAGCACCATCAGTAACAACAGATTTTTGAAAATAAAAATCAGGTCATGTTCCAGGAGCCAACTTTGAGCATCCTGACCCCATCCGTACATACCCAGGCACACCAATCCAGACTTGGAAATGCTCACTTTAGTCTGCAATGCTTCCAATGATGCCAATACATACATTGATAGGGGTTTTCCAAGCATTCCTTGGACAACACCTCACTTCTGACTTCAACTGCTCTCCTCTGTGCTGGTATGTTCAGCTGATGCCACTGCTCAGCTATAAAGGCACTGAGGTCACAGTTCATGGGAAAAACACTGAACTTAATGCTGAACCAGAGGAGCCGTGGCTGCCCCTGGATCCCTGGAAGTGTGCAAGGCCAGGTTGGACAGGGCTTGGAGCAACCTGGGCTAGTGGAAGGTGTCCTGCCAGTGGCAGGGGGCTGGAACAAGATGGTATTTCCATCCTTCCAACCCCAACTCTTGTAGGATTCTAACGTAGAATAAGACCTTTCTTCCCCCGCAGCCAGGTACCCTCCTGCCTGTGCCTCAGCCGACACCGTGCCAACAGGCTGCTATTCCCACTCAACTGTTTCCAAACCATGCTGCCAGCACAGTGTGAACAAACAGTGCTCAGGAGGTGTTTAGGCAGCACCCACGCGGTGACGGGACTGTGCCATTATTTATGGTGGTTAAACACACACACTTAAACACATCACAGTTTTCTATAGCCTCTGCCAGCTTGGGTTTAGTAGGATTTGATCCTTTCTCAGCTGCCAAAGGCTCCCGCAGGTGCTAACTTATACAAAATGCTGGCAGGCACGAAGCTCTGAAAGAAAAATGTCAAAAACGGATAGCAAACGTCATCACAGAAGGCTGGTAAATATTGATCAGTCCTCAGGCACCCGAGGAAAAGGATGGGGAGTGCAGTTCCCATGTTATACCACGGCAAACCCCAAGGTGGGCCAGCTGGAGAGCTGCTAGCCCAGGTGTTATGTACTGCTCCAGGGGTGCAGGACAAGGGCTGTGTCAGAAAAGGACACAAAGAACTCCTCAACAGCCACTCAACAAAACCACAAGCACACACAAAAACCTGTCCAAAACCCCTGCAGGAGTCCCATCAGCAGCTAACACTGAAATATCCTTGCTGAACACTTCATACAGCTCAACCTTCTACCAATGGAAGCAAGGAAAGGGCTGTGTCTTCACAAGGTAACACGGAGGAGTTGCTTAGTCCAGCTTTGTCTGCCCAGAATTTTGGCAATTGTATTGTTTCCTACTGAACAGACAGCAAAGGCGTGCTGTGATATATCCTCCTCTACCCACGGCACACAAGGAACTACCCTCTTTTTCCCAGTTCCTTTCCCAGAGCAAAAGGATTCCTGAGAAAACATCCTGACCCACATCAACCTCTGTGAGGCAGCGATGAAGAGCCAGGTGTCAGAGCACACCTTGGCTGTGTCTCTGCCCATCTGACCACTCCCTTACCTTCAAACAGAGCAGTGACATGAAAGATGGGGGCTGAGGATGACTCGCTCCCAGGGAGCAGAGCCATCCCTGTCTCTAGGGAGGGCTGGGAAGGGATAGAGATGCTCCAGGATCAGTTATGGCAGGGAGATGGGAAGTACATCATTCTTTCTTAGGTTCCTGAACTTCTAGATGCATCTGGGATAACTGCATGGGGCTTATTCATCTCAGAAGCTGGAAATAAGAACATTTTGGAGCCTCTAAGACTTCAGTTATTTAAGTGCTCTGAACTCAATGAGATAGAGGCACCTCAGGATCTTTTTGATCCAAAAGCTCATCCTGCTTTTGGTCCAGGACGGCTCCAAAAATTTCCAAATTTGAGATCTAACAAGTAGATCCCACCCCTGGAAGTGCTCAAGGGCAGGTTGGCTGGGCTTGCAGAAGGTGTCCCTGCTGAGCCAGTCAAGCAGGGGGACGGCTACACCAGCCTATACAGCTGTTGTGCAGAGGGCAGGAGGATGCTCAGACCTGGCGGCAGCATCAATATTGGATGGAAGTTTCACTGACACTGAAACGAAAACAAACACCTACCTGGAAAGAAACTCTAGGGAAATCTAAAGGAGTGCCTGGGGCTGGCAGCACAGTCATTATGGTGATTAGCTATGTTAAGAGACAGCTGCACTCCCGCTGGCCTCATAAAATTTTTATCTGTCTGAAGGACATGTGAGGCACTCATTGAATCCAAGGTATAAGCTGATCAAATACAATCTGTAGTCACTTTTTCATTAAAGTGTAAATAATAAATAACAGTAACAACTATTCAGGAGGTATTTCCTCTTGTATGTCAGTCTTGCCCTCCTAAAGCCTCAATGCACTTGTACTGTCATGGAACAGTATGTTATACGTCCTCGGAACACATAAATATCCTAGGAGGGGGAGCAGAGACAGAACAACACAGGAGGAGTGGCTGACGGCCAGACCAGGAAAGAAGTCCTGGAGAATCAGTCCAACTGAGCCAGGACCTGCACAGCCCCTTCAGACAAGAACAAGAAATGAATGAAATTGAAGTCACTTAAAAACCAAGTAAAGAAGGCCCTTAGCCATGGAAAATAAGCAGGGGCTGAGTGAGAACGTGAGGAATGCCCTTTGTCAGCATCACCCTTCCTGGGATAAGCTGTGCCTACATGCAGGAAAGGGGTTTGCAGCCGAGAATGGAGGGAATCCCCTACACAAGGCGAATGAAACACCTGAGCACCAATAGCTGAAGACGTGCCCGTCTGGTGTTCAGCCTCCCACACACCATGGCCACAGGCCAGGATCGTGCTCCTCGGAAAGGGTCCAGAAAGGGTCAGAGTCACAGAGGTGGTAACGGAAAGCAGATGCCTTCCATCCACACCACGGGGAGCACACCATGGGAAGGCATCCAACAAGGCCAGGTTGGCTGGGGCTTGCAGCAATGCGGTCTAGCAGGAGTCCCTGCCCACGGCTCCTCCAGCTTTCGGACTCATCTGGCCACGCTGAGTCCCTTCCCTAGAGCTGTAATTTCCTTACAGTGCTCCCTAGAGTCCAGTCCCTCTCCGCTCCGTGGGACTCCTGCAGGAATATTCACCTAGAACACTCCCTTGGTTCACATTACTGCACCTTGTGGTGCTCACTCAATCGCCACCTTATCGAGGCACTCGTACACGACAAGAGGCAGCATCCAGAGCAATAAACGGTCTCCACACGCACACACACTCCTGTTGCAAAAGCAAAGGATGATCCAAGGCAGGAAATACTAATGAAGTGTACGAATAGGTTAGGGAGGGATGTTAGGGCGAGTTTTAGAAGCCAAAAACAGCAAGCTAAGAGGCCTTCGGTGGAGCAAGAAGAACAGAATTTCTTCACTTGCTTTTATTTCTGGGTATTTTAAAATGGCAACTTTTAGCCCAGTTTCCAGACTGCCACAGGAGACAGTTGAGAGAACTCCAAGGCATGACAAGAGGCTTAAAACTCCTCTTTTTTTTATTGCCATGAGCAAGAAGACCCCAAATGTCCACCCAGGGGTAAACACTGAGCCGGTGCCCAGGCCTCTGTAGCTCTCTGCATCCACACACGCACACACATTTAGGGACACCACTACCAACACGGCACTACCTATTACACCTTTTTTAGAGAGAAGACGAGACGTATTCACAATACACACCACAAAACTATTTTAGGACGAATAAAGCAAGATGGAAATCAGCTTTACCCCACTGGACAATCATTGTACGGCAATAAAATGCAAGCTAGATATTACTGCCAAAGACATTTTTGATTCACAGGGCCACCAACACTGTCTGTTACAGACATGGAATGTGCATGGAAGCTTGGTCTCTGCCCAAATGTTTCAGGTGACGAGCCTTTTAAGGTTCAGGCCCCACCAGAGCTTTTTGTGAATCTCTTTCCTATTGTTGTTCCTAAACCATCTCCTAGATGCCAGCTGCAAGAGCACCCCCCGCCTTCCTGCCTGCCCCTCGAGTCCCTGTCAGTCCAGTGAAGATGTGGTTAGAGCGCCGTGCCACGGCCGAAGCAGCCTGCAGAGCCCCCGCTGATGTGCCATCAGCACGGTCTCACTACTCCCACGGGGGTTAGAAAAGCAGTGTCAGGGCCACGCAGTTAGTTCTGGGCGGGCAGGGCAGGCGGGTTGCTGTGACAGAGAAGGCTATAGCCAGGTAGCCTCTGCATTACCATTATCGGGGTTGGAAAACATCCTACTTGCACTGGAGACGGTCTTTCCAATGTCAGCCAGCGAGCGCAGGTTGGATTTCTTGGTCTGGTGCCGGTGCTTCCTGAGCAGTGTGTAGGTGACCTTGTCCTTCAGTTCCGATTTCAACAGCCCCGTCTCGATCTGATTGTCAACGACCATCTCTGTGGCAGGCACAGGAAGGGGGAGGGAGGAGAGAGCAAAATTAACCACAGAGCTCAAAACTGCCTCCAGGGAGTGCAGAGAGAGAGGGGTGGATGATTTTTACCCTGCCTTTTTGAAGGCTTTCTTACCATCTCAAAGCCAGGTCTTATTTGCATGAAAATCTCTTTTAGACATTCCTCTTGAAACAGAACATAAGCATTTCCACCCAGCACGAGCCACTAACACACACCTATTGCACTGAGATTCCCTTCTGCTATTTCCTACGTGCCACGGAGCCTATTTCAAATACCAGGGTAAGATGGTTCTTAGTTCAGAAATGGAATCCCCTCTGAGCCTGGACTTTTGTGAAGATGCTATAACTCTATTGCAAGCTCCATTATGATCCCAAAAAGCCCACAAAAAACTTCTATCAGATTCAACAAGGCCTGAGTTCACCTCGCAGGCCCCCAGTAAAACCTAATCTAAAGATAGGAACAAGTCCTGGAGATGAGGCACTAATTAAATCATTCACTTGCAGGACTGAAGTGATGGCAACTACAAACGGCAGAACTTGCTCCAGTTACCACAGGATGTATTACATGGCTTTACCTTTCATGGAGCCACCAAGAAAAAAGGCCCCCAGCATCCTCAATGCCTGCTCACTTCCCATCAATTCCCTCTTTTCTCCTCCCCTATCCCAGAGGAAAAAGGCAAGGAGGTGGCCAGACTTATGAAGAATGTCCCCTGCGCAGTAAATCTCGCATGAAGTTGTTCCCTTGGTGACTTGAGTTCACGCGCTGTCCCCCGAGGGCAAGTGGCAGCTCGTATTTGTCTGCTGGTAACTTTTATTTGTGCTAATAATAAAAGTTATGGAAAGGGGGAGGCAGGACACGCATCACATTTGCTAACTCAGTGAGTCAGAAAGTCATCCTCTACGTGCTGCCCGAGAATTAATGCCTCTTCAAATCCCTACGGAAGAGCCTAGTTCTTCCTCTCAAATTAAGACAGGGTGGGTATACGCACGTAGGTGCCCTTACACAAAATGTTTGGCAAAAGGCTGACTTTTGTTACGTGCTATTTTAATGCAAGCTTTTCTTGCTCATGGTTTTAGTTAGCGATCTTTGGAGTATTTCCTTCAGAGCCTTCATTCAAGTTTATCCTTTTCTATCTGGCACTTCCCTTCCCCGTTCCTGATAAAACGCAAAGAGTTTTTCTTTGGAGTTTTCCTTTCCTGTGTGTCACTACCAGACACCAGCCAAGTGATCATGATTAAATCATCCTGGAAATCCAGTCCTGGATATCCCTACCTGTCTGATTAAGGGTCTGGACCAGCAAAAACACCCCGCTCAGGACAGTGTCACAGTGTCACACCAACAGCAGCCACTGATGTGTAATTTAATCTCCTAGGAATTAGATGTAATTTGGGTGTTGAAGAAGGAGATTGAAGGTGACATCTCGAAGGGACTTCAAAAGAAAATTTAATGTCTGAGGGTTTAAGGTTTCGGACCATGAACATCAGCTTCTGAAACAGGTTCAGCTTCAGCAGAAAACTTGAGAGGTTCTTGGGGGGTTTATTTTGTTAAAACTTTGCAAAGCTGTGCATTTGGATACACAGACACAAAAGCAAAGGAAGATAAATGTCACCACAAGCACTTACAAAACTAAGTTCAAAACTCTGTATTTAACACCAGAGGCAACTTCTGTAATGCCAAGTCTTACAATCCAGTGTATGGGAGAATTCCACGCCAGTATAATTTTGACCTTGCTTCCTGAGATGATCATTCAAAGCACTGAGTTTCAGTGGAGGAAGTATTTTACTTTGCTCTTTAAGATCTCTTCATGTAATGCCTCTTAAACTCAGCATTTTGGCTAAATATCCCTCCACTGGATGGCTCACTTGGAAAATTTACTTTCTGTAAGTTCTCACAGGCCACGGGCAACATGATCTGGCTCTCAGCAATGTCACCGAGTGTCACCCCAGGCCACAGCTATTTTGATGGTACAGAACCTGCCCTCACATTCTGCAGCTGGTGCTGGGGTGGCTCTCCTCTCTCCCTTGCTGGGGGTGGGGGGGCATCCCATTCCAAACAGCCCCATCTGCCTTCAGTGGGCAGCTGAACACCTCACCCAAGAGCAGATCCTGGCCCGAGTCGTTCTGCATGAACAGTACCTGAAGGCTATCTCTGCCCCCGGAGACACGGCCCTTTCACGTGTCGCCTTTTCCACAGTGAACATAAATTAAATCGATGTCTTTTACTCTTCTTCCTGCACTGAGAAGGACTCTTTTCATCAATCTGTTATCCTTTTCCAGGTACTTTCTAGTTTTCCCCTCTTATTCCTTCTTTTTTCTTGCTTTTCTTTTTCCTCTTTTACTGAAAAAGCGGCACTTCTTCATTAAAACCATCCATAAAACCGTATCAGGGCTAATAAAAATTTGTGCGGCACGGGTGAGGGAAAGAGTCAAGACAGGTGTACTTACCCACCACCTGTGGGAGGGAAGAGGCCTCCATATCCAGCATGATGGAGCCCTTCTCTATGCACGTCCTCAGCTCGAACAGGCTGTGCAGAGACAAGGTGGCCACGTGCGGTTTGCTCCATCGCTCCCCACCTTGTTCTACCTTCTCCTCAAACTTGATCCACCTGCGACAGGGCAGAGCGATGAGATGGGGTTAAGGCTGTTGGCTCCTTGCAGGGAAATAAATCAGCATTTCTGGAAATAAGGTGACTTGTCCTTCACTATCTATGCAGTTCTGGTTTAATAGCTGGACTCCATTGTCCTACAGGGCTTTTCCAACCTAAATGATTCTGTGACTCAAATGCAGGCAATAAAATATGGACTCAGCCCCTGCCAAGATGCAGGCAGCATGGAATACTGCTGTCTCACGCCCACAGACTGGCAAAGGGAGGAAGAGAGGAGCACATCCCAGCCATGTCTGAAGGGTGCTCTTAGAGAACAAGCGAGCCACCAAAGGACAAGGCACAAATTAAGGGACTCATTCTTTCCCTCCAGCTGCTGTTTAATGATTTAACCAAGCAGGTCTGAAAAACCCAGAAAACTTATCTCTAATGGAAGGTGAGAGCAAAGGTTAAATCCTGGTCTGTGCAAAACACTCTTTACACCCCTAAAACTACATCCCAGCAGGGAAGCAGGAGGCTCCATCTCCCTGGGCTGCAGCCCATCCCCACTTCCCCCTGCAGCCTTGACCCTGCCCTTGGCTCCGCTGCTCCCGGCTCTGAGCACGCAGGGATGGGCAGCTGGGATGGAGCACACGGCTCCTGCACGGGCTGGGGGATCTCACCTGGCTCACACCTTCTTCCTTTCCACAGCACCCAGCAACCACTTTGGTGTAAACTGGGGGTGCAGGAAAAGGTGGCTCAATATGCCCTAATGGCAAAGCAGAAATGCTTTTTAATCCCCTCTTGAGACACCATTTTAATATATGTGGAAAATGAAAATTCCAGTGACTAATATAAAGGGATTATTAAGAAAAAAACCCACACATATAAGGTAAGGAAGCGCATAAATTTGTTCAAAAGAATATTATTCACAGCAAGTGAAATAAATTATCTTTAATCCTGAAAAATGTACTACTTGAGGATTAATCAATTATGCTTCCCAACTGCAATAATCTCTTTTTGAGACTTTGTTTTTTTAAAGTTGCTTTTTAACCCAAGCTAAAAGACTGATTTTCATCTCCAATTAATAAGGTCCTTTTAGTTCACAAAAACTAAGTGTTTCCTAGGACACCTGAGGGACCTGGGTGGATGCAAATCTGTGCACTTCAGAGGCTTTGTGTGGTGTGGGACTGAGTCACATTCACCCTGTATCAGCAGGAAGTCTGCATATTACCTGTGTTTGTCCTTCCAGAGAAAGTGATTACACACAACTATCAATATTTGCTTTTTGTTTACTTTTCTCATTACAATCCACAATCCCAACACAATAAACCAAATATTAACTTGCAAACATGGATGAACTAATGCCTGCTCTATTCATGCAATCAGAGAGAGGTGAGGGTTGGGAGGGACCTCAAAGCTCACCTAGTTCCAAACTGCTGCCACGAGTAGGGACACCTTCCACTAACCAGGCTCCACTAACACAGGAATGCCTGCATTCCAGAGGTAGCCATAGATACACACTGAAGCAGAAAAAGGAAAAGACCTGCAGTAGCTGGAGGCCCCCATCCTGTCAGGAGGTTCAGTGAAGTATCTTTGGGGACCAAGACACATCCACCGTGGTGTGGGGACTGTCGTTCTATAAGGAAGGGAGACGGCAGGAAGGGGATGGGATTACAGAGAAAAGGAACGACAGGACTGTGGGATGGTGGATATGAGCTTCTATTATGACCTTTTCTGTTATATAAGGTGTGCCAGGAATTACATTTTTATTCTTCACCCTCTTACACCTGATAATATCAACACAGCTTTCACGGGGCTGTTGGGAGTGAGGTGCAGCAGACAGACGGGAGGAATGCGGAGATGTCAGAACAGAGCAGGAGGGAGACGGGGAAGGCAATTTGATTGTTTGTTCTCTCAAATATGAGTGCAGCCTTTAGCCCTGCACCAGTGTGCAGGCAGTGTTGCTCTCCCCAGCTGGGAGCTGTGCAGTTCTACACTGGGGCCAGGGGAAGCACCAGCCCCACAGGGTCTCCTCTGCCCTCCCCTTCACCTGCACAGCCCTGCATTTTTTCCTGTGTTCAGCACCTGCTCATGCAACTTCCCAGTTGTGGGGGAGCTGTTCTGCAGCAGCAGATGTAAAACAACCCCAAAAGAGCCAGCAGATGCTGTACCCACTGAAGCACAGCGCCAGCCAGCTCTGGATGCACGGGAGACGATCAGGAGGTTCTGTAGTGCAAGATTAAGTAATTTCAGGAACATACTGAAAAATCCTGAACAATCAGACACTCTGTAAGATCACTATCCACAAAACAGCCTGCAAGGCAGGAGGTTGGGCCAATTTAGGAATTAAACAGCACCTCAACAGGGTGCTTTGTTACATTCTGTGTAATTTATACAAAAATCATGGATCCATTCAGGTTGGCAAATTCCTCTGAGATCATCCAATCCAAACACTAATCCAGCAAAGTCAAGGCCACCACCAACCCAAGTGCCTAAGCATCACATGTACAGATTTGTTAAATCCCTTGAGGGATAGAGACTCCACCACCACCCTGGGCAGACAACCCTTTGGGTGAAGAAATTTTTCCTAATATCTGACCTAAACCTCCTCTGGCACAATTTGAGGCTGTTTCCTCTCGTCCTGTGGTTTGCTGCTTGGGAGAAGAACCCCGGAGAGAACCTCACACACAGCTCAATGCAGCACTTCTACCGAAGCTGGGTAGAAACACCCAAACACAGGAAGTACTGAACTCATGGTAAGAGGGAAGAAGAGCAATAAAGGGAGAAAAGGATGAGCAACAAGTCAGAAGTTAGAGAGTAAAAGGTGAAAAGTCATTAAGTAAGTTCCCCAAGCGACTTAGAAGCAAAAATAAAGCAAGATAAGGGGTAAAGGAGTAGGTGGTGGAGCAGCTCATTAAATCACAGGTAAAGAAGATTAAGGTGACCAAACGGGCTAACTTTGAACACAGACAGTGCAGTGCCCTTAAGAGAGGGAGGTGGGGAAAGAGCTTAGCCCAGCCACCATAAAGGAAAAGGAAAACCCCCAGGCTCAGTGAGGGCAATTGGGAATAGGTCAGTGGTGTTCAGATATAAACTACATGTAACTTGTAGCAGCCAGACCCCAAAAACATCCCAGCTTTTTTGTCATGGCTTTTTGACCTAACAGCATCAGAAACTAAGAGCAGCATCAAAGAACCCAATCAAGGAACTCAAAGCAAGCAATCCAGCATTTAACATGCACCTTGAATAATTTCTTCACAAGAAAATACCTTTAAGTTCTTTTTCCTATTTAAAATGATTCCATCAGTAACTCACTAGGACAGAGACAGTCAAAATTTCTCAGCCTGTGATGTGAGGTGGGACCAGGCTCAAAAGCTACTTTGGGGCAATAGTACTGAAGCAGTTTTGACTCAGGCAGCAACTTCTGGCAATCCCGGCCAAGACATGTCACCCTTTGCAAAGCGCTACTCAGCTCATACTCTTCTCTCCACAGGCAAACTATTCCAGTCAATCTGGCACTCTATTTTTTTTCTAGTTTTTCTTCCAGAATATTTAAACAAACCCTCGAATTCTCTCGTTTATCAAAGAATGGTAATTTGAACAATACAGGCTCCTTTCTGTGGCTTCCCCGTGCAATTCTGCAGCACAGGTATTACCCAATGGAATGCTAAAATAGGAATTTCCCACGGGAGAGCTGCTGGCTGCCCTTCCCTTTCAGGGTAAAGGAAAACCAACCCACCTTGCAGTCTCCTTCCACTCCATCTCCTGTCCATCGACAGCCAGAAGTTCGTCCAGCTCGGTGAAGAGCTGCGGGGGCGCGGGGCTGTCATCTTCCTCTCCGAGGATGAAGCGGATGCGCTCGGCGGCGGGGGAGACTGCAGAGGTGAAAATACTGCGGTTAACGGCCTGCGAGATGACCAGGGACGTGCGGCTCCTCTCCTTGCCCTGCTCCCCGAGGCCATTCAGCTGTTTCTCCAGGCTGCCTTTGCCATCTGACATCCTCGTCGCTGCGGACGCGGGGGCGTGAGCGAGGGTGCCTCTATCTCCCTCTCTCCCCTTCCTTGCCTCTCACTGAACTTCTTACAAGTTCAAGCTGGGAGTAAAGTTCAGGAAAACTTGTCTCTTCCTACAGACCTTAACTACGTTACAGCAATTCGCAGCCCTTGTAAAAAAAAAGCACTATGGAGCTCAGAACCAACGTGCTCTGTGGCGCTGCCCAAGGACCTGCCGCTCTCTGAGCAGCCCGGATCCTTCACCCCCTTTTTTATATGACCTAAAACCAGTTCCAGCCAAACCAATTGGGGGCTTGCTGGCACAGCATCCCACTGCTGGCTTTCCCCTCCCTCCCTGCCAGCCAGGTTTGGGCTGCCATTGGCCTGCAAGGCAGGCTGGAACTTCCCCAGCCCACCACTGGAAAACACAGGAATATTTAACAGAAGGGTAGTCTCATCTATACATGAAGAATGCGACCCAATGCATTTAGTCAGGCACCAATGCACTGAAAAAAAACAACTGGTTCTGGTTGGAAAAGACTGCCTGTTTAGGCAAAAGAACTACATTTAACACACAGCACAAGCAAAGTCTGTCTGCATTATAAGCTCGAGAAAAAGGACAGAAACCCTTTCCTGGTTAAGGATTCAAAATTCAAACTCGAGAGCATCACTGTCCCCATCCCAAGGCCTGAGGGCATCTCCTAAAGATAAATGGAGCCCACACCACCAGAGTCACCTTGCTGGAGGGCTCCTTGGGGTCTACAGCCTTTTTCTGAGCATATCCCTTTAAAACAAAGGTGTGACCATGTGAAATTTTAAGACAGGCATCCTTTCTGCTGGATGTTTATCAGCATTAGAGATACACAGCAGACTATGAACTTTGAACAGTTCTGCTAAAAACTCTTTTCTTTTCAAAAGATCAGCTGGCTGTCTCTTGCAAAATAATGAATTACACCAGGTGTCCAACCACATTGATTTTTTCCAGGGTAAACAGAGTCTCAATTTACAATGGGAAAAAAGAAACCAGTTAAAAACATGCCCTTTACTCCGTTTTCTTTTCCTTAAATAAACTTTCATCGTTTTCTTCCTAAATTACTCAGTTAGAGTGATGATGCTTCTGTAATACAGATTTCTTTCTGACCAAAAGTATATTTGTAATCATAAATACCCTTGGAATCTCCTGGGAGCCAAGGACCTTTCCTCGCTGCTACAGCAGCCTCCCCATCACGAGGCATTCAACTTCCTGCAGGCTTCAGGAGAGCTGGAGAGGGACTTCTGACAAGGGCCTGGAGCGACAGGACAAGGGGGGAATGGCTCCCCACTGACAGAGGGCAGGGTTAGATGGAATACTGGGAAGAAATTCTTCCCTGTGAGGGTGGGCAGGCCCTGGCACAGGCTGCCCAGAGAAGCTGTGGCTGCCCCTGGATCCCTGGAAGGGTCCAAGACCAGGTTGGACGGGGCCTGGAGCAACCTGGGATAGTGGAAGGTGTCCCTGTGCACGGCACAGGGCTGGAATGAGATGCCAGACTATCCATCCATACCGTGCATGTTCCATTGTCCTCCCCCTTTACCTGCACTAATGAATCTCAATACACTTTTATATTCATACAGAATTCAAGTGTCACAGCTAGAAAACAAATAAAATACATGTCTATCCTACTGCTTCAAAAAGCAAGGTGGAGCACAGAAGTGGCTGCTGCTTGGAAGAGGCTGTAAAAGAAGGGACTGCAGAGCTTCTTGAGCTGTTGAAGGCAACCACTGGAGCCAATGGCAAAAGTCTCTCTCGAGTCATTTTGAAGTGGTTTTACTATATGGAAGTGTTACCCTGATATTCCCACCCGTAACATGATCATTCCACAACATTTTGCCCACTGAACCTGGGTGCCCATTGTCCGTCACCCCTTCTTTCTTGGCTTCCTCCGCTCCATGTTGCTAATTTCCCATTATCCACACTTAGGGCCGATGATAAGGTTCACAATCCCATTAGGGCGTTTGCTGGGTCACAGGTCCCCGATGCTCGCTTGACCACATGTTCTTTATTGCGATTTTGTGGGTTAATGGGCCGTTTATGGGCTGTTTATGTGCTCTCTTTAGCAAGGAGAACATATTTCCATCTTAATCTCCAGGCGAACACTGTGTGCTCAGCGCGGGTGGCCGGCTGAGCACCGGGCTCAGGGACTGGAGAGTCATTAACCCGGGGGGTGACCCCTCAGCCCTGCCTGCCCGACCTTTGAGCACCACCTCGCCAGCCTGCCCCAGCCTTGGCCATCACCTTCACTTCCACCTCGGCCGTCCAGCCCAGGAGCTGCTCGAACCAGCACCACTGACGCCAGGAGCAGCTCAGGCAGGTCAATACTGTTTTCTTTGCTGTCTTATTCAAGAGAACAACCTGATGGTCAGCAGACATTTGCAGCAGAGAAAAGGCTAATCCAGAGATTTAGATGGCTGGGGTTATATTTTTCCCCTGAATGGGAGAGGAATTAAGATATTAATTGAAGAGGGTTGAATGTTCCTACACAACGTGGATACAGAGGCAATGCCATCCGCAGGTGATGTCTCTCACTTCCGCCTCTTCCCTTTCCTGTTCCATTCAGCCACACACAGTCCATGAGGCAGCTTATAAAATCCATAACTTGCACAAGAGCAAACACATCAGCAGTTTCTCCAAGTTCAGCTCAGGCCAATTCCGAGCACAATGTATACCCTCGGGTTCCCAAAGGCAAAAATCAATCTCCATCAAGAGAGAGGAATCTCAGGGAGTCCAGAAATAGGGAGAGACACATTCTAGCACGACAACCTCAAATCAGGCATGGCTGAGCTTCCCAGCCCTGCTCTGGCCATGGCTTTGGTGGAAGCCCTCCCTCGCTGCCCGACAGGATGGCAGAGCCGCACATGGAAATGCCAGGGGGGCTTTAGGATAGGGGCCAATGCTACAAAGTCACCTCCTGCTTCCATGCCAAGGGCCTGGCTGGTGGTGGGTGGAAGGCAGTTTCAGCTTGGCTCTCTGGATGTACAATGCTGCCTTGGGATGGAGGACGGGGGGTATCTGTGTTGATGCACAAGTTAAATAGCCTGTTCTCCACTCAACCAACATGCTTTTCCTCCTGCTTTTTCAGCTGGCTGTTGCCAGGGACACTTCTGAAGACCCTGGGGACCTGCACCTCAGTCAAGTGCTTCGTCCATCCGAGGCCAAAGGGGCCATCAGACACGAAGTTCTCCGTTACTTCTAAGTGCGTCAGCAGCTACAGAAATCCCCGAGAGACCTGGTGCAAATCCCTCCCCAGAGCCTGTGGAACCGGTATCGAGGAAAGCTGTTTGTCAAACGTGCTTTCCAGGCAGGCTTATTAAAATAGGACATGATCGTACTCCCGCTCTTTTCTGGGGCTGCCCTCCCTCTGCCAAAGCTCAGGTCAAACCCATCTGCAGTCAGAGCAATGACACACTTGTGCAGACACCTGTAACAGATTTAAACTTCTTTCCTTTCCAGTTCAGCTGACTTCCCTTCCAAAATTCTCCATTACCAAAACCAATTTTAACTGTGTGTTAATGTCAACACAAGACACCAGCTAAAGGCAAGCAGGGAGGCTTTGATGGCCCACATTCCCACCAGCTTCCTTCAAAGACAAAACTGAACGGAATCCCACCTAAAACCAGGAGTCGCTGTAAACAATCCCCTTGGACACCTCTGCTGGTTCCCATACGGCATCCAACACACTGGCCAAGGCCACAGGGTAAAGGATGCTCTCCTGGTTCACCAGCAATACTGCCCAGCATTTCTGGAGCACACAGACCCTCCATGCTATTCCTGCACCTTTACAGCTAAGAACTGTTATTCTCGTTATGGAAAGGAGAACGATCACTTCAGCTAACAACAATTTCTGCAGAAGAGCCCAGGTGAGAATTGACTTCCTGATTCCCCAAGTGCTCCACCAAGCACAAGCACCCCCGAGCACCAATGAAGAAGCCAAGTGCACATGGATTTACACATGACACCTGCTTTTGGAAAGCCTGCACCAGGAACACTGCTCCGAGGCTGCACACCGGCCATTTTAGTGGTCCCACAGAACCACCCCTGAGCGATGCGCTCTCCAGCTAATCACTCTAAGCAAGCGTGAGACTTTCTCTTTTGCTTGTTTTGCTTCTTTGCTTATGAACGATTACTTTTTGACCCCATGCCGGGGTGGGCTGGCTGTGAGGCAGATTAGACTTTCCACAGGCAGGACCTGGCAGCCGGGAGGGAACACACACCCAGATCCCACCCCAGGCCACTTCTTGCATGACTGTGCGGTGCAGAGAATGCTCTTCGAGGTGCTTGATCCATCTTGGAGCAAATCTACCCCATCCCTTGATCATGCCCCTTCCCAGACATAACAAACAGCACTGCCTCTGGAATAATCCATTTTTCGCTGGACTATTGGACTGCATGATTGTACATGTTTTGCTATAAGCTCCTCTGCAGCATGTGGCATATATTAAGTGTTTGATCTGCAAAAAATCTTCAGTATTAGACAAATTCTTACTAATACTGTGTTCTCTCAAGTGCCAGAAGAACGGCAGCATTTACGTAATGCTCTGCCGGGCATTCTCAGCTCCCTTGGTCTTTGGTGCTGTGCCTACAGATGCTTTATTAAAACATTCCTTGGAGATGCAGGGAGAGAAAAAGGACCCTTCTAACAAAAATGTTTCACATTAACTCATCTATGGATGCAATGAGGACAATCAGTCTGGGAAACTTCTGAACAAACCCAGCACTATATCTCAAGAAAATTTGGTGACCCTTATCCTAAAAGGCAATTCTTATGAAAGAAGACAGCCTGCCAATTTAATCCACACGGCTGTGATGGAGAGACCACCACATGCTATACCCCAAGTCCCATGATGAGTTTTTCCAACATTGTTCCACTCGAGGGAGACTCTGCCTTCAAAGACTGACTGTTTATTCCAGCTGCAGCCAAAACCAATAATATCTACATAACCTGCCAGAAGCAGAGGCAGCTGCAGAATCCCAGGGAAATGGGAACGGATGGCCTCCCACAGACACACGATTAGCCAGTTGAGCCAAACTGAGTATTTTCGGTATCAACAATGCAAGGCTCTGCCTGCTCCCATCAATGCCAGGCTCCCCTGATTCCAAGGGTGCGGAATTGGGCGTACGAGGAGCATGCAATTCCCTGTGGGTATGCCACAGCTAAATGCTAATCAAAAGTGACTGGCTCTCAAACTGATAGAAAAACAGGAAATTTGTCTTTCTATACGATATTTTTAAAATTTTCTAGATTCCCCGAGTGCCATCCTTAACTGCATTAAAGGCAGCAATGCTTCCGACACTTACTTTTACGAACCAACTAGTCCATAGTGACCAACCATACTGGTTAGAAACCCTGATATAAAGAACACCATAAGCAATTAATTGCAGAATATGGATAACAAAGGTATTTTTGGACTAGTCCTGGAGGTCAGCCATCTTACCTCCAGTTGTGTCGAACTGCTACAGCAGCACATTTTTAAGGAGCCATTCCTGAGTAGTTGCCAAGAAGACTTTAATAAAGAAAGAGCAGCATCTAGAGAAAGCCTGGCTTTCTTCAGAGCTCTGGAACATTTCCTGCTGTCACACAGATACAGGATGCTGTCTGGCATCACACCTCCATTCGATCTGAGCAACAGTTAAGTCCCCAGTGAAACAGCAGCGCAGTGGCTGCCACATAGAACAGAGTTCAAAAATCACTCCCCAATTCTCGTAATTTTCCCTCTTTGGCTTTTCTCTGTTTCTCTTTTTAAAGCAGCATGGCTTTCACAGTCTCCTTCCTGGAGAGATTCGTGCTGTCCACCTCTCTGGGATGCTGCTGGGTCCTGTTCTGGTACCTTAAACACTGTAAGCACACCATGATCACACAACTCCTCCCATACCTCCATCAGTATCACTGCACCATGTGACCACAAAGCAACTGCACATCATAAGCACACAGGAAAACTCCTGCTCCTCTGGTAAACAAGAAGAAAAAAATCCTTTTCTTCTCCAGCACTGAAATGTTGCTCCCCAAAGACGGTTTTAAAGCCGGTTTGATGTGCTGCAGCCCCTGGAAGTAGTGTAGTTTCCTTCCATCAGCCACAAGCCCTCCTGCCAAACTATAACTCAGTTCACCACCGCTCATTTACCTCATTCAGGTAACAGGGAGGGTACAGGGACACTTTTAAGGACACAGCTATAACAACTCTGGGCTCTTCTCTGGAGTTTAAGCTTCCACACAACGACAAGAGGAAACTTCCCTCTCCGCGCTTCCCAACCAGCCCTCCGGCTGCAACAGCCAATTTTCTGCCTATTAAGCTCTTCTCACAAGCAGGGTTTCATCACTGTCTATTTGTCCCGTTCAATCAATCTCCACACCGGCCCTGACTGTTTCAGCACTTCTGGAAGTCTCTTTCAGCAGGGGCTTGGCAGGACAGAACCCACCCACAGAGGGAAGAAGCTACACACACGCGGGTGAGGATTTTCCGTATTTATTCCCACAGTTTCCGGGCATGCCGAGCCCTTCGTCCCGTGTCTCCGGCTGCAGCTGAGCCCACCTCCGTTGCCAGGCAGTTTTTCAAGGAGTACTGAATGTTTCTGGCATCCACACTTTTTGCTTTCAGCTCTTTTCATTCTGTCCCCTCTGTTTTTGATGCTGCCAAACACCTCATCCATTCTGGGCACAGAGGGAAACGTGCATTACTATTCCTTACCATCCTTGCAGAGACCAACTGGTGCACGAGAGCTAAACACACATGTTGGGGGGTTCTGCAGGTTATTTCTTCCTGATCGCCGGTCCTGCTTCAAACTCCATGCAGGAGAGGGAAGCCACGGCGTAAATACGTATTTTATAGGATCCCAGACTGGTTTAGGTTGGAAGGGACTTAAAGATCATCTTGTTCCAACTCCCTGCCATGGGCTGGGACGCCTTCCACTACACCAGGTTGCTCCAAGCCCCATTCAACCTGCCCTTGGACACTTCCAGGGAGGGGACAGCCACAGCTTCTCTGGGCTCACCATCCTCACAGGGAAGAATTTCTTCCAGATATCCCATCTGACTCTGCCCTCTGGCAGTGGGGAGCCATTCCCCCTTGTCCTACACATATCTCCACACTAAAAGCACTGTCATAGAAGCAGAGACCTGTAGGACACCAGGTTGGAGAGATGTCAAGGATCATCTGGTCCAACCAGGTCAGAAGCCAGAGCTCAGGAGGCCACTTCACCCTGACTCGCAGCAGGAGGAAGGTGCCAAGCTCCTTTGAGATGCTTCGAGAAAGGCTTGTCTATTTCTCCACCACCTTCTGAAAAGCTTCATTCAGTGACAAACTGCCCTTGTGGCTCAGAACGGTTCACAGCCGCTTATCTAAAAAGCTGCAAAGCCAGCCTGAGAATCCAGACAATGCTTCCATTGACTGGAGAGCACCAGGATTTGGCCTGACAAACATTTGGTTACAAAACCAGTTGGTTTCACGTCTCAGTGCTGGTTTTCCTCACATCTCCCTGCTGCTGCAAAGCAAGCTCCATTGGGTGGATCCATCCCTACAGACCTGCCCTTTTGAGTGCCTGCATTTATTCTGTATTTTAAATACTGACGAATGCCTCTTCCCTCGCTCGGCATCCCTGCAGATATTATGACCATCCCGATGGAAGTGTCCCCCTTGGTTAGCAGCGTGGCAAAGCACAGTTTTGTGGGGATAAATCACTTCTCTGAAGGCATTTTCTTTTTCTCTCTGGGTCGAGTCAAGAGAACTCAGAAAAGGGCTCTTGCAATGGCATTTCGAGAGCAGAAAGACCCTATTGAGACAAAGACACAATAACCAGTTTCGCCTCTGCCTTTAAAAATTAACCACCATTAACTCCGGGCTCGGCACGGCTCCAGGCTGCCAGCAGCACACTCCTTCCAAGCGGCTTCCCAGAAACTCCCGATTCAACTTGTTCTCAAAAGCCTGGTGACATTTGGGCAGCTCCTGCTCTTCACCGGTTTCCCCTTGCAACAGCAAGAGAAGTTCAAGCTTCTGCCTCCTTTTAACTCTGAGCTTCACAGACTTACCCCCACTTCCTATGGGAGCACCAAACCTCCACGGAACATGATTATGGTGGAAAAAACCAGTGAATTTGCTGGGGTCTCACCCCTGCTGAAAGGTAGTTTTACAGCTTTAAGCAAATTTCTGTAATTCAATCAAGGAAACGCAAGTATAAAATATTTCCCCTTTCAGGAAAGGAACATGACCAGGATCTGTAGTAGTAAAACTGTGTGCAAGAAAAATAAAAGACCATTATCAAATGGATTTATCCAGGAAAATTAAGCATGGGTTGGCTTTCAGAAAGTGAATGCATTGTAATTAAGATCAATATACTCCAGAAAAGGCTACTGCCAAAATTGAGGAAGGAGGAAAGAGAGTTCAAACAAACTCAACTTGTTTTTTCACTGAAAAATGAGAAATCTGGTATCTAGAGACACATTTGGTGACTCCTTATGGAATGCAACACGAGCCACACAGAGAGATACTTTTACCAAAACAACAAAGAGGCTCTAAAGCAGCAGCGAAGCACAAATACACAGAGTAAGGAGGCAAAGCCACACTTCACTGCACCATTTAGGAACATCTGGGTCTGACACAAGCCCAGGTCAAAGCAAAACTACCAGAAATGAAAGATTCCACTAAAAACTGGAGGATAAGTACACGAGGCATACAAGGAAAATTAATTATTTAAGACCATTAGCAGCAGGAGCTTGAGAAGCGGTGGGTGACCTGGACCACCTTGGAGTGAGACGCCCAATTAAGGGGATTAAAAATTGTGCAGAAAAGCAAAGCAGCCTCTTCATGTGAAACTCCAGCACACAGGTGGGTGCACAGGCACTTAGCCTTTTCCAGAGGTTAACATGGGAGGAGGCAGGTGCCTGCAGAACAAGGAAGAGAAGATGGAAGCGAACCCAACAGCAGTGCGTGGTCAGGCCCTTCGCACTCACACCTCAGCAGACCCTGTCAGACCCAAGGCTTTAGTCAGGTCTGGAATGTTTCATGCAGCCTGAATCTGAAGAAAACAGTAATCAACCCACAGAATCACCTGGCACTGGTATCCAACGGGATACCATCTACCATATTTCCACCATTTCTTTTTAGACTCCAGGTTGTGCCCTTTGGAGGTTTTCCTTGCAGTTTCCAAAGGTGCACAAGGTTACCATGCCTTTTATTTTCTTACACAACTAAAACCACATGGAACCTAAGCTGCCCCAGCCTGCTGGGACCTACCCAGACCGGGATGGCTGCAGTTAAAAACAAAACCATTAGCAGAGTTCTCCGAAGCGCTACTTAGGCAGATTTTTTTTTTCTTTCTTTTAAGCTCTTAAATGCAACTTTAGCAATTATTGGTTTATGTAATTGCCCAACATTTAATGTTTACAGCAACATTTTACAACTAATTTACATGTAGTTCACTAAATGCTTTAGGGTTAATTGGTCTTTTGTTGTGCATTAAGCAGCTTGTTAATGATTAGACAGTTGGGAGGAAAACATAAGTAGGGGGTCGGTTTGGGGATGGCTTGGACAGAAGGGAATAGCTGGGGGGGATTTTTGCATAAGCATTGACCTTCCTAATGGTCAGGCCCCTGCCTAGCCCCAAAGTGGCACGATATGGTGAGCGGTGCCTTGACAGGGTCACATGGTCCCCTCTGTCGTACATGTGAGGAGGAGGATCCAAGAGGATCATCTACTGCATATGAGGGGAGAATATAACCACAGCAAAGGAGAGAGAGAAGATGCAATTCCTTGCACTCAGCAGGAATAATGTACTGCCTGTGCTTAAAGGGTGCCCTAGGAGACCCAAGTACTTTCTGTCCTGAGCATCCAAAGGTATCAGGATGATTCCATGAGGAGGAAGAGTAACAGTGTGCCTCCTTGGGGCCCTGTGCCACCGCACTTCCATCTAAGGATGGAGCACTCCAGACACGGTATCATAACTCAGAAACCAACATTAAGAACTTAATTACCAAGCCGGCCCTACTTTGAGCAGAGGTTTGGACCCACTGATGGCACCTTCCAACCTCACTTATTCTATTCTATTAGTGAGCTTCCCATGTAGATGATCTCCACTCCAGCTATCCCATCTGCTGCCCACACATGACCACTTTGCCAAGGCTTCAGAGCAACTTTTAGCAATGAAGAGAGACTGGAAACCCCATGCTGGGTTTAATAATCTGCTTAGCATCCTGGTCTAGAGAAAGAGAACAGAAGGGAGAGTAACAAAACACCAACGCTGTATCAGAAGATATTGACAAAGTCTTTGGAAACACCAAGGGCTGCACCAGCACAACCAAGACCAAACAGAAAAACAGCAAAACAACTCCAAAGCTGAACTGCTTCCTTTGGATTTAGGGAATCAACCATGACCAACCCAACAGAGAGTCAAACTCTATCTTTTAAATCCTTCCCCAAGCACAAAAAACTGGCAGTGGCATCAAAAGCACTGAGCACCCAGCTGGGCTTAAACACTGTCCAGGACTTATGAAAAAAAAAAATTGAGAAAAAAAATCAGAGGAGAACAAATCAGCCAGGTACTAGTGGTAATCTTTTAAACAACTTAGGATGGAAAGGGCAAAGCAGAAATGAGCAGTGTTTTCCAAACTGTATTCCATCAGAACAGCATTTCCTCCTATGTAAATCTCTTTACAAGCACTGATCTCCTTAGGGCCATTAAATGCCATCTTTATTTCTTTTTAATTGGTCCCACTGCATTTTAAATTGCTTTTTTAAAGTATAGCCAGAGTATATAAACACAATGTGTTTAAACACAGAACTGTTAAAATACAGGAAATAAATTTGAAAAGTTTGTGGTTTTACTGGTACTCAAACTTCATTACCCAGAAATAAGGAATGTACTCATTTTAAAACAAAAAATACTTGACTATTAAGAAAGTCTCAGTGTCTGGCAAGTTTCTGCAGATGATTAATTATTATAACTCAGCAAGGGGTGCTGCTGCTTTCCTTCTGACCTCGCACACGTTCCAGGTGGGTTTATGAATAGCAATAGCCAAACATCACCCTTCCCCAGTTTTATTGTCTTCCTGCTCCCAGCTTCAGCCTCTCATTCCCCCTTCCCTGTTGAGATCAGGGCTCTGGGCTTGGACGAGTCTGTTTTGCTGATCCATCTTAGTGCATGNGGGCTTGGACGAGTCTGTTTTGCTGATCCATCTTAGTGCATGGCCACAAAACCAGTTAGATGGCCCTGAATCCAGTCAGATGGCCTTGAAACCAGTCAGATGGCCCTGAAACCAGCTAGATGGCCCTGAAACCAGCTAGATGGCCATGAGACCAGTGAGATGGCCATGAATCCAGTTAGATGGCCATGAGACCAGTTAGATGGCCATGAAAGTTTTTACAAAGAGGGTAGTAAAACACTGGCACAGAGAGGTGGGGGATGCCCCATGGCTGGAAACATTCAGGGCCGGGTTGGATGGAGCTCTGAGCAATGTGATCTAGGGGAAGGTATCCCTGTCCATGGCAGGGGGTTGGAACAAGATGACTTTGAAGGTCCCTTCCAACCCAAACCATTCTGTGACCTTTTTTACACTTCCATGAAAGCAGTTAGATGACTACAAAACCAGTCAGGTGGCCACAATGGCGAGAGGGAGGTACAAAGGAGTCGGGGTGCAACAGGAGCCTCACACAGGAGATCCGCCTCCGACAAAAAGCTGAAGTTCAGGATAACCCCTCCGTGGAGAGTTCCCAGCCCAGCAGCTGGGCCGGGCTCAGCTAATGCCGAGGATATTCAGAGGGCCCTGTCGCGGTGCCAAGCACGCAGCTCCTATGACAAGGGTCGCTTTGTCTCACATCCCCTCCGCCTCCCAGCACATGGGAAACCTCAGAAATTCCCTTGCTGAGGGGAACAACTAAGCTGAGTAACTTGGAATTACAGGCTTTCAAGGTTAGTTTGCTGCTGGAGCCAAGACATATTTCCAGAGCTTCTCAGGACTGAAAACAACCTCCTACTTTTAATGACTTGCCTTTTATCTTTAATAAGGGATTAGGAGCTATTTTTCCAGCTAATACCTTAAAATCCAGATAATCATAAAAGCAATCAGTAATACCCAATATATGTTAATTACTCATTTTCTTCTCGTCTCTGGCTGCCCTGCTGTCACTCAGGGCCATTAATTTGTCTATAATAAGGCTGCAAATCAAAACCAACAAAAGGCTTCAGGTCCTCTGGGGAGTCACAGGTTTGGACTTGGGGGATTAACCACAGATTATATCTGCGACAACAGCAAGCAAAACAACATTATGGCCAAAGAGGTGCTGAACTATCCCACCAGCTATTTTTCCTACGCCTGGACCTGCTCAATTCCCACAGGAGTCAAGTAAAGCACAAGACTGATGTAAAATAAGGTAATGAGGCACTGGACAAACTCGACATCACTAAGGGGAGCCAAAGCTGCACTCACCAACTTATTCCCAGTGAAACGTGACTCTAAAATAATTTGACATTTTCCACACTAAGGTACACTGGCCTTTCCAAAGGGAATTTACAGGAACAGCAGGTGTAGACACTTTACATTCAAGATCTGGTACTGAAATAATGATGCTGATCAGCACATTGCTCAGACAGGTAACACATATTACTGCTCACAGAAGAAGAATTCACAGTTCCTTGGATGCCATGAATTTGAAGGATGCCTTGGATTCATCAGAATATTATTTAGGTCATAAGGAAAAACTAAAGCAGGAGCAAGGATGGATTGTACCTACTTGGAATTACATCCAGCATTTATGTTCTGCCCTCCCTGTGCAGTCATTTCTTCCACTCCTGAGTCCTGAAGAGCTCTGCACTGCCCTGAAAGGAGTTTGATCACTCGTGCCTCAAATCCAAACTCTCTCCATCCCATTCCTGCCTGCTTTCCCATTCCTGCATCTCTCAGTTTCAAGACTATAGTATTTGCATTCCCGGCTCCCTTGCAAACACGCATGTCCCGTACAGGTGATTTCCTGACACCCCAGAACACCTTCCCTGTAATCTCCAGAGTCACAGTCACGTAACACCAGGAATCATCTGGTTCTCAGCTCTATTAATAGCGCCTCTGCCTGCAGCCAGGGCCCGTGGCCAGGGCTGCTCCCGGGTCACGTAACGCCGTACGTGTCTCCTCAGCCTGCAGCGTGACGTGCCCATCCTGCCCTGCCCAGCCAGCACCTGCAGCATCCCGGGAGCACACACAAGATGTCAGCACCCACCGCTTCCCAAGAGACAATAACCAAGTCTCTCACAGGAAAACAGGTTAATGAGAGAAGCTGTGGCTGCCCCACCCCTGGAAGTGTCCAAGGCCAGGTTGGACAGGGCTTGGAGCACCTTGGTCTAGTGGAAGGTGTCCCTGCCCATGGCAGGGGATGGAACTGGATGAGCTTTAAGTCCCCTTCCAGCCCAGGCCATCTTGTGATGATTCTACGAATAGAGAGCAGGAAGTACATGTTTGATTCCAGAGACTTGAGCAAATCAAATTGCTTAATCCAAACGAGAATCACAAACTAGTAATTTCAGCCCAAACTACACAAATGTGCTAATCCAGTTTTTCACAGTGGCATCTTCTATAGGGCAGAGGGAATATTACTGTCAGTTTACATTACTGAATTATTCAGCTCATTAAAGAAATTAAATACGATGTGACAACAGGAGAGGTTGTTTATTTCTTCAGAACTCTGAGCTAAAAGGAAGGGGTGAAAAGATGAGATCTAAGGAGAAGATCTCATCTCAGCTAGCTCGTTAGTTTGGATAATGCTCCCTTAATGCCTAAAGAGATTTCAACTGGGGAGAAAACCCAAACACCAAGTAGCTGCCCCAATACCAATAAAGACAGCCTTCCCCTTGGATATTTTTAATGGCGTTTCAATTTCCATCCACATGGAATTTGAAAAAGATGATCTAAAAGGAAGTCCTCTCCATCTCCAGGTGGATACCAGCATGAACACCTGGCCATCTAATGCACAAAACTTAAGATGCTGGATACCTGCACATTACAATATCAAATTACACCAAGTACTATAAAGTGTGACTTGGCTACCAACATGGAACAGCAGATTCAGGGTGAAAGAAATACTAACAGCAAATCAAGTTCCCTTAAGGAAATAATGAAAATTATATCACCAGATTAAATCCATTATTTAAATTTAAGTTCCCCACTTGCTGATTCAAACGAAGCATGACTTCTTTTACTGTTTTTCTAAGGCAAACATGAAGAGCTGATTAAGTGTCTCATACATTACTTCACCCACTGAGCTAAACTCTCCATAGTGAGGTGCACATTTTCATGGCTCCAGGGAAAGAAGAACCACGACCCCAGCGAAGAACGTACGCAGCAGTCTGGAAGCACAAGGCAGCACTGAATCACAGAATCCCCTAGGTTGGAAAAGACCATTAAGAACCGAAAGCTGCAGTGAAGCTGCAGTATGGAAAGAAATTCCCCAAGAATGTGTAACACACAAGCCAAGGCACACATGGATCCAGCTCAGCCATTCTGGATTGCAGAACTGTACCTGTTTTGTTTGCGTACACGCACCAAGAAGGGATTTTTGTATTTTTTCTCAAAAGCTTGGCTTAAAGCCTATTGAACTTGGAAAAAAAAAAGACAGGAATACTATGTTAAGGAATACACAGGTGATTTTCAGTGAAATTAAATTCCCCAACTTCTCCCACCTCCCAGTTCCAAGTGTATTTTTAAAGCTCAAGTTAAACCAAGGTGCTGAACAGAGGGATCCATCTCCTTCTTCCCCAATCCTCCATCACAGAGCGCTGGGCAAACTTTGGCCAGGATGCAGCTATGAGCAACAGGAACACGTGCTCCCAGAATCCCTTCTTTAGGAGCCATCGTGCTCTGCTCTGTCACTACAGCAAAGTTCTGAACAAGGAAAATGAACTTGTAAGGGGGCTCCATCTATGTCAGAGCAAGAAACTCCATCACATGGAAAAGGAACCTCAGAAGAACCAGGCAAGGACTGTTTGCTACATACTTCCATCAAATACATGAAAGAAAAGAAGATGCAGAAAAAAGGATTGGTTTTCAGGTGTTTCTCAATTTTGTGGCACTGGAGAAGTAATGGAGCAGAGAACAGCTCTTTCATATATACCTGATCCCTCAACTCCAACCCAAGTTCTTCTGCTTGATTCTGAGATGAAGTCAAATGTCTGCCTACAATAGCACATTGCAGATGGGAACAGTTCAGTGCACTGATTTAGATAAAATAGCTTTCCTTCAAAATACGTTTGTTTTTTATCCCCCAAAGAAACAGGAAATTGTGAGCAATAAACCTCAAGGATGTCTTTTCTAAGATTTGAAAGCTGTCCTCCAGTGGAGATTCCCATTTTAAGCACATGCTTTGCATAACTGAGAGAAAATACGTGACCTTGATAGTAAGCAAAACATTCCTTGCAAAACATTTACTCTTTTTCTTGCTGTGCAAAATCTGTCTGTTCTTCCCAAACGAAGGACACCAAACCCACATTCCTCAGAAAAATGTCACACCAGATTTAATTGGAGGAGGATGTTTTTGCAACAAGTTCAGCACTGACCTTATGTTTCTGAAGCCGTTCGCTCCCAAGCAAAGAGCATTTTTCCTTCTGCATCACATGCTGCCTCGGCTGTGAGGGCTTTTCCAGAGCCAGGAGGACGTTCTTCAGAGATACCACCACTTCTGCATCAAGTGCATCTGATGGAGCACCAAATACCACCCAATGCTGTCCCCATCCCTAAAAACACCTCAAGCACTCCTAACATTTGTATCCAGGGTCTCTCCTCTTACAGCCTTAAGCTACAGGGGGAGCAGCGTCCCCATCACAGAATCCCAAAATGGTTTAGACAGAAAAGGACCTCAAAACTCATCCCATTCCAATCCCCTGCCAAGGGCAGGGACATCTCCCACTATCCCAAGTTGCTCCAAGCCCCATCCAAGCTGGCCTTGGACACTTCCAGGGATCCAGGGGCAGCCACAGCTTCTCTGGGCAACCTGTTCCAGGGCCTCACTGCCCTAACAGGGAAGAAGTTTTTCCTGATATCCTATCCAAGCCTGCCCTGTCCATCTGAAGCCATGAGGAGCCACCCTGCCAGGAATGAGTCACCAGTGGCAGTGGCTCCTACACATGCTGTGTCCATGTAGAGCTGACCTGGCAAAATCCTGCCTTTCCATTTCCCACAGGCACCGAGTTCAAACACCTGCAAACAGCCCACAGCGTCATCACTGCTTCCAGACACCTCAGACAAGTAGAGGCAGCAAGAGAAACTGCTCACAATAAATATTATGTGCCTGACCCACACAGATCAAAAAGATGCAAAATCCCAGATTTCCAGAGGGGGCTGCACAGGCCAAGATCACAGATGTCACAGGCTTAGACAGTCACCACTTCCAAAACTTTCCCCTTGCAACCCGTTTTCCAGATGAAACCTCGGAGGAAATCCAAATCCTTATTTCCAAAAGGTGCTGAAGACCAGCAGGCTGCAGCCAAAAAGAAGATCAACTTTCCAAGTCTCCAAAACTCAAAGTAACCCCAGAGTAAACACCGCACTTCTTCATCTGAAGAAAATGGGTGAAGAGAAATACAAATGCCTTTTCTGGTCAGTCTCAGCCTCACAATCCCAAAGTTACTGTAACACAATCATTCCCAAGGGGCTGAAAATAAAGAGCCACTATCAGCACATATCAATGGATGTACCACACTGCATTCCTGCGATCCATAAACACGTAACCTCTCTTCCCTCCCAGCCAGCAACCTTCCCTGTAGCTCCTTACATTAATATTATTTTGCCTTTTCTCTCTATCTTCAAAGGCTTCCAAAGCAGCCACATTCCCTTTCGACAACAGGAATTAACAGGTTCTCCTCCAGAGCATCACACCTTCCATTTCTCTGCCCTGCTCACGCCTGTCCCAAATTCCTTGGCAAAAATAGCTATAAACATGGGAACTTTGATCAATAGGGTTTTTTAGCACACTTATTAAAAGTGTGCAATAACCACTGTGGAGAGATGAGGCAAATGTCCTGGTATCTTCCCATTTTTAGAAAAGCACACAATTGTGTTAACCAACAACAAAACTATGAGATTAGTCACAGCACTGCAGTGAAAAGAGTCAAGTCACCAACCTTGGATTAGCTGGAGATGTAAAGAAGGCGAACTAAATATTTTCCCAACCCCAAAATAACTTTCAATGGAACTTGAAGGTTATCTACGGCCTTCCAAAGCGTTTGGAATTCACCACAGAGAGAGAATCAGGCTGCCTAAGGAAAGGTCTGCTTTTAGCACAGAAGGGCAGGTTTGGGAAATCTAAGCAACGGATGCACCAGACAATTCCTGACTATTTCTGCTTTTCAAACAATCTATCTCCTCTTGTGCAGAAGGGCAAAGAAAAGCCCCTTTAGTTGTTCACAGGTATTATATCCACTTTGTGAAAGCAAAGCAAAGAAGACATCCCCAGCCTCCCAAATGCTGCCAAGTTTCAGTTACAAGCCCACAGCTCCAACTGCTGTGAAATACAGGATGTCCTGAAAGCCAACCCTTTCCATGGCTGGTACCAGCTGTGAGCTGTAACAGGATGCAAGTCATCTGCACGACTTGGCTTCTCCATAAAGAATTCATGAGGATAAGGTTTGCTAAAGCCTATTTTGCTCTATTGATTGAGGAAGGACATTAGACAGAAGCTGGGAACAAGACCTTCTTCATCTACAAACCCTACTCAGCTGCTGTCTTTCACAGCTTCTTTATCTTGAACCCTCCTATAATTAAGAAGCACCATAAGCATGAAAAACACAGGCACAGGTTTTGGACAAAAACCCACATGTGTTACCACTCTCACACAGAAAAAGTGGTATTTTGAGACTGGAAATGAAACCTGAATGCAAAGAATATGTTTTCTGGAGCAAGATGGACACAGCTGTCCAAGGCAGCTCCAGAAAAAAGGGTGAGCAGGATGCTGTGACCACCAGGTATTTTCCACGAGGGACAGGAGTCAGTGCCTGACCTCCCACAACAGGTGCAAAGTCTGTCTCAGTTGTGACTCAAAGAGAAGGTCCGCAACTGAATCACTGCCTCCAAGGGGAACTCCAAAGGGAGCTGCTCATCTCCCTAACTCTGACTCCAGAAAGATCTCAACCCAAAGGAATGATCCCTGTTTTACAAGCCCGTTTTCACAACATCCAGGAGAAACTATGAAAACACCTGGCAATCCATTTAGCGACAGCTGAGCTGGCATTAAGGCAAGTACAGATAATTGGGAAAACGAGAATGTTCCTCCTAAGTACTGCTGGGGGAAGAAAGCTCTTTTACATTATTCCACTTCCAAAGCGACAGCAGGACCAGCCATACAGAGCACACTGGCTGCTTTCCCAAGAAGACTCATCCTCCCGGGATCAGTTTACAATAAAGCTCAGTGAGGGGGGACAGCTCCCAGCAGAGCCACGCTTTGGGAAAGCTGCACAACTCCCAGGTCAGCCAGGGCAGCGGGCAGGGAACCACCACTCCAACTCCAGTCCGACCTGTGCTCTGATTCTCCCACTTGTGACAAAGGGAATTCTTCTTTGGTTCTAAAAGCCTGTGGTCATTAGAAAGTGAGCTAAGGAAAGGAGAAAGGACAGGGAGAATAGATAGCAGGAATAGTCATCCCAGGACAGCAAAACAGCTGAAAGCACTCCCTGAAATCTTGCCCGCTCCCAGGTTTCCCCACGTAGCCAGAGCAGCTCCAGTGCGGGTAACTATTTATATCAGCAATCCGCCCGGCACTTCAGCAGATGCTCAGCTTTAAATATGGCTTTAAATCTTCTTGAAAGCAGCCAGGCTAAATATATGCTTTGGGTTAAATTTGTTCCTGGTGCTGTCCTGGGTCACAGCTCTCGCTCTGCCCGCGCTGTTCCTACAGGTACTGGCACAAGGTGTCCTGGCAGCCTGTCCCTGTCCCACCGAGGTCCCTCCCATCGTTATGCCAAAGCAGGACCAAACCCTCGGAGAAGGTGATGCTGGAACATCCAACAATCAAAAATTGCTCACACGTAACCCCAAATGTGGTTTTGTCTGCAGCTGGAAGCTTCTTATTTATTGCCAAACCCTAAAGGAACCCACAAGACAAAGAGCAATCTCATTCCAAAGGCAAACAATTCATTACAAAATACTGCCTGTTTTGCATATACGCCCATATGTATTTTAAGCAGATGAAGCAAAAGATTTGGAAATCTTCCCTCTTCACTGAATAAAAGTCACATTGACACAGCTGGAACAAAAACCAGACTGAGCTCAGTACAAGGCCCCCAGCACCATTCTTTTGGGCAGATCCCAAGGCACACTGCCCATCCCTAGACCTTCATCAGTTCCCTGTTCCCCCTTCCCATATCCACACATGACATGGATCACTGGGAGCTGCAACATGCTGCAAAACCCTTGGGCCAGGCCACAGGAAAATCTAAATGACTCCAGGATTAGTCTAAATCAGGGATTTGGAGTGCGAGTTTGGTATCTGAACCATACAACTGACAAAATTTAACTCTAAAATAGCCCATGTGAATAACTGTAATCGGCATGTTCCATGGTTCCTGAGCTGCTTCTTTTGCTTCCAACCAGCAAATAGGATTCTAAAAGCTGTGACAGTCACTTATCTAGACCAGTCCGTCCTCAAATAATCCCCGTTTCTTGCAGCAGACATGAAACAACTCTTCTGGATGACACTACTTTCCTGTCACTAGGAATGCAGAGTATGTTTCAAGCCCAGCTTTAATGCTAAGCCTAGACTAATCCCCCCAGAGAGCTTTAGCTAGGCTTTGCCAAAGGAGCAATTGTTGCCACTAAATACGTTTATACTGTTTGATGGTGAGCAGTTTATTCTGCAGAGTGAGCTCCCATTCCCACGATGAAATCCATGCTGGAATGAAATCACTTGACTGAATTTCTTTTTTGCTATAGACTCATCCTTCTGAAGTTTCCCATCCTTGGCAATTTACCTTGGAACAGGCTGGGACAAGAAAACCATGATATACAAAGTAGGCAGAGCAAGTCCCACACAGATAAAGGGAAACCCAAATAAGAGCAAGTCCAATAAAACGGGGTCAGGCATGTTCTCTAGGAATAGCCAAAGCACAAGGAAGAGTCTGTGCCCAGCTGAACAGCCATGTCAGCACTCTGCCTGGGAGCAAGGGGCAGGCAGCAGCCGTCTCTTCAGTGTCTGGAGCTTGACAGCTTTGCAAGATGGCCCAGAAAACTTTGAGAGGCCCAAGGACCAAACATCACACATAGAAATTCTCCCACATCCATGAAAGTCTTTCCTAGCCTCGAAGCTTCCATTGCTTTCAGGGACTTGAAGCCAAGCAGTTCCAGGAGACTTCTGTAAGCACATTTCCTCATCAGGACCACCCTGCTCTACCCCACCCACCACCTAACTGCCCCCAGACAACTCCCAAAACTTTGTGGATCCATCACTTGCCATGTCCCCAGTTTGTTGTTTTCACACAGCCTGCTCCACAGGCACCACGGAGTGTCTGAAATACAACTGCTCCCACAGGCCATGGTCACCATCCTCTTACTGGGACAGCACCTGGCACACCACATCCAGCCCATGGAATGTGAATCAAGATGCAATGTCCCTGCAAGGTGTTTCAGCATGGCCCATCTGGAGCTCTCCAACAGGGAATTCACAGGGCCTCATCTCTCTTGCAGAGAGACTCACTCATCTGGACCACAGCCCGTGGAATGCCTTCCTTTATCTTCTCCCAGTCTGTGTGACACCCATCTGTGCCCAGATTTGGTGAAGGACGCTTGCTAAATGCCTTGATATCTAAATCTTGTGGTTATCTAAATGCTATGGTGTGAGAATAACTTCCCTGCCCTCTCTGCACCAAGCACACCAAGTTTCACTGCCTCCAGCCAGCTCTTTCTGCCTGTTCTCCCCTAGGAGTGGTGCTGTTCAGTCGTGTCCTTTTCGCCTGCCTGATGACTCCCATCCCAAGAGCTACTTACCTGTCTGTAAGACAGCACCAGCACTACCCCAAGCGCCCCAGTGCCACCAGCGCTCCCCAGCCACGGTCTGCGCTGTGGCTGCAGCACTGCCAGCTGCTGTCCTTATTCCCTGTACTGTGCACATGAAGCCGATCCATTGTGAGTGCCAGCCATCCCCCCACCAAACCACACTGGCCAGCTCCCACGGGGCCAGGCTCTCTGAGCGGACTCCTGCGCATGGCTCTCCAAGGCGGAACGTCCAGCCGGCTCACGGGGGAGCCAGAAGGCTTTTCCCTTCTCTCTCTTCCCTGTGCCGTGCAAATGAGATTGGACACCTACACTTTCTGCCTCCTTGAACCTCCCAGCTCCCTTCCACTCAGCACTGCTTGGAATCAGGTAAACTGGTCGGTTCCAAGGAAGCAAAGCACAGATTTGAACTCCTGCATCGCTTCAACATGGAGGAGCTGAGTTATTAATGAGAGCCTGAAGGCCAAGCCTAGTCAGCCCCAGAGTTAAGAACTGCTGGAGGTCTCCACAGGCCAGGATGCTCAGAACACCTCTCCTTTCCTGCCCAGCCAGGCAATTCACAGGGTATTATACACCCACAGCTCAACCAAACACCCCTGCTCCATCGGATGAACTTGGTTCCCATTACTATATTTAAATATCAAGATCTCCAGTTGGAAGCAGGACTTGAACACATCCCAATACCACATTCAGGCTGGGACTAGTCCATTCCTAGGCTTCCTTACAAAGAGTAGGAACAGCTCTGCTGATTTATGCATACTTTTATTTCCATGTAACTGCTGAGGCCTACAATGCCCTTCCAGGGGTATCCAAACCACAAGGAAAAGGCGCCACAAGGCTCTGCCTTTTTAAAGACATAAATCCAGCCATGCAAGTACAAACACATCTACCCAGAACCACTCACATTTCAGTTAACATCTGCTTTCCTCTTTAGCTTGCAGATGACCAAGTTCTTCCTACACGTAATTTTGATGTACTTAATATCAGTATTTTAAAGTTCACTCAGTGGGTAAAAAATCAGCAAATAAATCCAAGCAAAGACGCTCCCCTGCTTGAACAGATGTCGGATCAGGATTCAAAGCTGAGCAGAACAGCCCACTGCTCTCAAGGATTTTGTTTCGGATACCATACAGATTTATTTTAACAAATACACCATTTTTCTGGCAAATGGCTGACACTAAGAAAGTGGAAAGGAAATAATTTTCAATGAACAATATCATTCTCTGCCCTATCTTGTTTATTCTTCAGGTTTTGACACCAAAATCTCAATTTCCGTTTCCTTTCGTGGTGGCTCTTTGGCTGCCAGTCCTTCACATCACAGCTAAAAAGCCAATTTTGGCTCATCAGGAAGTCAAAGAGATAAAAGCCAGAAGAGATAAAAGAAAGGCACCTCTTGCCTCTCCATAAGTTGCTGTTTCTTCAAGGCAAGAACACATTCACAACACAGCACCTGCTCCAAACTTCAAAGCAAGATCACCAAAGTAACTTCATCAGAAAGAGAAACCCCTGAGTGGGTCCTTGGACTCGACCCACAGCTGCAGAAGAGACAGCCTGAACACAAGCCTTGTCTCGAGAGCATTTGCAAGGGCACACTGAGGCTTGAGTCCCTGAACAATGACAAACGTATTTCTTTCAGGGTTCACGCTCACACAGAGTCCATGCTGGAGCCACGTCCACAGGGGTGCAGAGAGAGCCCTTTGCTACCAGCTCGGTATTCTGTATGGAATTGATTGATTTTTCTTCATTTTTAACACTCCCATTTGGTCATTCCAGGCTGCTGGCACTTGAGTAAAGCAGGTTTTTGGCCTCAAGATCCCTGGTTCACCCTTCTAATGTTTCTTAATCATCTAATTCCCTAACGGCTTCCCTGGGTGATCAAAATTACCTGCATTATCGTTGTGCCAACTCGATCTGGAGAAGACAAATTGGAGGTGCCAAGTGAGAAGGGCAAGGGCCCAGAAAGTACAGGGAGCAGGGAGAAGGGAGCAGCCCTGCGGTTCCCCAGACATCCTTACACCGCTCTGCTGAAACGTCACTTGATTCCACTCATTAGATCAGCAGCATCTGCTGCCATCCCAGCGCTGCCATCTGTGCACTCATTTCCCAAACCCACAATCCCAACTAGAGGTTAGTAGGTCATGGAAATAATTCTCTGCCCCTCCTGGGATGAGAGGAGACTCGGTTCCAAGACGCAGGAAGCACTGAGAGCCCCCCTGTTACCCATCCTGACCCTCTAAGACCTCTCCTGCCCCTCCCCAAGTGGCCAAGTGCCCCTTTCTGAGGGCAGAAGCAAAAAGTGACTGGCAAACCTATCCCAGTTCTGCTGATGGGCAATTTATTGGTGAAAGAATAATAATAAAAAAAAAGGACACCAACTTCAAGAACACCTAGACCAAGGATCAACATCTGAAATGGTCTCAACAAGAGAAGTTTGATGAGGTTCACAAGAGGTAACTGAAAACACAAAGAAGAGTTTGGAGAAGAAAATCCAGGTGTTGGTTATACTGACAGTAAAAAATAAACTCTTGTTTACATATACAGAGAAATGCCAAGCTTTAGGATGGCTTGTTCCCATATTGTCCAACAGATTTGCATGGAGTTCAGTCCAAAAAGGGCAGCTTTGCAGCGCCAACCATCGCCTCCCCAACTCAGCCCTTCTCAGCTGGAGAAACAAGTCTGGCTTCAAATCAAAATGCTTCGAAATGAGATTTTTTTCCCCACATGGTAAATTCCTTGGACTTTTCTGTCCCTTAGCAGTTTCACGTGAATGCAGGGAATAGAATTAGGCAAAGCATTAAGGTGGCTTAGGTAATTATAGTGGCACATGCTATCATCAGTTCAAGACACAAGATTAGTACAGCAAGCTCCAGTTAAAGCAGGTCTTCCCCATACTGGGAAAGGAACCAGCCTCTTTTTTGCTCTATCTAAAACATGAACAGCCTACCATGTCAGAGTGGGAATAAGGACCCCAAAAAATCTCCCCAAAGGCACCTCTGCTGGTACTCAAACATAGAGGAAGTTTCAAGTTGAAGCCGAAGAACCACTTTCAATACACCAAGTAGACAGTTACACACCCTGTGGCTTTAAACATCATGTAAAGGTTATATTAAATTATTTTCTTCTACATCTACATGACTAATTGTGTCACCTTGGGCCAAAGGAGATTCCTAACAGCATTGCCTGGTCAGGAAAAAAGCAGCAAAGACCATTCTTAATTAAGAAAGGCTCAGTCATAGATCTAAGAAAACATGCAGCTAGTTAATCGAGGCAGAGGTGACCAATAAATGAAAGTACTGTGTCACTTACATCTACCCCAAAATCAAAGGATTTTGAGACTGAACTTCCTTTGCAGGACATTTTCTCTGTTCTGACCAGACCAAATTTGTCAAATAATTCTTGCTATTTTACCTCAAACTTTGCCACAATTAATTCAATATTAACCAACTGAGGTTTAGGAATTTAGTTTGCCTCCCAAGGAGAGGTTACAGCCATAGAAGAATCTTTACTTTGACTCACCCAAAAACTATTTCTATCAGTTCTTCAAATAGTGGAGAAAACTTCGAGGTGTGGCAGGAGGGCAGCAGCATTCGGGTGCCAGAGCCAAAAGGGCAGCAAGAAGTGTTTGTACTTCTAATTCAAATTCATTTTTTCACTTCAGAGCTGTGGATCCTGATCACTTCAAGTTGACAACAACCTAAGTGGAATTGCTCAAGACCAGCCTTGCTGTCTGTATTGGTGTTATTGCCCTGGCAACTGCCATGGCTGTTTTTTAAGGACAGAAAGAGTGGAGGCAGGTTTTAAAAGCTCCCTGCAGAGCTGACATTATGCCTTTAAATGCACTGCCCCCAGGAATAATCTCCACCAAAAGCCCACTGTCATTTTATCATTTCTCGATTTCATTCCCCCTTCCTCCCCCAGTGGCTCCTCCTTTCAGACACATCCACACAGCTCTGAAGAATTCAGTCCTGAACAATTTCATCCTGGTCTCTGCACAGGTGGAAACTTCTCTCCTCTGTAGCCACAATATTCCATGCCCAGGCGCTTGCGACAGCTTCACATGGCACACGACACGCCTTTTCACTCCTCAGCACCACTCTGACATCATCACAGTCCAAGGAACACTGGAATCCTAGGAATACAAGACTCTTTCTAAATCCTACATGACAATAGAGGCAGCCTCACACAGCTAGAGGTGACTAGACCTCTGTTGGAGCGAGTGACACGACCGCTATTGGAAACACAATACACAAGGAATAAGTCAAGCTGGAGTACGGAATTTCAGCCTACACTGCTGATTTCTTTTGAGGAACCACGTACGATAGCAAAGAGAGGGCTGGGATAATTTATGTGGCTGAACAGTCCCTTCCAAAGGACATCTGGTGGCACTTCCGAGGCTGGGGAAGGACAGAGAAGACAAGATTGTGTGGGGAACACTGCTGCCTTAGGGTGAGATGCATTTTCACTTGCACGAGGTGCCTGACACAGCTGTCCCTCTGAAGACTTCCAACACCAGCTCCCAGGACTTGCCAAAGGGCAGCTGGTGGCAGGGGGAAGTGCAGGTGGCACGTGCCACCTCCGAGCACATCTGCACACGTGGGCTTCCTACAGGTACCAGAGCCATGCCCAAATTTAATCAGTCGGTGCACATAACTCATCCAGGGACAATTGCTTCTGTCCCCCAACCCTCATGCTCAAAAACAACTTCAGAAATTACAGAAAGGAAAAATCCCAACTCCCAGACCTCTCTGGGCTGGAAAAGAATTAATCCCGTGTACCTGAGGCACTTGGCATTTGTCGTAACAACCAGATTACTCGCTGCTATTGTGTGTGGGAGCCTCAGGACACACCTAAGGAGGGAGGAAGTTTACCTTTTATCACGCCAACCAGAAATCTGGACTTCACAAGCAAAAAAAAAAAAAATCCAAACCTGACCTCCTTTCCCAGCTGTCATAAGCAAGGAATGAAAGCTCCATGCTGTATGTTCCGCATCCATGCCTAAAGGACGTGGATGTTCAGTGTAAGGGAAGTGCAAAGGGTTTCAAACAAACAGAAGTGCTCGTAACAAGCCCTGATAGGATTGGCACATACGCAAGCCAAAGTAAAAAAGAAAAAAACTCAAGAGGTGCAGGCAAGGGTTGTTGCAAAAAGAGCAATTTTTTTAATTAGCTGTCCGAGTGAAACACTGTCCTCTTGCCAAGAAGAAAAGGAAAGCCTTTGCCTATGGTGATAGGTCACATCTAGACCCAACCTCATACCACCATGTCCCTTCATACTACCAAAGTGCCTCAGTGGGAGCTGGGAGGCTTTGCAGTGAGGCCACATGAACAACAAAATTGCCATCCTGACCCTCTCCCAAAATGAGAGCTGGAGTAATTAAGGGGTGAAGGCAGCCAGGTTTAGCTGCTGCTGGAAGTACCTCCCTCCAACACATCTCTTCTCTGTCTCTCCCACACCTCAAGAAGTCTTTCTGACTGCCACCAATGGCATCTTCATGGCTTCACACTGACACAGGGCAGGGTTAGATTAGCTATTAGGGAGAAACTCCACTGTATGAGGGTTGTGAGGCCCCGGCACACGGTGCCCAGAGACACTGTGGACACCCAACCCCCGGAAAGGGTTCAAGACCAGGTTGGATAGGACCTGGCATAATGGAAGGCGTCCCTGCCCATGGCAGGGGCTGGGATGAGAGGGGGTTTGAGGTCCCTTCCAACCCAAAGCACTCTGAGGCCGTGGTTGTCAGGCCCCTGAGCAGCACGGAAGCAGGCTGGGCTGCAGCCAGCCGTATCCCAGGCAGTCAGACACCCAATCCCAGCAATCGGCCGTCTCTCCCGGCGTTACGCAAGCCCTCCCCAGCAGGGTGGGAACTGACCAAGGGCTGTGTCAGCACGCAGGGCCGACCTCCTCACCTGCGCCCTGCCCGCAGCCTGCCTGCCCCAAGCACCTTCCCATGCCCTTTCCCATGGATACAGCCAGCTGCACCCTGCCAGCCGCTCCGACAGGCCCCCAGCTACGCAGAGGGCACGTCTGCAAGCGAAGCAGTAATTAGCTCTGTGTTTAATTTACCTCTGCAGTTGCACTACAGTGGACCTAAGCATGCTCCCTGCAGCACTGGAGGGGCAGAAGAAGGCCTGTTTAAACTGACCCCAGCACCTGGGACCAGTGCACGAGCCTGCTATACAGTTCTCGAAGGCCAAAACACCAAAATTCACTTATATCCATGGCAAAGTCTCCCTGACCACTTTCCCTATGTAAAATACCAATACAAAACAATTAAGCTCTTGCCATCCTGCCTGGTATTTCTCAGCTACTGTCAGTGCTCTCACTGTGGTGAGCTGAAGGTAAAAGCTTTTGGAAAATCCTACCCCACGTCTTGAAAAGTCAGGAAAGAAACTGGACTGTTGAAAAATCCAGTAACACTAACAGAAAGACGACTCTTGGCATAGTCCTGACTGTGCTGCATCTGCTCTGCTAAGTAGGCTCATTTATTTCCATCCTGTAGCTGTCTCCTGCTATTTATAGCACCTGCCTTAATGAACTTTCAAGGTAGACACCAAGCCTGAGCCTTCCTAAACTGATGTCTAAATACCCCCGTTGAATTAATTTGATCTTCTTATGAATTGACCGTTCCAGTCAGACTGGCACTCCTCACTGGAAATCACAGAATGGTTTGGGTTGGAAGGAGCCTTAAAGATCCTCTCATTCCAACCCCCTGCCATGCGCAGGGACACCGTCCACTATTGCAGGTTGCTCCAAGCCCTGTCCAACCTGGCCTTGAACTCGTCCAGGGATGAGCTATCCACCACTTCTTTGGGCAACCTATCAACTGGGACATTCTCCACAATAAACTCTTCCTGCAAAACAGGCACTCCAAGGTGGGAAGCAGTAAAAGAAATTTACCTGCCTCCAGTGCAGATCTGATCCATCCAGCCTAAACCTCACCTTCACCGGGAGAGATGCACTCCATGCAGAACGGCAGCACAAGCCTCAAACAGCACCTTAATGAAACGACTCCTCTGCAAACGTGAGAAGTGCTCCTCCAAACCCACATCTGAGGGCTCAAGAGAGGATTTTTACTAAAACCCTCAAGAACTACTGCTGGTGGGTGGAAGAGGAATTCTCTGAGCCAACTGGAAACCTTTACAAACCTTTGATAGGATCTATCATCCTTCTCCTCTCTCTTTATATGTGTCCTCTTATCCCTGCTTTTAGATATTCCAAAATTTGGATTCTGCAGTTATATCTATCAACATGGCAGCATTCTGATGTCTGACAAAAATCAGGTTTTACTCTCTTCAGGACTGCAAGCACTAGGAGAATTCTATTCTTTGGCAGTAAGGATTTGTCAGACCCACAAGTGGTTTTAAAAAGTCAGTAAAGTATTGCAGCACCTGGGTTTGGGCCAGGGAGGTGAGCCAAAGTGACTTAGAGGGCAACCAGACAATGAGAAAAAAACCCTTCCCAGATCAAGCAGAGATGCATTTCCCCATGGGAAAATCTCTGCACGTCTGTAGTAAAGAATGAGGAAGAGGGAAACGGACTCAGAGAAACTTCATCTGCCTTCCTTGTTCCTCCCTTGTCTCATCCCCTGCAAGTAGTAGAAAACGACACCATCCTCTTTGTGCTGACACAAGCACCAGCTGACCCGATGAGGCAGAGCCTAAAAAGCATTTCCTCCTTGCTGGCCCTAAACGGAAACCAGGGCTAGGCTGGTTAAAGGAGGTGCTTTTAGACAAGAGGTGCTGGGATGTTTCACCTGGAAGAGGGATTTGTCATCACCTGCAGTCCTGCCTGAGAACCAGGGTGTGAATGCCAAAGCTCCTGAGTGCAGAGACAGCCCCTCAGGCCTGGAACGTCCCGAAAGGGCTCTGGAGAGGCAACATCGCCTTCCTGCCTCCTCCTCAGTCTGTCAGAGTATCCCTGTCTGGATTTGTGAAGGAGGCATCCTTCCCAAGCAATAATTTCCTTAGGATAAAACATATCTGTACATGTTTGATCTGCCCAACTCTCTCCAGATGAGAGAGCTGAAGGTTGTCTATAAATTACCAGAGTTTGGCTTGTTTGGCTCAGCTGGACACAGACTGAAAAAAATAAGGACTGACATTTCCAGACTGCACCAACTCCCAAACACAGAGGCACAGCTAGACTGGTTTGGAACTGGAACAAAACTTTTCTACGGAAGGTTTACATTTCTGGATCTGTTTATTCTCTTGCTGGTATCCATAGACATGTTCCATCAGGTTCGGTTGTAGTGAGCAGCTTGACCTGGTGAGCCAAACCCAGATTTGGTCAAAATCTAAATGCAGAGTTTTCATCTAAGAAGCCGAGAAATCATTTTGAGGTAAGATATTGAAGCTTAGGCTTGTGGTCCTTAGGGACAGATCAAGAAATCCAAGTGATGTACCAAATCACAACTGACTTAAGCTTTCTACTCAGGAAAAACAAAGGTCTCAATATACAGAACAATCAAGCTGTTCCCTGAACTTCTAAAAATTATTTTAACAACTACATTGTTAAAGATTTTGCAAGTCAAGCTCTATATACTTGTCCTTGTATCAAAAGATAAACTAAATCACCAATTACACACCCAAGCTGAACTGACAGGGTCTAATACTGGCCAAGGTGGTAACTGCAAAAATCAACAAAGAGAAGAAGCTGTATGAATTCAGGATTTCTTAAACTGAGGTATGTTGGACCAAAACTCACAATGCTTGAGGTTTCTTCATGTCTGATCAGATTTTGCTTGTTTTAAACCACACAGCCCTCACACACATTTCAGCTTCTGACAGTCTATGCTCTCTACTGACTGCCTTAAATATATGTAATACAGTTCATTTCAGCTGTCTCCCAACTCCATTAAAGTTGCTGAGCAATATTTCCCAGCTCTTAGTTTCTAATATTCTTTTGAAACTGAATTTGAGCCACCTACGCCTCAATCAATACCTATTATGGGATGAAGATTAAAACCCCAGGGTTCTAACTGAGGTTTCTGGCCAGGATTGCCAGCACTGGACACCAGCCTAAGCTGGTAGACGCTGCCTGGAGAGAAATGGGCTTCTGTTGGACACACTTGTGTGACACAGCTGGTGGAGAGAGAAGAAAGGCTTCTTAGGAAGAGAAAGAGTGGGAAACACAAAATTCAGGTCAGCTCTGAAGACAAGCGTTTCAGAAGAGAAAAAACCCAGGGATATGAGGTAACGTGTAATTCAAGACAGCCATCTGAACTACCCCTTCTCCTTTGCAGAGCTCTGATCTAACTGAGCCAGCTCGTAAAAAGATCTGGCCACCAGTGCGAAACAGCAGGTCCCTGCAAGGACCTGGAAAAGTATCCGGATACATGAGATGGTGAACAACAGAGAGAAGGGCCCAGTGATGGGGTATGAATGCTTTTGCATGGGACACCTGGAATATTTACGTGATTCCAGTCCAAAAATCTGCAGTGCAAAGAGATCAGGGTGGAAAAGCCTAGGGGAAAACTGCAGACGGAGAGTGATGGACAGCCTGTATATTCTGACATGCAGGTGTAAGTGCAGATAAGAACATATTACTGCATAGAAACAACAGAGGAAAAAAAACACCACGAACCCCTCCTCAAATGACACAGACATACTGATGGGCAAAATGAAGGCAGGATATGAACACCTGATGGAAGAAATGGGTTTTCAACCACAGGTACACTTAGCCCATGGAAACAATTCTCCTAGGATATGATTTATTCAGAAATAAAAAAGGAACTTCTACAGGCCTGGTCACCTGCATGCTAAAGAATAGATGATAAAAATTAAGTTTAAAATATTTGAGTTCTTGAAGATGGGTAATTATGTCTTTTGGTGTAAAACCAACTCCTGGTTTCTGAGAGCTGACAAAAAGCCTTCTTTGGGACAAGTGGGGAACTAGAGCTGGGAAGAGCACATAGAATCTGTGACTTGCCTTCCTTTCCAGGTGCTGTTCTCTGAAGATGGTAACTGGGCTAAAGACACGACTGATCTGCCCCATGTTATTGTCCCCATCTACAGCATTTATGCAGCAATACGAGTTCAAAATTAAAAATAAATGTATTTCTTCAATCCAAGATCCAGTCATATGGATCTCTCACACAGGAAGCATTTTTCCACTTACAAATGAAGTTCCAACCATCTGGAATTAGACTCAAGAATCAGAGCTGTATCACATCTTGGGCTGCTCTGCTACACTCAACCCCTGCCAGCCTTCCCATCTCCCTCCTGCTCCTACTGAAGCAGTCATCTCCCAGATTTCAGGACAAGCTTGTGGCCAACAGAGACTACAGCAAGAGGAATGGGACCCTGTGACAGTATCCACGCAGTGATGACACTAGCTAAAAGTCTCTGTCCTCTGCTTAACAATACTGGTGGGAATAGAGGCACAGGGCATCCAAAACGGACCTCACCTGCCTGTCAATATTTAGATATTCAATCCCTACAGCTACTCAAACATACAGCAAAGCTCCATTTGATTCTTCTTTTTGTTTTCAAAACTTAGAACTGGTTAATTACCAAAGGGAAAAGAGCTGTTAGCACCGCAAGTAAGTGACACAGGAGGCCGAAATCAAGGGGTGCTGGAATTCCAGAGCGTGTGCACATCCCAGAGCCGGGGCAGAAGCTGCAATAGATATACCTAGGCACTACTCAGTCTTTGCCCTTGCTTGCTATCTCTTTACACACAGTGTCAAATTGCTTTTTAAACATTTGGCCTGTGTCTGCCTGGCATCTGCTCAAGGGCCAACTCAGGTGATACAGAGGGATGAAATGTCTGCTCCGGCCTGTGCCTCTTCCAAGCCACAGCAGCTATGCCACAGCGGCTGGCTAAGACTACTCCAGCCCTGCAATGTGAGAAAATTGTTTTCACGGATCAAGTTTTGTCCTCTGTGAGCAGATCCCCAGACAACAGACCATTGTAATGAGTGACAACTGGAACCAGTACTCACTGAGTGGTTTAAGGATGCTGCTGCTTGTCTCATCAGCGTTTTCTACATCTGATTTGTCCGAGTAGTTCTCCGAGATTTTCTCCTTTTCTTTCTTTTCTTTGTGCCCAGGTCTTCTTCTGTGACGCCTCCTCCTCCTGTAGCTCTTCGGCACATGGACCCCAATGTAAATTGTGTGGTGACCTGGGGAACACAAGCATACCAATATTAACTACAGCACTGTGCAGTTTGGGCACCACAGGCCAGCACAGTTCGTGCTGCATTTCATTGTACCCCAAAATGGTTTGGTAGAGACCTCGAAGTTCATCTCATTCCAAATCCCTGCCATGGGCAGGGACACCTCCACTAGCCCAGAGTACTCCAAGCCCTGTCCAACCCGGCCTCGGACACTTCCAGGGATGCAGTAGCCACAGCTTCTCTGGGAAACCTGTGCCAGGGCCTCACCACCCTCACAAGAAAGAATTTTTTCCATATATCCAACCTAAACTTCCCGTCTTTCGGTTTGAACTCATTACTCTTTGTCCTATCCCTGTTTCACTCCAAAAGGCAGGTGAACTATCCTTCTTTGCTGGCCTAACATTAACTAGTCCTGTTTTTTCTTGTCTCCAGATGTGAGCTTGGAGCTCTGTAGCTACCGTTTGGAGAAGTATTTTTGTCCTATCATTTCTGAGAGCACATGCCAGTGCAGACTCTGATAATTGTTGTCCTTGTGACTCATTTAAATACAAAAATAAACCCCACAGAAGGCCATCATACTAATTTTGTAATATCGAACAGAGTGCTTTTCAAACACATTCTACACTCATTTTTCCATTTGTTTCACCAAATACATTGGCTGAACTTAACAACTACCTCATGCCAAGTGATTCAGCTTAATTGAAGAGCTTAGACCAACAAAATTTACGTCACTTGACTGTGCAGTCCATTGTATAACAAGTGTCAAAGTACCTTACCATTACGTACCTTACACAGGGTGCCACTATAGAGGTCCCGTGCTCTGAGTACCATTAGGGTGTTATTATAACACAGCAGAGGAAGAAGAATTACTCACAGAAGTTCCTATCAACTCTTATTTGACACTTTCCAAGATAAAAATTAACTAGTAACAGAGTAAGTGCCAAATTTCATACGCTGCCTGTAAATCCCAAGGATGCCTCTACCCTTGCACTGAGACTTGGATTACAAACCAAAGCAGTTCAACTACATTTGCCAATTCTGCCTTTTCGTGTCTGATAAAAATGTTTTCAGGGCTTTCTGCACTTCTGTCAACTTGGGATGAATATCCTGTGCTCACAGAAAGCACTTACACATTTTCTTCTCTGCCCAGACCATTCCGACATCTCACTGTAAGATGTAAAAGCAGCTCTTACAAAAGCAACTCTTGAGAAGCGAGAGCTGGATTCCATGCGTTGGACCAAGTTTGGTTTCCCCACTTCTGTCCCAGCGTGGCCAAATGGAGAGTTTCAGATGAACACACTGGTGACTCAGCAAACCAATTTATCTGAATGAATGACCCACAAACTAAACATGTGTCTTTAATTCCTCCTTATGATAAATCCAACCCCGGCAACAACAACTGAAAATTTAGGCACAAAACACTCCATTTCTGTAACAAACCGATTTGCCAGTGAAAAACAACTCTGCATTTGCCATTTCAAATTCCCCACACCCCTGAGGCCAGCTGTGAAGCCTTTATTTTGCATGTTTGAACCTTTATTTTGCACGTTTGCTCATCTTGTTCCACCCCCTGCCATGAGAAGGGACACCTTTCACTACACCAGGTTGATCCAGTCTCCATCCAACCTGGCCTTGGACACTTCCAGTGATGGAAGAAACAGGATTCTGGAGCTCAGCGAGGTTCAAACTCAGGCAGTGGAACAGCGTCAGAACACGGTTCTGTGTCTGCTGCCTCTTGCCTGGCATGCCAGAATTGCCGTCTCTGAGGAGCGGGATCACACCACACAGGGAAAGGGCAGAGGCACACAGACATCTGCAGCAAGACCTCCCAGACTGACACCTGAAGATCTGATTTAGCTCTTGCGTGCCAAAGGAAACACAGAAAGCTCTTCCAGCAACTAGAAACATCAGCTTTAACGCGGCAGATGGCCTGAGTGCCGCGCAGGGACGGGGAAGGGGAGATCCTCTCTGAGCACAAGCAGGAGCTGGAGGGTGGGGGTGACCCCAGACAGACAGGGCAGTGGTAGCCCTTCCCACGGGATTCTCACAGCCAAAACTGTATCCAAAAGCCTGATGCAAAAGGTCTCTATATTTAACAACATTCCCCTTTGAATCACTTGAATTCTGTGGTCAGCTTGATAACAGAAGCACATCATAGTAAGCCTGTAGTCTTAATACTTTAATATGCTGCCAACAGAACTGGACAATCTCTTTAATCTTTGGACCACGTGTGCACAGTACAGATTTTGGTAATATGAAACTCACTTGTATATCCGCAGGCAAACATCTGCATTACTTTGCTGCTTCTCCCTAGTCTGAAGGCAGAGACTTATTTAACGTTCCTTGTCATGTCCCCCCCATGCCCCCCCAGACTGTTCAGGGAGGCCAAGCAGGACATTTTCCTTTTCCATGTACTTGAAGCACTTGGCATCTGTTTATATTGTTCCAAATGCTGAGATAATCTTCTAGGCTCCCTTCCCAAAGTGCCTGGAAGGAAACAATTGACACATACTCTCAATGCACCGGGCTCCTGGGACATTTCCGACTCACCGGGGGAACCCAGCCTTTCCCATGAGAACCACTGCCTGAGAAATGTAACGTGACACACAGGCACCACAAGGATCCTACGGCTTGGGGAGGATGGGAAGCACAGAGCTGAGTGCTAAACTTCGGGTAACCCAAGCCTGGAGTTTTCTCTCGCACACCCACCACGGCTCCTCCTGAGGGGCTGCTCCCATGGCCTTCCCCAGGACATGCACTACCCTCTGTGTGCACCTCATTACCCCAGTGTGTATTTCACAACACTCAAACCCCACCCATAAAATGCACAAGGAGACCTGCAGGTCCTGGTGGCACCGGTTCTCTTCTCAGTGACAGTAGTGGGCAGAGGCTTCTTTGGACTTACACCGACTGTAGCTAAAATCTTTGACTTTTGTGACCACAGGGAATCTTTACTGTGCCCCGAGTTCAAAATCATTTCATATGACTATTAATAAAGCAAGAAGTAGTCATCATCAGGGAGGTTCTCCTGGAAAAACTCAGTTGAAACCACATCTTTTGCTTTACTAAGAGCTACTGAAGAACAGCAGCTCATGATTCAATGCCCAGATTTGGAGTTTGGGCATAGGAGACTCCCTGAATCAGATTTTCTGATGAAAACCCACTTACGTATCACCCAACTGAGGTTCTGTGAAATGCAGCATTCCCTCCCTGTCTGCAGGAATATCTGCTCATCATCATCAAGGCCAGGTTGGACAGGGCTTGGAGCAACCTGGTCTAGTAGAAGGTGTCCCTGCCCATGGCAGAGGGGTGGAATTAGATATCCTTAAGGTCCCTTCCAACCACAACCATTCTGAGAGACCACTTTATTATGATCCTCTCCATTTTTAAGCACTAGCTCTTTTTAAAAAAGAGTACTGGGGAATGGCTTTTGCTCAGCAAACCCAAAACTCAGCCACTTGGAGAAAGCAGCTGAAAGTTACAGGATCAAAGGATAAAGTCTGCCTGCTGCATCTAAGAAGGAATCCTTTCCACATGACTGGGTTCTTGAGACTCAGAGCGTGGTAAGACCAGCCCATAATGATTCTCACACCAGCACCTTAGAAGGAAACAAGATCAAAATCTAATATTAAAAATGTATAAAGGACTGACAATAAGCTGAGCATTAGCAGCTCTTACCCAGCCCTTGTTTTTCCTTTAAAGACTCCTTTGCAAAGAACAGGGAGAGTCACATTTTACCCGATCAGATTGCGACAGGCTCATGTGGTTACAGCTGGCCACAAAGCCAAAATCTTTCCCACCAGCTCTGGCCAGGTATTTTGGGCCACCTGAAAAATGGGCTTTGCTCAGGGTGCCCCAGCCATGTCACCCGAGGGTCTACGGCACGGGGTTGGAATGAGATGACCTTTAAGGTCCCTTCCAGCCCAAACCACGCTGTGATTCCATGAAAGGTGTGACCTTCCCAGCCCATTTTCACAGCCCAGCCATCGGTCTTATCCCCGGGTGGAACTGAAAGCCTCAGGTGCCCCCCCCCATCTAGCATGCAGAGATCTGCTCTGCAGGCACACCAGAGGGGCAGGGGACACAGCCCACCACGTGCTTCATCAGCAGAAGATGGCACGGCACGGCTTTGTGCCCAAGGAGGTGTCAGCCCACAGCCAAGCCTGCAGAGAGAGGTGGCACCAGCCAGGACACTGCCGGGATCACAGCCAGGCCAGCACACTTTGGAGCAGCTGCTTTTCCAACCTGGGGCTGCAGCAGAAGGTGCTTCTCATTTTGTGTGAGAATCAAAGCAAATTAACAACATAAAAAAAGCCCACGGCTCAGAAGGACAAACAAATCAGGGGGATGATCCATTTTAAAGGGGAGATACTAAAAGTAGTGCTAAGGAAGCCCCAAACTAAGCCCTGCTTAGTTTCAAATCAGCTCAAGAAATAAGAACAAAAGGCCACCCCGTCACGTGCCAGGTGCCCTTAGCTCTACCTGGTTATAGAGGGGTTTACAGGAGCTGGCAGCAGCCGAGGGGCAGCTGTGGGACCTGCACCCCAACCAGCTCCACCTTGCAGGACAGAAGCTGTCCTGCACTCCCAGGATGGGATGCACAGCCAGCGGGACACCCCATGCCGGAGAACTGTTCACACCAGCTGTGTTAGAAACAAGGAACACGAGGATCTCCCCTAGCACTGCGCAAGGGCCAAGCGCTATTCCCATTCATGCACGTGGACAGAGACACTGAATCTCCAAGGAAAACCTAACCATAACCAGTCCTCTAGACAGGCTGCCCAGGCACAGTCCCAGGCTCACCCACCAGTCCCCACAGGGTTTTCAAAACATGCCGATATTCAAGTGATCAATTTTCCATGCAAGTAAAAATCCATCGGTCAGGGAAACAGCAGAAGGATTCACTGAACACTTTGTGGAAATCTGAACAAAACCAAATGCACCAGCTGGAGACAAATCAGATCCAAATCCCTTCTCCTATAAACAGAACTAGTATGCAATGAACCGATTCTTCCATAGTGTGGCAGTTGGCCAAGGAAAAGGGTCAGCATGAATCCACACCAACCGTAAGGCTGAGTAGTAGGTTCACAGACTGATAAATGCCATCAGCAGAGGAGCCTGCCATGATGAAGAGACAGGAAAGGGCAAAATATAAAACAGAAGCTTCAGAAGAGACAATCCTGAGCCACTATGCCATAGAAAAAGGAAAGAAGAAAGAACAAGATTAGAAACACCAGGGATCTCTTTCAGTCTGCCAGCTCCAAGAGAAGAACCCCAAATTCATGGCTAAGGTTCAAGTGAGGACCAGCATCAGCAAAGAAGATGTAGTTTCTTAACCAAACAGGAAATTTGTCCAAAGATCATTTTATATATTTGCATTACTGCACTTCACATGTTAACATAGAGACATTGACTGAAATGCCTATGAGGGGCGGGGAATGAGTAGTGCAGGGGAAGACAGCATGGAAACTGGAGACCTTTTTCTCTTCTTCTGTAACATCAGGCTTCTAGAACTTCAGTATCTTCAAAAGGTCAGATCTATCTTGCATCTAAAGCATTCCCATGTAACAAGACTATAGTTAGACAGAAGCGAAGTGTTCCTAGCCATCTGCCTAAAGCTTGCACTCCTCTGTTCCAAACGGATGATCCATGACCCAGACTGGACCTGCCAGATTCCTAACAAGATTCAGAGGCCACTCCAGCAAAGCATGTGTAAAAGATGAGTTAGATCTGAGCAACAGGATGGCTCTAAAAGACAGAACTCACATAAATTCAAGTAAAAAATATCTGAACAGGAAAATAAAATAAAATGAAACAAGGTCTTCAACTGTCTTCCTGAAGATCCTAGAAACCCTGCTTGTGTAGATGCAGCAAAGTCAGTCAGCGGGGTGGCAGCGAACGAAGGGGTGGGCATTGCTCAGACAGAACAACAAACACATGGTGGGGGTATTCTCCCTGAGCTTTACGTAAGCCATTGCGAGACTCTTACCCACAACCCCGTAAGCTGCTTTTCTTTCTCTCTTCTTTGGAGCTGTGAGAGGTTATAAAAGCCACCAAACCCGTCCTGCTGTGATCTGATCTAATCTGGCCAGAACTGCTTGGCTTCCTTGGAAAGAAGAGCTGAAGAAAACTTGAAGAATGCAGGGTTCTGAGGAACAGGGCAGAGAAGGGGATCTGTGCTGGACTGCTGGATTTAGCTCTTGGGAAGCACGGTGCCTTTGGATTTTCTGACATCCTTTAAAATTATGTCCCCTTCCAAACTGCTCCAAATGACCACTCAAGAGAACCGATCTTGGCTGAAAATCTTTTCCCATTTCCGTCTCATTAAGTACCAAGACTGAATGAATTGAGTACCAAGCTGTACTTGACGCTATCAGGCTCACAGATGTAGGTAGATTTTAGACCCTGCTCCAAGAGAATTAAGAACTGTGGTATGATGACTAAGGCATCCAAAGCTGCCTCCATTCTCTGGGAAAAAACTCGAACCAGCCCCCTGCAAGCGACCCTTGATTCCAAGGCTGCAGTTACACTGAAACAGGTGTTTGATGGAAGGTGGCCAGAGCAGGGGTTCCTGGAAGGCCACGCTGCTGCCAGGAGGGCACCATGAAGGGATGCAAACAGAATGGTGCTCACACAAAGGCTCCCAACGCCTCTCCAGCAGCACACGCTTCCTTTGGGGAGCACCGGAGTTCCCTGTGTCCCTTCTCAGTCTCTATTTAAGTTCGCCCAGCATCCTGCAACCAGAGTAGGAACATCACCAGAAAGAAAGGAAAGGACAGAGGTCTGGGAAGGCTGGGATGATGCTCAAACCAGCAAGCTACAGCCCAGTTTCCAGGTTAAGCCCAGTTCCAGCAGTTCTGGTATGAGAAGCACGGGTAGGAGAGGGAACAACACTCCTGTGTTACCTAGCCCCAGCTCAGGCAACATGACCAGGCCTCCCAAACACATTCTGGATTACCTTTTCATTTTTTCATCGGAAAAATCCAGGAAGGTTCACCAGCACATCTGGAACTCACATCTGACAAGTAAGCAAAGGCTTTATCTGATTCTCAATCTCCATGCTGAACTGTTGTATCCAGTGTTATTGTACCTTAAAAAAAGAGCTGTTGGGCAGAGGAGGATGGGAGCAGACAGTCAAACAAACCTAGACTTGAAACCTAACTTGAAATGAGAGCAGTTGCTCCCATCCAAGGCTGCAAGGTGCCATGTGAGGGCCACCTTTCTAACTGGCATGGGCCCCAACAGAACTAGTTTCACTGCCTGGTCAGAGAGCTGATGATAGTTTCCAATCAGTCGGACTTGATGATCCTTAAGCTCTGTTCCAACTTAAATGATTCTGTGATTCTAAACTGACTGGAGCTGGGAAAAAACAAGTCACTGGCAGAATGGTGTGGAAACACTTTCCTTCACCTCGCGCCCAGCACATGTTGGCACAAAACTTATCACCACTGGAAAGAAACCACCACCTTTCCTTCACCACGGGCTGACCACGCCAGCTATTGACTCAGCTGCTCTTACAACGTTTTCTCCACTTCTCCTGCCTGCGCAGCCAGCTTATCGCTGCCTTATGTAAAGTCAGTTTATCACCCTCTGAACTCAGACTGCAGCTTCTCTCACTGAGCATGGAGTAGGCGGGCAGCAAAAACCTCTTCATCCCACCCAGCAACCTCAGAGCTAATGCTGACTCCTGACAGCAGAGGAAAGACAGCAGCAGTGACCAGAACGATATTCCATGCAATGACCTGCTGGATGCTGCCAAGAGTAAGCACTCTCCTGAAAAGTGCCATGGGGAATGAAAGCTGGAGACAAAAGAATCTGAAGACCTGATATCTTCCATCACAGTGTTTCAAAGCTGGGAAAATCCAAACCATCCATCTTGTTTTTACTTAGCTGTGTGGAGCAGCATTGGGTCCCAATGTCTGCCTGCCATTCCCAAGTTCATAGAATCATGGAATGATTTGGGTCAGAAGGGGCCTTGAAGTTCATCCAGTTCCAGCTCCTGCCAAGGGCTGGGACACCTTCCTCTATCCCAGGTTGTTCCAAGCCCCATCCAGCCTGGACATGGACACTTCCAGGGATGGGGCAGCCACAGCTTCTCTGGGAACCTGTGCCAGGGCCTCAGCACCCACACAGGGCAGTTGTGCCAGCTGCTGTATGGAAAGAGAGCCCAAAGGTACTACCTGAGTCTTCTGAGTTTGGCTTTTGCAGGAGTAAAGCCCAGTTCCGTTTTACTGAAACAAAACACAGCCTGGTTTGTCTCTACATGTAAATTAAAGGTACCAAAGAATATTAATGAGCACATTCTGTGATCAGATTTTAGCTGATTAATTTTTCTAATCACATTTATTTCAGAAGCAATTAAAGACTCTGATATGAAACAGGTCATCTGGTTACTTCTGAAAATGGAGGAGGATCTGCTTACAGTCACAGATCAAAAACAGATGGCAGGGACGAGAGGAGAAAAAGAAATCAAAGTAAATGGGCAAATACAGCTCATTTCTCCCACTGCTGGCCTGCTGCTAATACAGGTAAAGACGTCCACAGCTATCTCTGCCCTTTTAACCTCTCTCCTCACTGATCTAACCATCAAGGACTAATCTTGGGCTTATGGCATCACACAGCTTTCTACCAGCAAAGTGCAATGACACAACCGGGTTGAGAATAGAAAGCAAGGAGGAGGAAAGTGCTAAAATGGAACAAGTAGTTATGGAACATTGTTACAAAATCCCTGGGTTAGCCTCTCTGCAGAGTTAACAGCACAACAGTAAATGCCACAATGAAAACAGGATCCAGGAAAAGTTTCCCTTAACAGCATATTCTCCTGAATTCACTCGTACAGCAATGCTGAAAGGTGCTACCAAAACCTTTACTTTGCCCATCGTTTGGAAGGCAGGACAGGTGTGCTGCTCCCCATTTCCTAGCACATGGAGCCGGTGTGCTCCTCAGGCTTTGCAGTGGAGTTGTCAGACTTGAAATCCAGCATCCTCCACCCCACCACGGAATCAGGGCAGCAGCAAGCCCAGGGGAAGTTACACTTACAGAGCCAAGAATACCTTATCTCTCAGGATAAGGTGGAGCTTTACTTTTCCCCTCTTGCAAAATCAGTTCTTAAGTAATCTGTTTATGTCACACATACCAGCACTCCTCACAGGGGCATTACAGCAGCACGGCGTTACCTTCAAGGAAAGGAACGTGCAGTGCTCTACATGAATGGGAAGGGTCCTCTGGCACAGCTTAGGGCACTGCCTCTTCCTGACTTCCCCCAAGAAAGCCAACTCGCACTGGCTTTCCTTCTCACTCTGCCCTAGACCAGGGCAGATCCCTTGTCTCGCCAGGTCACGTTTCTGGGCATTTCCGGCCAAGCAACTCCTCCTAACTAACTTGCACCGAATCCATCACCCAGCCCTCTCGCAGAGACAGGCAGCAGGGAGGAGCTGGAAGGGAGTTATTTTCAAATGTCAACAGCTGATATCACAGCGACACATTCCAGCGTAGGACCAGGGTGAGGTGCCACCTGAGAGACGGACTAAACAATCTCTGGAAGCAGGCCCAAGGAACATATTTCTGTAAGGTATGTACAGTTTCTGTTAACGTTACATTTACTCAGTGAGGGCACAGGGGACAATTGTCCCACCCTGAAAATGTCTCAATGCCTTCCTGACCAGAAATGCCCCTTTTTACCCCTCCTTAGAAAGCTGAGTCCTTCCCTCTCCCCTGCACCACTACATAATCAAATTAGTGGGTGACGTGGCTGTGCAGAGTTGTTATCTCCATGCCACAGACATAACCTGCAGGCATCACTGACAAAGCAAACAATGTTCCTCTCTTCTCCCAAAGCACGTGCCAAAGAGGGATGCTCAAAGTGACACCTTCAAAATCCTGTCTTTACCTCTTCAAACTCAAAGCAACTTATGAAGCAGCAAAAGCAGCCTGGTTCCGAGGCATATTATAATGCTCTGCTGGAGAGTTTTCCCATTCTCTCCCGCTAACTCCTGCTGCCAGGGAATCCCTGAGTTCTACTGCCCTATTGCTTCTGATAAAGGTTACAGCTGCCCTTCCCCTCATAGAAGGGCAAGAAACAATCTCCTTTCTGCTCATTTTTGGTGAAATTAAGTGAATGAAGAGCCTTCCTGAAAAATCTGATCGATACTGACTGCCAAAAAAAAAAAACTGGGAGAAGAATGGAAAAAAGAGGCAAGAAAGGAAAACAGCTTTAGGGCATGTATGTTGCTGCCTCATAAAAGTAGGCTAAAAATAAAAACGATCAGAAAAATAACACACACCTGGAGGTTACCGTTCCCTTCACTGTCACCTCCTTCTCCAGAGGATGCAGTCCCTGCAAGCCTTTAAGAGAAGCCAGTTGTGACCATGGCATGAAGGCGGGGAAGTAATGGAGGGCGCTTTGGAGCTAACAGCTCCAAGTCTCCTGACAGACGCTCTCCTCCTTTAAAACACCCTACTGGAAGTGCAGGAATCTAAAAAGGACTTAAAATCATCTGCACCAAGTGTCAGCCAAAGGTTTGACCTCAGTCTCCTCAAGTCACCTCAGCCACTGCTCATTTGGCTTCCTCTCCACCCTTCACCATCTCTTAGGCCTCCTTTGGATGCTCTCCAACAGATACATGAAGGAGGATTTGCCCACTCCAGTTGGAATCGCCCTCCTCATCAGGAGTGGGACACACAGGATCACTCAGGAGACTTGGAGGATCATGGCATTAAATCCAAGACTGGAACTGCTGAGGGCATGAAGATTTCCCTGGGGCACTGAGATGGGATGATTCCTGTGGATGGATGGATTTTTAGCTGATGTTTTAGCGCTTCCACTGGATCTTAAACTGACAGAGGGCAGGGTTAGATTAGATACCGGGAGGAAATTCTTCCCTGTGAGGGTGGGGAGGCCCTGGCACACGGTGCCCAGAGAAGCTGTGGCTGCCCCTTCCCTGGAAGTGTTGGACAGGGCTTGGAGCAACCTGGTCTAATGAAAGGTGTCCCTGACCATGACAGAGGGCTGGAACTGGATAGGCTTTAAGACCAGTTGCAACCCAAACCACTCCATGAGTGTCCAGTTCATCCCACACATGCAGACCATGACTGCACCTGGGGTGCACACTGGATACACACAGCCATTGGTGCATGGATCTCTGTGGAGAGAGATGTAGCTGAGGACACACAGAGAATTGCACAATCACTGAGGTTGGAAACATGGAGACAAGTAAGATCTCTCCAAAGTGCCAAAGCCTTTAATGCTTACTGGCACTGCGGCAATGCCCCAGATTTGCCAGGCACGCCAAGAATTCCAGGCTGTCCCACTGCACAGAGCAGAGCGGCTGAGAAGCGGCTCCCTGACCGACCCATCCATGCACCATACGTGCCCTGTGACCCTGACAGATGCCACGGCCTTGGATCCTCGGGTGATTTAGCTGGGCCGCTCCCAGGAGCCTGGCAGGAATCACGGAGCTGCCTTTAGCATCCCCGAGGGAATTAGCTGGCTACACAGCTCCGCGGCTCTCCGGAGGCTCAGCTGAGCAGCTCCAGCTCCAGAGGCCTGTCGTGTGCAATTAGAAGCACTTGTTTCACCTCCTCTCCTCCTTCCCCCAGCGAGATGAGCTGCAACTGGTCTGTTAGCCCATCTAAACCAAATGAGGATATCCACACTGGAACAAAGGATATAAACACACCACAGCCACAAATATCACTTAAAGCAGTAACCACATCCCCTGCACACAGTCAAAAGGACCCTCCCGTGCTCATCACGAACAACCACTTGTATTATATTCCTGGAGCATCTCAGGTGGCTGTTGCACATCAAAACAGCATGTGGCAACATTTAAGACAACAAAACACGAAAAAAAATCCTCTCTCTCCCCCTTCTCAAATGTTTCTGCTCTGCCAAAATGTCAATTATTCCACAAGCAAAAGGCTAATACAAACCCAACCCTGCAGACAGCAAATAGCCTCATTAAACCCAACATGATGATTTATAGTGGCTGAGAACAGATTACTTCATCCCAGAGAGGAAGAACACACAAGGTTTTTCGTGGAAAGGACTGGCTTGGTTTGCTGGAAGTGTTCTAACTCCTCTTTTTAGAGATTATTTTCTCTCCTGCTGCTGTATCCTTTCCTGTCCATTACTGGTGACAACGACATGGCTGTAACCCTACACCTTTCAAAACATTTTCAATTGAAAAGCCACAGGCATTTGTTTGCAAATAAAGAAGTTACAATAAAATTATATCCTGAAGTCGGGAGGGGAAGGATAGTGCTGCAAGGTGAAATTCTTTCCCTTCTAGGTAAAGTCCCACCCTATCCTGCTCTCCTCCTTCTCTCCCACTAGTTTATCAAGCCCACAGACAACCAATCCTCAAAAAACAAGAAAAAGAGAATTTGCTGTGATTCACTCCTATCAGCTTCATCATTTTCCAGGAACAAACCTGAAGTAAACTCCTTTACATTCCTTTTACTTTTGGGATTTCACAACATTTTTAGTTAGAGAGAAAACAAAAACACTTCCAAAGGCATCTACTCTTCCCCTGTAAAGTAAAGAAACTGTTTTCTCTGTTAAAAAGTTCTCCTTCGAGGGAAAACCCTTGTCTTTATGCCTTCCAAGCACAAAGGATAACCTAAGCAAATGTCCACTTCCCGCCTTACATCCACCCTGACACTCGGTGCAAATTCTGCTGGGTTTTCCACTTGGCTTCTCCACCTGTCTCCGTATTTCCACGCTCACGACTGCAGCACTGATAGGCAAGAGTTGCCAAAACTCTATTCGTAGAGGAAAGCAAAGCAAACAGCTCTGGTGTTTCACAGCCACTATGCAAGACACAGCAAACAGGACTTTGGGGAAGTGGAAGCGTGTGCCGGCACCACACAACAACGTTCGCCCCTGAACTGAAATAGAGGATTTCTCTAAAAAGTCATTTCCACCCCAACCAAGCCTACCCACGTTTCAGTCAATTTTAGGATGAAGTACTGCGCAAACCAAAGGCACCCTGTTTCTCTGCCCTCCGACCGTGCCTGACCTACATACAAACACCAAAGCAAAGGCACCCTTCCTCCCCAGCAGTCCAAGTCTCTTACCTTCCACTTCTTCTTCATCACACACATGTTTAAGGAAGGAAGCCCCTCTATCCAGTACTGCCTCGTCCTCCATCCTATAGTAATAGAAAAGAAAAAAGGAATGCTCAGACTTCTCCTGGAGAGAGCTGTTTGAACCAGCCCAAGTCCTGGGCAGGTTAACTTGCAAGCTGTTGTTCATGTTCCTGTGGGCACTCCCGTCCTCCTTCCAGTGCCTGCTGTTCCTTCATAGAGCTCCTTTCACATGGTGTTCGCTTTAAGCTGGCCTCACGTAGCTCGAATTCTGACCTTGAGAGGACATCAGTGGTGACAGGTGTGAACAAGGTAATCCCAGCTACAAGTCTTTGGGGGCTTTCCTGCTTCTTGTGTCTGGCTTTTTTCCCCCCCTTCTCTTTTTTCCAAGAAGTACAGCCACACGAGCAGGCTTGGAGCTGTCTACGCAATAGCCAAGAGTTTGGGGGATTCCAGTTTGCCTTTGAAGCTGTCCCAGCAGGCGGCAGCGGCCGAGCCGCGCAAGGAGGCGAGCAGGCACACCCCACACGGACACACAGCCCGGGCTCTGGCCAGCCCCTAATACCAGCACAGCACACTTGTCTGCTGGGAGCCCGGCTTTGTGTCACATGTTGGCCCTACAGAGATCTGACATATGAGGATTATCCCGAGACTGAGCTACAGTAAGTCAGATCATCACAGCAGTCATTTATGTGTGTCACCCATTCATTCATCCGTTTCGGGAAGGGTTTTAGTAGTCGCCATCCTTCCCCTCCCCTTTCCTCTCCACCTCTGATCTGCCTCTGCGGACAGCAGAGACTCCTAATTCCACGCTTCTGCCATCGCTGTGCTTCCCCAGAGCTGCCCAGAATCCCGCTGCTGTGTTTCCCCCACAAAATCAGACCCTGCCTGCGTTCCGAGGGTACATCTGCAAATCCCCTCTTGACAAGCAAATACAAAAATAATAAAATAATAATAATAAACAAAATTGGAACTGTGTTAAATAATCTCCTTAGAGGCTAAGTACACATTTGCTGCTCACTGCTGGGCAGTCGCCATGGGAGCTTTCTATCCTAATACAACTGGGACCAAGCTGGTAACCTGCTTCATACCAAAAATCAGACATAAAACAACACCTTTTCCTTATGTTCCCTCAGTGGCATAGGGACAAACTCGGTTCAGAGTGAGACAAGGCCTTCAAACTTCTTCCCATCCATATTGCTTCCATTCAAGATCCTCTGAGAGCAGTAGCAGCAAACACTTACAGATTATCTTAAAGGAATATTCAAAATTCAGGAGGGTATAAATACTGGACAGATGAATACCAAGAGATGAGAACGCCTTAGGGTGTCTACCTCGCATGCCAATGCCTGGCTACCTAACTAGAAAATGAAAAATAAAACTCAGCCAAAAAAAGTACCAAAAAGGTACTCAGCCAAAAAGGAATACCAGAAGCCCATTTCATGAAAGCAGCACCTCCGCAGCCACTCTCCCACCTCTGCCAAGTTTTCCTCCACCTCAAGCACCTTTACTAACCCACCGCTGCCTCATCCTCGGCTCTCAGTCCACAGCTCAATTCTCAAAACAAGTCTCAAACATGCCACAGATAAAAACAATGAGAAAAAATAGGTCGGATTCAAACACAGTACCAAAGCATATGGAAATATACGTTTTCATTTGGACTACTGGATGGCAGTGAAAAGTAAAGCACCGTACTCAGAAACGTATGTGAGAACTGACTTCCAAGCCTAGGTCTAGTCCAAAGCCAGCTCCTCCTTCACACAGGCTGTTCCTGCCTGTATTCCAGGAGCCAGAGGATTAAGCAGAAACTTCCCTGACCTAAGAAAGGTGCCATTCCCCAAGCAGCTGCTGCGGGGTGCGGAGGGGTGGGACGTGCTCCTTGCCAGGACAGCACACCAAGCCAGCACTCAGGCACACACCAGCCTCCCCTGAAAGCTCCAGCTCTTCATTAAATTATTCAAGACTATTTACACATCTTTTCTAAGGCAACAGAAGCGAACATATTCCATGGATACCCTTGCCTGCTTGCAACAGTTGTGAAGGCAAAACCCCATATTTTTTATATTATTTTTTCCTGTAAAGCAGCACAGTAGCTCCTTGCAATAAACACAACTGGAAACATCTGGAACAGATGGGACTAGTTTTCCAGACCAAACACAAACCACAGCAGCATTATTCCTCTGTAAAGTCTCCCAAGCATGACCCTGCCAGCACTGAGCACTCACAGCAGTGGGAATGGCCCCCACGCTCCCAGGAACACCACCTTGCCAGCCTGGAATGGGTTTACGACATTTAACAGCCTGCTTTTCAGCTCCAGAGGGTTGGAAAACTGATCATCAAGGCTGATGCTTTCCCTGAAACGTGTATCCGAAGGAACTGGGGGGTTTAAAGAGCCAGGAATAGAGCTTGGGTCGCCTTGGCACAGCGCCCCGGCTCTAATCCGCAGGAGTTTAGTGATTAGACTCCAAGCACCACCTCCCTTGATTTGGTCTTTTCTGCCCTTCTCAGATTACCACAGGATTTCTGTGAGCCAAAATCTAGCAAGAAAACATCCTTTACCAATTTGCACAGGGAAACTATTTCAGCCCCCTGGAATTTTTCAAATACCATGAAATGGCAGTTGTAGAAATTAAAAAGAAAAAAAAAGTCACGCAAAACAACGAGAAAATTTTCCCTTGAGTCTTCAGGGGAAAACTGGCAGACTCCTGTTAGTGAAACACTGCAGCAAGACCACATACTGTCACTATCCCATGGAAGACACACGTGGACTGGAGAGAAGAAAGGATGGAAATAATTTTAGGGCCTCTGAAAAGAGATGTGCCTTCAGTTAAGCCTGGTTTATCAGCTCCTTGTTGGAAGATAAAGAGATTTTCAGGCACTTCTTGTCTAGATCCACATCCTCGTGACTGCTGATGCAACATTTTGGAAACAAACCTTAAAAAAAAAAAAAAAAAAAAAAAATTGGGTTTCTATTTCTGGGGTCTGACAGAATCTGACAGAATATGCTCCAGTGAAAAAACATGAACTGCTTGAGTAACTGGCCTTTCTGGGCCAATGATCAAATCAGTGCCAAACATTTTTAGAAATGATGTTATGTGTCAATAGAATTTGAACAAGAGTCACACACGGCCAGCAGCAACTCTGCTCTGCCTGCAAAGCACCGGCAGATACAGCTCACAGAAATATTCTGCCTGGCTACTCGGAGAGAACAAGACTGATTTAGTACTAGCAGGGATCCCGGACTTCCTAATGGCTGCGCTCATCCGCCAGCATCTGTTCTGCTCGTCACATCATGAATTCTTCCTGCAGGTCTCTGGTTGCAGCACCAAACACTTGCACTGCATCTTCCAGGTAGTGCAAAGCAGCGAGTAACCTCAGAGTTAACAGTCCTGGTGCTACTCCAGACGGAGGCCGGCCGCCAGCTCCCCCAGGAGATGGAGTGCTGCCACCACCCGGCTGCTCAGCTCCAGAGCTGTGAAACTTGGGAGACTGAGGAGAGAGGGAAAGTGGTGTTTGGGGTAAATAAAGAAGGACTGATGTGGCAACATGAGATGTTGCACGGAGTTACAACTCGCTGGAGTGAATAAATGCGTAACAGAGCTGGGGAGCCAGAGGGGAGAGTTACTGCTCACTGATAAGCTTTTACAATTCTGCCCATTTCCAACGGCTTTTGCAATCAGGAAGAAATTCCAGCAAACTCTGAACTGCATGAGGAAAAAGAAATGGAGCCAGTTCCGTAACTGAAGCAGCGTAACACAGAGCCGCGTGAAAGTCACATTAAAGAGCAACCCAACGAGCCGGGGTGTGGAGTGGGTCAAGGGCTGAGGGAGGAGGGAGAACTCCAGGTCACAGAGCAGCAGCGCCAGCAGCAGGGCTCCCGATGGATCAGTCGGAGCTGCCAGCCCACGGGTGCCGGCCCAGCCACGCCAGACGGCAGCTGCTGCACCACAGTTCTGCCAGGCAGTGCAGGGAAGCTGCCCACTCCCCCAGGAAGAGCAAGGGAATTAAGATCTTCCTGAGTGTGCAGAATCAACCACCCTGTCTGCTTCACAGAGCACAGCACCAGTGACCTGTCAAGACTGTTTTCCTCAGAAAACTGCCATGAACAAAGTGGAGTGGGAAGGCATGGACAGGGATGCTTTGAAGAACAGACAAACCCAAGCAAACGGTGCACAGAGCACCATGGACTGAGCTGTTTGGCAGGTCCCAAATCCCACAAGGTTTACCCCTGAATCCACCACATACCGCTCCCCCTCACCACATACCTCCCAAACACAAAAGGGGAGACTTGTTCTGGTAGGAAACACCCACAACCCCACACTGCTCTCCACAGGTGTAACCAACAGTACTTGTGACAACCAGCATCATCCAACCTTCAACTACAGATGGATCAACACAGATGGATCAGCTAGACCTGAAGGTTCCCACAGACGGGACCTGGGCCAGAGCAGAGAGAAGAGCCACCAAAGGCTTCCCTGTCAGAGACACCCAGTGCCCTCACCAAGCCACCCAGGTTAGACGCCAAGTGTGTGTGGGTACATGCATGCGCATCTCAAAAGGAATGAGGCAGCAAGCCAAACAGGCTGCTTCTGTCAGCGGGCTGCGGGGGGACAGAGATAACATTATTTCTTCTCTCTGCAACCTGTGAAGCGTTCAGACACTGCAAGTGTAGTGGCCAAGTAAACAGGAAACCAGGAAGGAGACTTGGTCTCCGCTGATGCTCTCACAGCCAATACGCAAATGCATGAATAAACAGACTTAATGTGACCTATTCCTTTTTAGGCTTCCTGATGTGTTTTGGTTTTCTCACATACTTGCATATGGCCTCTATCACACAGGAAAAAAGAGCTCCTGACTACACTCAGCACAGCCTGGTTGATGCACTTTTGGAACACGTTGCCAAATTTATCCTGGATGCATTTTCCCCTGTCAGCTCTAAAGCAGCATTTATTCACAAGCTTTCTCAGCAAAAGGCTGTACTCACGTGGAGCAAAGCAGGACAGAACCCTCTGCTTTGCACACAAAGAACTTGCACTGTAATATTTATAAACCAAACAAATTCCCAATTAAGTCATCTCATTAGGTGAAATGTTTCCCTCTACAGAGGTGTTCTCAGGGATTGAAATTAAGTCCCATGACAGGATTTAAATACGAGTCTCAGGTCTTGACTAAATCTTGTTTTCAAAAACTCTTACAGACTGGAACGTCAAGAACTCTAAATGTTTATCTCAACTCACAGGTGAAGTCTATGAGAGCACCTTCCTGAAACCAAGATAAGGATCATCTGAACTCACGATGGCAAAGTAAGTTCCATCATTTGGATTTCAATTTTGATCTCCGACAACTTCGGAAGAACTCTTGAAGCTGGATATGTTCCAAAGATGAAGTAACTACTAGGAAATGCAATTAGGAGTGAATGAAGTTGCAGCTTTCTTCTGCACAGACAACAAAGTAACACTATCAAAACACAGGGAAATATAAGGGGAACACCGGCACAGGATGTCGGGGCAGGTGTAACAGTTGAAGCCTTTGCTTCATTATGATTAAATGACTTACCATAAAATGTCATGACTATAAAAACTGATAAAGTCAGATGCCTCTTTGATGTCATTTCCTTCTCCTCATGGAAACCATGGAGCTGAAACTGGGGACTCAGCAAGGAGAAGGCTGCATTGCACTTCAGCTTCATTTGAGAACTACAGGATCTCAGTGCAAGCCCCTCTGCAGGACAGGGTGAACCTCTGCTGCCGAGCACCTGGCTCCCGACACATCCCGCATCCATCTGCTATATTTCATGTAGCTACAGCCAGGGAAAGGTACAGAGACACCCTGTAAGGAATCTGAGCCTGCACTTCCGCAGGAGCTTTGTGAGATGGAATCAAATGAGTTGAATCCACAGGAAGAAGTGACTCTGAACTGCAAATATTACGAATGTATCTGTTTGAGGATAACATAAACCAGACGTTTTTGTAGCTTTGTTTCCTGCAACAGATGAAATACAAATCACAAAAAAAAGCTTTCTCTAGAGGCAGAATGGCATCAGGTTTTAAACCTCTAAGCAGTAGCGGATTTTTCCTAAAAATTATTATTTCAAGCCAGCCACTGGCATCTGATCTAATTTTGGCTATTTATTACCGTGACAATGTCATGTCCTGCAATATTTTTGTTACAGTTTTACGCCTTAGAGGCAACTTCTTAGTTGACCGTGTGTCTATTTGAAACCAGTGCTGGTTTATACAGTAGCTGCTCCTTGCTCCAGCATCCTGTAAGAGCTCTTTTTGAGGAATCTGTGACTAACCGTGCTGTGTCACCAGAGCAGGTACCATGGGCTAAGAAACAACTGCAACGTTTCAAGCGTGTATTTTACATCAGCTCAGCACACAACTTTCAAAGTACAAGAGATCTGGATACACCTCTAGAGAAACCTGGAGAAACAAACAGCAACTGCAGGAAATTTTTCCAGCATCTGCTGAATATTGCCCACCCGGAACCACCACAAACAAGGCATGGGAAGCCTGATCCTGAGGCAGATTCCCAACTACAAACACGTTAGAGTGGGCAGTTTGGTCCTGCGTCTAAAAGAAAAGAGTTATCTGGAATGGGCAGTGCTGAGTTTAAGTCCATTTCCCACTGAGCAAAGGAACAGGCAGTGTGTACAATGAGGGGTGGGGCAGCACACCACTGGCACCACTCGCCCAGGGCTGCTTTTCTCCAGGGAAAACAATCCGGGCATGCTCAGTCCTGGCTTCCCAGCAAGCAGCTAGCTCCCACACTTGTCCTCTCCTGTGACTGCTTGTGGGGGGAAAGCTCTCCATAGCAATCACACCACACAAAGTGTGTGAGACCAGCTCATAGCTTAATTTCACCTCTGTAATTACAGTTTGAAACTTTTCCCTTCCCTCAGGCTTCAGACTTTCAAATGCACAACTCCTAGAGTGCACAGTGTCTCACCATCACCTTCCCAATAACCTCCGAGACGCTGAAGTCCCTCTAAAAGCATCAGGAAACTCTGGACCACTGATGGCGACATGAGCACAGACCGTGTGCTGGCTTCCTTCTGCAAGGAGGACAGGCAAGACCCGATGCAGCACAATCCAGACCTGAGCTCTGGCTGCCAGAGGCAGAAAGCCTGCTTGTATAAAACATTTTGGACATATCTGAAGCAGCCAAGGGAGCTAATGCGCTCTCAGCACTTCCCAGAGTGCAGACACAGCATTTCTGATCCAGTTCCTGGCATTCTGAAGCGATACCTGGATTCACAATATGCTGGTTTCAAAAACATAATCCAGCATAAAGGATATTTTTAACATGGACGATTTTGGGAATCTGCTTAACCACTTGCATGGCGTTACACAAGCAGGAACTTCTCCAAGCGTACTTATCTCCAATTTCTGCAAACTTTACCTGGTTACTAGATGACAGTCTCCGTAAAATTGCAATCTTCCATGTTGGAGCAGTTGCTCCAAAGAAGGAAGGGATGTGATACCACATGAGTTTACCTTCAAAGGAGTATGGTCAGAGCACACAGCTGTAAAACTAAAACTGAAGGGCAAAGCCATCCAAATCAAATGCCAGCACACACACAGGACTCAGGCAGAAGAAAGAACTCCAAATATATTAGACAAGCAAAAAAATCAGGGGGCTTTGGACCTCATCCTCACTTGAGTGCCAACTGCTCATCGAGAAGACTTTATAGCAGCCATTCCCTGGGGTGATGAGACAAAAATCTCTGCTGAAGAAGGTCGCTGGCATTGGTCCTGGTGCATGCATCAAATTCTAATTCAATAACAGTCACTCAAAACTAAGGCAGACGTGAGAGCCAGAAATGCAAACAGCCAGATTTCAAACTAAACGCCCTTCTTGCCTTCACTGACTGCACTGAGAAAGAAAAGAAAAAACCAAAACCCAGAAAAAAGAAAAAAATCAAAACACAAAAAACCACAAAAACACCCCAAAAACCACAGAACCAAAAGCCAATGGAAGTTTACTGAAGAAACATTTCCTGACAGAAGAGAAGACAGTGAAATGCAAAACGAAATTATTTTAGAACTTGAGACTAAACCAGAAAAAGGAAGAATTTCATCACTTCCACCAATTTAAGCTCCAGTCATAAGAGAGTCAGTCACAGCCCAGAGCAGCACGGACCCGGGTAGCCATTCTGTCTCCCAAGAGGGCCAAGCGCTCAGCCAAACACCGATTACGCCAGCACAAGCCACAGAGCCAGCAGGATACAGGTCCCTCACAAGTGACAGCCACGACGATCACTAAGCAGAAACGCAACTGCAAGTGACAATTCCCTTCCACATGGCCACAGATCCTGCTCTGGGAGAGCATCTGCTGTGCCTTCTGGGGGCTGTGATCAGGCTGCTGAGACAACATCACCTATGTGTGGTCCCTGGCTATCGCTAACCAGACTTATACCCACGGGCAGAAAAACTTCCGCCCCTCAAAATTTCACACGGTATCAGAGGAGCAGGTTGGTAGGAAACAACTGCTCCAGAGCACCGACGGCCACTGGGATAGAAGAGAGTCCGGGAGAACCTCACTGCCATGGCCACTAGCCCACAGAGAGCTCATCCACACCGCCACACGCCTGACAGCTCCTGCAGAGAAAGCAAAGGGGGATTTTGTACACTTCTAGGGAGCGGGTCACCGTGGAGTGAAGCACCACGTTCAGGTGCCCCCTGGCCTTCCACACGCTCAGCTCGCGAGAGCAATGTGTCGTGGTGACCCACGTGGCACCTCGACTTGGGCGCGTGATGCCAGCGAAGAGCAGGCCGAGCCCGTGATCTTTACACTCAGCCCTGCAGACCAATTAGTGATTAATAAGCCTGGCCCAGGGTAGGCAGGGGCACATGATCACGTTCTCATGGCACTAGTCAGCGGACGGAGGGATACGGGTTCCTTCACCAGGACACCAGCTCCAGCGGGAGGAACATGATACAGCATAAAAGCAGAGTGGTATGAGCAGACAACGCATGATCCTGCATAAAGGCAATCCACTTAGCAATGTTCAACTCACCTCACCAGCAAAATGTGTTTGCTACCGGACTGGCATTTTGCTCCATGGGAGAGTCAGGTTCTTAATTTGCTTCTCAGTGCCCTAAAGCTGGATTTACTGTATCCTCCAACCACAGCCAAGAGCACAGAACCCAAGTGCTGAGCAGGCAACTGCCAAGTTTTAACAAGACTGTCCTCTACGTGACATCCATTTAAGGGCAGCTCAAAATAGACTTACTCATATCAGCCTAAAACAAGACTGTGAATAAAACAACAACCCAAGAGCTGAAAAGCAATTTCTTGCCAGAAAGTGCTCACAGCTATTTCTTCTCAACTCCTTCCCTGTGACCCACCAATGTTGCCCGGAAGAACAACTTCTGGGACAAAACTGGTAGGAACTGATATGCAGTGCTGCTGCAGGACATCTTGTCTCCTCCAAAGTAACCTGAACACCAGTATAATGACTACTGAGCTTGGACAGAAGACCAAGCAGACTTCTGCAAGAAAAGAGAAAATGAGATTTTAGCATCAGTCTTCCTTTCAGGCAATGTCTGGAAAACTTCATCTGCTCTAGGAATGGACTACAAAAAACATCCTTATTCTGCATAGAGAAAACCTAAAAAATTAAGATCATGTGCATCTTCCTTTACCAGAAGAATGCTACTCAGCCTCCTCTACCACCACTTACAGAAGTCACTCACTGGAATGAGCTCCTCTCCCTGCATGGCAGTTGGCTCCTTCTGACTCCCAGATCATTAGTCCATAATCATGAACTGCCCAGGCATTCCTCAAATGTTCTTTTCATATTTCCCATGTCCCTGTACAACTCAGCCTTTTACCCATTAGGGCTTCAAGCCATAGTATTTTAACACGAGCAAGCACTACAAAAAATATTTTATAGGTCCCACATTCTCTTTCCTCTTCTTCCAGAACTCTGTATAAAGCAAGAGTTGCTACTTCTGTTTTAGGAACTATAAACTCAAAGGCATCCTCGAGAACCATAGTTGATATAACACACTGTGCTGCTTTGTCTAGTGTACAGCTAATTTTCTTCTCAGTGTCTAGTAGGGGGCTACGGTTTGGATTTGTGCTGGAAACAGTGGTGGGAATTCACGAATGTTGTAGTTACTGCTGTGGGAGTGAGCAAGCAGTGGTGCGGTGCTTGGTTGCCGGTTGAGGTTAAATCAGGACAGTCCTTCTTGGTGTCCAGTACGGGGCACAAAGGGTTCCAAGTAACGGCAGATTTGATTGGAATGTGCTAGGTGGAATTTATAGCTGTCATAGCTGTATGGACACCAATCAGCAGGCTCCTGTCTTGCCATGGGCATGCTTGCCTGGCTGCATGTGGTGCCTAGAGCTCGTCAGGGGCGGCTTTTGCTTTCGGTGCTCACCGTGGTGCTTATCAGGCCGCTCTGCTGGGCCTGGGAATGCTCTGATAACAGCAACGACATCGTGCCCGGGCTGGCGGGGGGCCAGCACAGGGCTACTGCGCTGCTGTCCTGAGGAAGCTGGAACTCCAGTGGGAGCTTGAGTCCATGGGCTGCGACCTGTGGACGACACCCCGAAGGACAACTCCAGGCTGGAGAAGGTACATCTCAAAGCATCTGGCCAGACCCATGCTGCAGCAGGTACACCTTGAAGCATCAGTGGCTGTGCATGAGGTCATGCTGGAGCATCTCACAGCTCCACAGGTGTCAATCACCCACCATCTGCTTTCATCCTCTTTTCCACATGCATCTGCCTAAAACACTGGAGGCAGCCATTCTTTCAGAAGAAGCCTCGGGAAAACAGCTTTCTGTAACAGGCCTGAAATGGTTTGCTTTGGTAATAGATATTCATAAAAGCACAAGAGGATAAAGCAGCTTTCACACTCCTTTTTTAAGCTGTCAGGGCCACCACGGCTGAGCCCAGACACAGTCATTAGTCACACATTTCTTGGAGACACCTGTTAACAAAGAACGGCTTTCTGCCCAGCACCTAATTGCAACACGGCTGTTTAAAGGTAAACGGGAAATGGGCTATGGTAATATTAAGTCCCAGTTATCTGCATCCATTATCTTGTATTTTTTTATTGTTAAGCAGAATGACCGGTCTGGGAACAGAGCCAGAAAAGTTGGGCTGATACCACAGTTCAAGACTTCATAGATATTTCTGAGAATTACAAGTTAAGGGTCAGATCCAGAACTGAATGACCTCTCCACAAAAACCCGCAGGTACCTTCACCGAGTCACAAGACAAGCCTTTCCAGGAAACAGAGCTGTTGGCAACCCAAGGCATTATTGGACCAGGAACACTTAATGCAAAGGTGTCCTATTCATCACTTAGAATTAAAAAGGCAGAAACAGGTTTGTTCAAGAAGCGTGGCTTCATTCGTAGAAAACTTATTACAGAAACTTTTAGAGTTCACAGGAATCTCTACACTCCCACATTTCTGAAGATTCAGGGGACATCCAGGTTACTTGCTGGGAGAGACATTTTGAGCATGATGAGCTTAAGTCGTTTTTTCAATGCTTTTTAACAAATTAAGTTGCATAGCTAATGTTCAGTCAACTGTGCTCTTTTAGCTTGATTTTCAATTTGAGTAATTATTTTAAAAGCTGGAGACACGATCTCCCTTTACTCAGTCTCTGGAGAGGATTCTGACACTGAAAGACACAGCTGGGGTTTTTTCACAGGGTTGTTTTGCAGCATATTCCCTTTCAACAAAATTTATACACTGTATTTTTGGCAAAGGGAAGAGATCCGTGATCCAAGCAAAACTTTGGAAATACGGAGGTTTTCCTTTTGCAGCAATTCCTGCCGTTTCACTGTTTTGTTCACAGGTCCAGAGTGTCCATCCTAGGTTAAACTTCAGCAAAAGGATGGCAGGTGCATGCCCACTCCTTCACATTATACTGAAAATAACAGTAAGCCACAAAGCTGAGCAGTCAGAGCATCCTGGCTGGAGCTCCATGCCCACAGCAGACGAGGAAGGGCGCCTGGGCTTGCCTTGCCAACGAAGCACGGGCCTAAGCCCACGCTCGAGCCCAGGCTTGCTCACATTCCTTCCATGCTAGCAGGCTCCCAGGATGAACTTAAGAGCACTGCCGAGGTGGCAACACGGAGCCCAGCACACCCAAAGATCAGCAAAGGCCCATGTACAAGCCAGAACCCTCCAGAGTGCCATGGCTGGAACCGCACACCCACCTCATCAGGCACAGTGCAAAACCTCCTCCCCAGGCACAGGAAAGCCCGATGCACACAGAAGGCCTTCTCCAAGCTTGTATGACACTGGAGGTGTACAGCATGGGAGACAGCCTGCCTTTTCTTCTAAAGCCCAAGTTCAGTATAGAAACTGATCAATCACCATTGATTAAAACGGAGAACACTCACTTATCTCGAGTGAGAAGCCCTCAGACAGTTACAGAGAATCACTGCATATATCACATTCCAGCAGAAGCAGTTCTTGCTCTCAGGCAACAATAATCTCCTTTCCATGCACATTCCAGTGATGTGCCAATAACACAACAGAGACACAAACCCACTCTGAAATGGAGAGCATTTCAACATCTATGCAAGGTATTTTTTCCAAAAATTCAGTGATGTCATCCAACAGGTGAACTGGGACTGAAACGACAAGCAAGGCAGGTGGACAAATGATGGCTGTAGGTTCGTTCCAACTCTGTTCTAAATCAACATTCTATTCTACAGCCTTTCTCTACCACCACCCTTCGAGTGCCTATCAAAGATGCACTCAAGACTTTGCACTGGTCTTTCATCGATTTCTAATGCCACCCTGCAAGCAGCTCGTGGCTGCAATCCAGACTTTGTCCCTGCACCCCTCTGGCCCCACTGGATGAATTCTCCCCACACGCTGTCCTATCTCAGCACGCATTTCTTCCGTTTGTGCCCGTGGAACTACTCATGCAGGACTCACCCCAGCACGGCACTTCAGCATGGCTCTCAAGGCCAACAAGCTGAATTGCCTCAAGGCCAGAAGTCACTTGTGCTGAAGTGTTGTAACAGCTCCACATTTCCAACCTTTCTCGCTGCACTGATACAGGTGTTACTGCACTGAAGCTCCATCATCAGCACTACAAACACGTCAGGCACTGCCTCCATGGAACACCACACTAACACTTCTACTGGGACAAAACTGCTCAAACCCTGTTACTGCTCACCGAAGAGATCATGAGATGTCAAACAATGGATGTGGAACACTCCCACGGCACCACACGCTGGCTTGCTGTGCCATCAAGGCTCTGGAACGGAGCTTTGCTGGGGACACATGAGAACAAAGCCCCATCTATTTTTCCCTGGGGACGATTGTTCCTGCCCAGAAGGACACACAGGCAGCTCTGTTGAGCAGGGCTGCTGTCTTGAGCCGTGCTCTGTGTCTGCTGAATGCACAAAGTGTCAGCCAGGGAAGTGAGCTCAGACTAGACAAATTTAACAAGAATTTAGGTAACATCCACTTCAGGATGACCACATTTGCCAGCTCTGAGACCTAAGCAAAATGTGCAGGTCCAATTCCTGTGTATAAGAAATACACTTCAATTCCAGCACAACAGACAGGTTTTATGTGCTCAAATGCCACTTTTCCTTGAGCTACTGAGCAACTATTTCCCAACTTCATTCTAAATTAGCTCATATTTAGCAGCCTTGATGAAAAGACCTTTACACTTACGTCGAAGGGCTGACAATGTGTCTGAAGTGTTATACAGTCACCGGTACCATAAAAGCAGTTGACTTTTGCAACCTTCTGTTCAAGGTTAAGAGTTGGAATCAGTTGAGTAAACCTTCAAGATGTGATTAAAATGAAGTAAAAAATTACTAAAAAAACTTGAAGGGGAAAAATACCATAATCTTCAAGTTGCACACACCATTGAAAAAGAGACACAAGTTCTGTTTCTGCACCTACTGTACAAAATAGAGAAAACTGAAAAATTTTAGTAAAGATGAGTAGCTGGCACACAAGACTTCAGTCATCATCTTTGACTTCAGATTACTCATCTGCATAGTAATCAAAATCAATGTGTTTGCATCTTTCGCTCAGAAAAAGTAGCAGAAAAAGAACACACCACAGGAATAAATCCTAAGTGAAAAAAGCCAAAAATCTGTTGCACATGCAAACGCACCAGGACTTCTTGCATAATACCAGTTCATTGTGATAACTTGCAAAAGAAAGTAAAATTCAATCTTCCCTGGGAAATAATCTCATCAAATACCAGCCTGTTTCCATTAACTTCTCAGATGCGCAGCAGTCACCTCGCGGAGGTCAAAAGAAGAGGTACCATTCCCACCATGGTCCCATAGTTCTGTATGATTTATATATTATAAATAAGTGTATTATTAATAATAACATATTACCAATTATAATTAGAATAAAATGAAATAGCTTTTATAATTACCATTAATAACAGAATGAAGTGATTTGAGTAATCCTCAGTCTTAAAAGAAGTCATGGAACAATTCCCACCACCAAGTTCTTCAACTCACTTTGCGATGTCAGAAGTATGGATCAATACTTATGGAAGGACAATCAAGGCTTATTTCAAGACAGAATTAATACAGACTATTCAGCAAGTATTTATTACGATGCCTTGGGTTTTAACTTTTATAATTTAAAATCCTGTACTGTCTAGAGTATAACTCTGAAGTTTCTTGTAGTCTGTTAGTTGCTGCTCTCTTAGGCCAGATAGACATAACAAACCCTCTCCAGGCCTGCTCCAAAAACACCCAGCCTGTCCTAGGCCCAAAATGTAAACCAACATCTTGGGGGGGATGAGCTTAGGGACATTACATTATTAACTTAAGCTTTAATTGGAGAATTAAACTTGATATGCAAATAAACAAAACTTACAAAAGTGTGAAGAACTCATGACCTGGGGTCCATCTTGGCAGCAGTCTCTGGCTCCCCAGGGCGTACCTTTGAAGGCCCTTCAATTAAACACCTACCTTTATTCCCTTACTCTCGTCTGGTCTCTGTTTTCTAAGTAGCCTGATAAGGCATCGATTAGATGTTATCAAAACAGAAATATGATCCTGGTCCCCTATAAAGGAAGTTACATAATACACCTAGGATTTGAAACACTTGGAAAATTCTCTTTCCCCACTAAAAGAATTTCCTTAGGAGTAGTAAATTTATAGATCAGTCATATTCTCTCTCTCTCTATACATATTTTTATAGATAAATAATTAGTATATTTTAAATCTCCCCTCAGTCTCTGTTTTACTTTGGCAGCAAAATGCTGAAAGTTCCTTCGCACCACAAATTCAAAGGATTCTGATACCGGTGACATGGGATCAGCTCTTCTGATTTTTCTGGTGAGAAAATCCGACAAAACCTCGGCCGTTTGCAATTTCCTTTGGTGTGCTCAGAAGGCTCAGCCATTCTCCAACAACATGGATCTACGTGCCTAATCAATTTGGACAGAAATACACTGTTCCAAACCAAACTGAACACCAACAACTGAGATGAAGTTTCCTCTGATTTTCAAATTTCTCATAAATCTCCATGCAACTTCACTGCACTGACAGTCCCTGTGGCAAGTTCAAATAAGTTCCTTAAGTGAAAAACTCGTAATTGTGGGACAGTAACTCAAAGACATTTTTATCTCCTCAGTTAATGTAATTACGCCATTGAAAAACAAGAGCTCTGCAGCTTCTTACTTATACCACGCACTGTTTTATCACCCAATTATGGGCGCAGTAATTGTCTTTGACACTGTCCAACAGCAATAAAAAGCATTCCTGCCACAAACTGCGCACAATCCTGAGCAAACTCAGGAGAAACGAGATGCTACAGCGCCTCAAAGTTCAAGGGCAGGGGGGCAGAAGCCTTGCTTTGAGTGGTTGTGGGAATTCACTGCAACCTTGACCATTTTATGGCTGTATTTTTATTTCAAGCCACACAGTGAAGAGCTTTCTTAACAGAGTTAACAGAAAGACCTCTGCCTCCCCATCCAAGTCCTTATGTTTTGAGGGATCACAAAAAGAAGAGCTTTCCTTCCACCAGACGCAGCACAATGACACAGAGACACGCTCCTTTATCAATATTAACCATAAACTGCTCTTACTGGGTTTTCAAAGAGCACTCTCCCCCCCTTCTGAGCCTTCTAAGTGGATTTGAAGCCGGAAGCAGCTAATTGACTTGGAACGAGGAGTTATCAGAACCCTTTTAATTTGCTCAAAGCAAGAGTTCAAATTCTAAAATGCACCTAATGCACACAGAAAATACATGTGAGGCGGGTCGCTGGAGCGTGACAAGGATGCTCTCACACTGGGGCCACGAAGGCATCTCAGCAGCACGGAGGGACAGAGCGGTGCCGCAGCACCGGAGCGCCGTGAACGCTGTCTGCACCTTCAAACCCTCCCTCCAAGTCCTCCGGTGCTCCCAGCCCATAGGAAGGAATTGGAGTGCAAACCAGTAAAAGCCATGCTATTCTGATCCGGATGTGTATAACAACGCCATGGCATAAAATCCAAACAATTAAATTAAAGAAGATAAATCGAGTTACTAGCAAGTGCGCACTAACAGATGGCACGTACGCACACAGGAGCATCACTTGCCGTACCCACAGGGCCCGTTTTGGGGCACCCACCTCCCAAAACAGCACATTTCCATCAGTATTTGGTTTCTCAAAGCAACACCTTGCCTTTGCAACTGCATTTTTCTGGCAAGGCAGCACCTCTGACTGCAAGTAGCCGTTTGCACACTTACTGGCAGAAAAATAAGGACAGGTTTTCTCTTTACTCTCTCACACAGCAATTTTCCTTCACAACCCTACCCAAAACACCTTCCAGCTCATTACTTATTACAGCTGTCCAGCGTGGCAGCATTAGAAAACCTTCAGCCAGAGACACACTTAGCTCCTCCACCCTCTCTGATAAGCAGGTAGATCTGAAAACAAAAGGAGTTATAGATTTTTCCTTCTCATGGGGATGTTTTTCTTTGAACGGCACTTTGTGCATAAATTCAACCTTTTCTTATCAGCGTAAGACATCGGTAACCAAAGCACTTACCCTACACCCACTGCATTTTAAAAGCTCCTTTTAAAAACCTGCTGCAAGTGATACTACAAAACAGCACCAGCATACGAGGCTGTTTTCTGGCTGCAGAGGAGTTTCAAGATGTAAAATCGTAACATGGAAGTTTAAGGGAAAAACCTGCACAGCTCTGAAATGCAGAAAATCCTGCCGGACCTTGCTGGGAGCACACCGGATGAGTGCAGGGTGTTACCTTGCCAGCAATGCCCTGTGCACACAAATGAAAGCTTCATCCCTCCTCCCCACAGCTGGAAAAAGAAAAAAAAGAAAAGGACAAAAAAAATCCATAATTCCTTCCCACCCCACCACCACACCTTTCTCCTCACTCATCCGAGGTCAGCAGTCACTGCTCTGCAGTTGCCAGTCCCTTGAAATCACGGGAACGTAGCTTCCTAAAGTCCAGCCACTACTTTTAAAAATGTGAAATTCATGCTCAGCAGGAGCAAAGGATAAGTTACAAGCAAATTCTTCTTTTTTTTTTTTTCTTTTGGAACTTAAAAGTCTGTGTAGGAAGCTGAAGAAGCATCCCTGCAGATTGCACTAGCATCTGCCCTTCGGATCCCACTGACCCTCACCAGCAGGTGAAGTTGATGAGAGCTGAAATCACCAGCTGAAACCAGGCTTTGCAAAACTAATTCTTCCATCATCCAATCCAGGAGTCACCAGAAAAAGTCTTTGAGCATGGAATGGCAGTTCAGGAAAGGAAGGGCACGGGCTAGGACAGATCAGCTCATGTACATGCTCTGAGCAAGCAGAGATGCAAACAGTCCCGTTTAATCATTCGGCACAGAACTGGAAATTTTAAGAACAAAATGACGTCCCTCATTCAATAGTTGCTGGGGTTTGGGAGCCTGAAGGTTGTTTTGGTCAGGGGGCCTCTATACCTTGCTCTTCATGCACAATTTCCTACTGATCTGAACCAAAATAAGAACTAGGTGTATTCCTGAAGCCTATCACACGAGCACGTAGCAGCATATTCTGTCTCACACACAATATACAACTCTGCACATTTTGTTAAATCCAACTAGTAAAGTTGCTTCTCTTTTTTTTTAAACAGAAAATACGTACATTATAGGAACAACCAGAACAAAGCCCCTAAGCAGCTGAGAGCACACGCACGAAGTCACGTTCAGATGCACAGTAACTGCACCTCTCTGACACAAAAGGAGCAAGTACCTATATATAGTACATGGAGCAGTTCTCCCACGGAGCTGCTACTGCTCGGATCTGCCCGAGGGCCCGACCTTGCTCCTTACGCACCCAACTTTACTAACAGGAGTGGCTTTGTGGAACAACTCCACGGAGCTCCGGCAGTGTGCTCCGATCCCGTCTCCTGGGAGAGCCCGGTGCCTTTTTCCACGTCGTGGAAGCTCCCTGCACATCCAAGCGCTCCTCCTGAACGCGAGTGCTAAAGGGATGAGCTCCGAACAAAAGAAAAATCCATTAGTAACTAACGTTGCAAAGAAAAAGGAACAAGCCTAAAGATGTTCAAATCCTCGTTTCCCCGTGTGCTCTCGCTCTGGATGGCAGCGCTTCACAGGAAGCGCAGAAAAGGCAGACAAACAGCAAAGAGCTGGTCTTGGATAATAAAACACTCCATATGACCATATACCAGGCGGAAAACTGGAAACCTGGGAACAACGAGGCTGCCTATTCAGCGGCTGCTAACAAGCCATTGAAGATGAACTGAAACGGTAAAAAAAGTTTTCAAACACCATAAAGCGTTTTTAAAGTTGGCTCCAGCAGAGCTGGGCACCGAAAAAGACACCGAGGAGGGACAAACGTACCCCGGCGTTTCCACCCCCGCTCCAGCTCACTCACCTCCGGGGCTCGGGTTTGCGGCGCTCCTCCAGCTTGGCGGCGGGCGGGGGCTGCGGGGCAGCCGGGGCGGCGGGCAGGCGCTGCGGACGGGCTGCGGGTGGGCTCAGCGGGACATGGCGGCGGCTCTACACCTGCCCCTCCGTGCCCGGGTCCGGGTCCGGGTCCGTGTCCGTGTCCGTGCGGGTGAGCGCCCACGGCAGCCCGAGCGAGCGGCGCGGCTGTGCTGGCGGCGCCGGCCTGGCCCGCATTTAAAGCCGCCGGCGGGCTCGGCCGTCCCCTCCCCCGCTCCCATCCCGGCCCGTCCCGTCCCATCCCATCCCCGGCCGCCGCTCGGCGTCACGGGGCCCGGGGCGGGGAGCCCGGAGGAGGAGTCTGAGGGCCGGGGCTGCGGTTCCCCGCCCCGAGCTCCGAGCCGCGTCGGGGCAGGTGCGGAGTTCCACGGCCGGAGCCGGACAGGGACGGCCGCGGGACCCAACCCCTCCGCCGGCTGCGAGTGGCCCTGGCCGTGGCCACCCTGCGCCTCGGGCCGGGAGATGCTATGCCCCCGAAGAGGGGGGATGCGTTCCTGGAACCGGTGCGGGTGGCACCGCCGGGACACTGCCGCGGGCTGCCCACAGCTGCTGGGAGCCTGTCCCGCTCCCACGGCAGGTTCCCTGCCGCTGGAAACGCACGACCCAGGGCGCTTCTGGGCCAAAAGCATATAACACAGAAAAAAAACCCCAACCAAACAAAAACCTCAAAAACATTAAAAATCCAACAACAACAAACCCAGCAAAAATAGTGAAACCATGGTTTAGTCCGTTCATTATAATTTCCCAAGGAAATAGTACCTGACGTGTTGCTTCTCCTTAGCTTCGAGCATGGCAAGGCTCACCTTGCTTGCCAGCCTAGTCCTAGTTCCTCCTCTCTCTCCTACACACACACTTCTATGGACACTAAATGCCCTTCCAAAGGTTCCCTCCAAAGTGATGTTGGACAAGAGAAGCAGTGCCAATATCCCACATCTTGTTCAGTCAGCTGTAGCTCCTGTGCTCAGCTTCACTGTCCAGACCAAGGTGATGAGATCCATAAAATATTTTTGAACCACGGAGCTCTGCGAATGGCTCACAAGGAACATGGCAGAACAGCAATCCATCACGGGAAGTACACAGACTCTCAGGGGAACAAAGGAGGCTATTGTAGCTCCACAGGGGGAAAACTCCCCTTCTTCAACAAGGTTTATGATTACCACACAGCAACTGCCCCTTCAGCTGCTCCTCAGCTACCAAGCTCCGCTTTTGTCACCCATCCAAACTCTGTGCTAGGGAATAATATGCAATCCATTGGCCAAGCAAAAAAAGCAGCAGCAGCAGCGGAACCACAGCACTTGCAGAGCAGAGCGAGAGCTCTGCAGAAGGATCTCCCTGCCAGATTCCTCCTCTCCTTTCTGCTGCTGCCACCCCTGTGCTGCCCCCAGACACTGAGAACAGACAATTGGCTTTAAGTCACTGTCCCCTCATACTGTTTAATATCCTGAAAGATCTCGGAGCCACAGTCTGCACATGAATGGATCACGACTTGGGCTCCTCTGTTCCCGTTAATAAATCCAGTTCTTTAAAAACCTGTTTTTCAACAGCCAGTGAGTTTCCAGTGGGCACAGTGCTGACTCCCATTGCTTACAACTATATTTCTTTTCAATTAATGACAGTCCCTGTGTTAACAAAAGCAGAGCACCACATCAGTTGAGAAGCTTTGTATACTTGAGTCCTAACCCAAATAACTGTACATCTTCCCTCTTCCAAAGGCTCCAAAGCAAGGACTGTTCTCTCCATGCCCTAAATCCTCAATGATGTGCCAGTTAGTTTGTACCTTCACTTCACTTTTTTTTGAAAGAAACTCTGGAGCTCCTGAGGAAAAGACACATTAGCTACTTGAGAAAATTGCTGTTGCTTTTTGGCACTTAGATTACTCATGGGGTTTTTTGGGATCCCCCCAAGCATTGTGATCCCCCAATGAAAGCACCTCACGGATGCTTCTCAGCAGCTGGCTCTTAGCCTGCTATTTCAGTAACAAACCTAAATAACTCCTGTACCAATTCCAGTTCCTCACAATTCATTCTAACTTCAAATACTGTCATTTTAAACCTGTGCATTGAATTTTCTGGCTAAAAAAATGTTTTGTCATCAGGATACATGATTCCAAGTCAGTCTCTAAATATAACATTGCTGCGTTTAATCATCTAAAATGCTACCAGAGCCATTTCCAGAAGTCCTTAAATCAACAGCCAGGGTAGTTGTCTCAACCAAGTTTGAAAATGAGTACACTCTCCGTGCAGAGAAACACCCAAGTAAAGTGCACTAATAATCCTGTCTGTCATTGTGACTGACAAAATAAAACCTGCTGGCTAGAGCCGACTTGTCCGACGCGTGTATATATGTACCTCTTGGCATTGCTTACACACCTTGGCTCGCACGTTCCCTTTCCAAACCTCCCCAGCCATTTCCAATACTTTCTCTGCTTGATTTAATAACCAGAGAGGAGCTCGTCACTCAGGACGACAGCTCACTAGCTTTCCCCTCGCTGCACAGGCCACAGAGAAGCAGTTGGACTCAGGAGGACTTTGGCTGTTTGAACCTGCCTTTTCAAGCCTGCTGGCTTCAGCCCTGCTCCCAAAGCTTTGGTAAGGGAGCGCTGTGCCGACGGCCTTCGCCAGCATCCCAGGCAAGGCAATGCCTCCACAGGACACAGGACAGGATATCACCTTCACCAAAACGCCTGCTGCTATACAAGAATTACTGGTCTGCCTTCTCACCCAGCGGACACACATCTTCCTCGCTCAGCTAACTCAGGAACTCGTTCTCCAGCGAGGTCGCGCAAGCTATCACTGTCAGTGACAGTGTCTGACATGTGTATGGATAATGAGAACAGGCAAAGTTCTGATGGTAAAGATTAGAGAACACATCCATGCGCATGCTCGGTGGAACTGGTAGGGTAAAACTTTCCCTGTGGGCAGGTTATTCCATAAATATATCTTGCAGCATTTCTGGTAGATTCCTCGGAAGCCGCTCACGCTGACCACAGCATTGTCAGTCAGAGGCGATGCTGAATGAGATGGAAACTGGCAGCTCCTGCACTTCCAGGGGTTTGTGCAGACTACCCAGTGATAAAATATTTGCCTTGGATTAAGTCAGAAGTAATTCAGCCTAAGTCAGGAAGTTTCAGAGGATAAAAAGATTTCAGTGGAAGGATCTAGATGCAGAGAGACCACAGCTGTACTTATCACAGAGGCTTTCAGTATCTTTTCCTTGGCTGACAAACGTCAGTGCCAAGTCATTGTGACAAAAGCGGCTCACCCTGAACACACCTGTGCATGGAGCAAATCCTTTTTACACCAACAAAATCCCTCACGCACGTTTCAGGACCGAATCCTTGATCACAGCTATTCCTTGTGACCTTGAGGTGTCAGGGGTTTTTTGGTCTGTTTTACACCGACATGGGTATTGCAGCCGTTTTAGCTGCTGAACTCAACAAATTCCTGCACTGCATTCCTTAGTATTACAGCTGAATTAGTACAATAGGACTGATTTCCAAGGGAACCACAACAAGCAACTCTGTAGCTCTCAGATTTGTATTCAAGTCACCGAGAATCAGGACTTGTCCGTCCTTTCCATCCACTTCCCAAGAAATTTAGACAGAACATGGTGTCTCAGCAAGCACTCCCTGATAGCTGATTAGTAAAGGTCTAAGGTGAGCAAACCCGTTGCCTTTGGAAACTTGATTAGTAGGTCCTGCCTTTTCTAACAGTCCTGCCTCAGTCAGCAGCGAAAACAACAAGCAGTGCGGTGCTGGCTCTGTAAGAGTACCTGCTCAGCCCTGCCTGCCCACTCCCTGTGAAACCACTGCAGGGCCCTTGGAAGAAAAACTGCCAAATTCCCACTGAATTCCCCTGCCCAGGAACAGTCTTTTGGAAGAGGCAGAAACAGGAGGTGCTGAAAAACATTCAGCTGCGGTAAGACAGAGCAGAATACTGGAGGGTTAAGGGGGTTTTTGTGAAGTGCTTGACGTGCTTCTCATGAATAATGCACCATGTCTGCTTGAGAGCAATGAGCCATCCTGGAGCACTTGGAGAGCCACTCAGGTCACAGCAGTTCCTTCATTCAGGGCACAAGGAGAAGAGCCATGGGGATTTCATCAGCTGGGGCAATTGGTTCTGGTACCTTCCAATACTTCTGCTAGCTTCTGAAAGCACTGAAAGTACAGCGTGTTCGCCTCAAGAGCTTAGAAAACACAAATTGTGTTCCAGTCCTCTGGGAAGCAACACAGGTTTGGGCTTTGCAGAGACCTGTGAGCAAGACTTGCCAGTCTCCTACCAACTTCCAGGACTGCATTCTCTGAAATGCTTCCATCTCATTGCAAAAACACCCCTTATCTTTCCAGCAAGAGCAACTCCTCCAAGAGCACACCAAGCTGCCACACCTCGCGCATCCCTCTCTGCCAGGAGCCCCGGAGCTGCTCGGGGCCCGGAGAGTGCAGGCTGGGAGCCGGTGGTGCTGCTCGGGGGCCCTCTGCTGGGAAGCACCCCTGCTTCCCCCCATCCCCCCCAGCGCCCCCAGATCCACCGGCAGCCCCAGGCGCAGCCCCCCCAGGGGGTCAGCTGCCGGTGTCCCCTCGGCAGTGAGCACGGGGGTGGCTCGATGCCCTGGCCCCAGAGAGTAGCAGAGAAAGCTGATTTCATATGCCTCAAGTTGTGTCCTGCTCCGTGCTACAGGGAACGAGGCCAAACCAGACTTTGGTCAGAGCCAAAAATGCAGGGCTTTGCTAAAATAGCGTTTGTTCCTACACCCACAATACCCACCAGAGCATAGGAGGCCGAAACACAAGCTTCCGCCACCTCCAACTGTTGGGACACTGGGACAACAAATACTCCCCCTCTCTGGAAGGAGAGGGCTAAGGAAGCAGACCAGCTGACTGAAGCACTTCTGTGCTCTCAAACACATCACCTGCTCTCTGCTTCAGAGCGAGTTCAGACAGAGATCCTTTTACTTCTCAGGGTAGGAAGGAAATCCAAGGCTGAAGTCAAGCTCCGTGAGCACAAGGCTCACTGTATCCACGTAAAAACGGGGTACAGACCTGATAGGGGTGATATGGGTGGGCTGCAAATGGGACGAGTGGTATTTACGTCAGGAGGCTTTCTTCTTTTCCCAGTTTCTCCCCAGCTGTCATTTTGATGAGTTTCTTTCTCTTCCTCATTCCTCAGCTATTGGCAACCTGGGCCAAAAAAAAAGCCACCAAGAAAGCTCAGAGGGATAGGCCAACAAGCCCTTCAGCCCTCTGTACCTTCAGCACAGAGCATCTGTACTGTGGTCCAGGCCAATTTTTCTGAGCATCAAATCCTTACAGAGCAACATCCACCATCTTTATCAAAATCCTCCTCACCTCCTGTGCACCAGCTCACGAAGGTGCCTAATATTTTATTGCTGACTGGAAGGACCTGGAGGAATCTCACCCACTCTCAGTGGAAGGCCAAGTCCAACAACATGACTAGTACAGAAAAAAATTACAGCTTACTTGGATTTCTACTGCCAAAACACAGCAGCCCCCATCCAGACTTCTTACCCTCTGGTAAAGATAACTTCCCACAAGCAGATGGTGACAGGCATCAGGATTAGAGATGCTTTCCCTGATGTACACTGCTTCCTGCCTGCTTCTCTAAAATTGAATCCTTGCCTTTACAACTCTGAGACCATCTGGTCTTGAGCATTCAATATCCTGAAGGAAAGAGTAACTTGAATGGCAGGTCACTGTGATCCTCTTAATTCAAGACTACATCTTTTCCTGATGCTAAAAAATGCCATCTGGGACACCTCCACGGGGCTTTGGATACGCCAAATGCCAACTGCAGGGAAGGTGAAATACACCATCAGTAACACAGGTAAAACACTGACTTCTCTGCCTAATCCAACCATATACACACCTCAGCAGCCTTCTCAGATGATGTCTTACAACGGATACTTTGGGAAAAAGCTATAAAACTACCACCATAGGAAACTACAGAGTAAATCTATGGACATCAGTATTGCTCAGCTCCAGACAACCTATCATTGATTGATTTACAGAGCCATTTAGGTTATTGTTCTTGGAACACTATTTTCCCCTCACTTTGCCAATTTAAATAACAGATATTCATCTCAATGCTGCTTCTTTTTCTCAGTTCATCTCAGCTCTTTGCCTTTAACCATTTTCCTACTGTGATAATACAGACTCTATTCCCAGTGAAAAATGTGTTTCCACTGGTTAACTGCTCAAGTGTTGCCTGATCTTCCCTCTGCAGGCCCACTTTGATATGGAGAAAAAGGCTACCCAGGAGCGCCTGGTACTTACAATACAGTAATTCCATCATATTTTCTCTTCTGTCATTTCATTTCTAAACTCCAGATAATTTTTAGGAGGACACAATTTGTGATGCCACACACCAAAGGTTGGCTTGGTTTATTGTTTTGGTTTGTTTTTTTTCCTCTGCCTAGGGCTTCAGTTTATTATCCCATTGTCTATCCTGGGTCATCAGAAATGTTTTCTTTTCTTTTCAAATAATTAAACAGCAGCATCATTCACTGCTTTGGATTTTCACATATCTTGTTCTGTCTCTCATCTTTTATATCAACATTTACTAAACAAAACATTGAAAACCAAACATTGGCAGGTCACATTTAGTCAGAAATTTGTACTCTATAAATAAAGCTTTGAGGACTTAATGACTTTTAAATTATTTGTTAGGTAATTCCAGCAGAAACAGTCTAGTTTAGAGCAAACAACAGTTCCCTGGGAGCATATATAACTCCAAAAGGGCTTTGCCACTTCAGGGCAGTCTGGAGAGCAAAGCGTTCTAGGAAAAAAAAAAAATCGGAGTGAAAGCGAAATTGGAGAAATGTGTTGTCCAAGCCAAAACAAGGCCAAAAAAATAAGGAAAAAGCACCCCTGAGAGCTGGCTGCTCTTTCAATGTTCTTTCCAACTCTGCAGCCTTCTGCTGCAGCAGCTCCTGCAAGCACGGGCGGATGAGGAATACTCCCAGCATGTAGCCCCAGATCTCTGGGAGTCATCCCAAAGAAAGGGAGAAGCAACCTGATCTGAAGCCTTTCAGAAGCCACACACTCCTCTGGAAAACCTTTGGATAGATACCGGTAGGTATGAAAATCTTCCCCGTCCAGCCCTGTCAGATATCCAGCAACCTGGTCTAGTGGAAGGTGTCCCTGCCCATGGCAGGGGGTTAGAATGAGATGACTTTTAAGGACCCTTCCAACCCAAACCACTCTGTGATTCCATGGTACTGAGACTTGCTCCCCACATTCAGCAATCGCTAAGCTGTGCATTTAATGTGAGGCAGCACCAGGAAATTCAGAGGAGAAACCTGCCCACAAGACCAGTTGCTGAAACCACCTATTTAAATGCCTCTCATGGCTCCCATGCCTCCAGCAGCAGTCCCTAGCGAAGGCTGCAGCCAACAACCCACATCCAAGCTCCTCTCCACAGGAAGGAGGCAATTTGGTGAGCAGAAGTTCAAGGCCGGGGAGTGGCTGGTGCTCTGGAAGCACTGGGAAGGGCAGGCAGTGGAGCCTCAGGAGCACTGACCTGCAAAAACAGCCATGAGGACCTAGCTGTCACATAGAAGAGATGAAATGTCTGACTGGCCTCAGCTTCTCCAGCCTTCCAGCAAGCAAAACGAATCCAAGGCATGTCAGCTTAAGATTAACAGAAACTAAGGCACTGTATGAAATAAAAATGTGCAGAAACAATATCTTCTGCCTTAAAAACTAATAAACTCAGGCTTCACCTCAACATTTGTGTAGCAACAGGAGATGACTGTCCTGAGACAACATCCCGCTCTGTGTGCTTTAGGGCTCAGGCATGACGGAGTATTGACAGATATTTGGGACAGCATGTTCTGGTGGAGCGTTTTAACAAAATACGAGTGCTGTCAAAGGGCAGGCTTTCATTTTATGCTTGAACAACTCCAGAATAAAATATTGCCTTTGGAGAATCTCACGTATCATTTGATTAATACAAACACATGAGGACTATCTCCATTTCTCAAAGCCTTGAACTTTTGGCTATGTTTTCCTCCACACTTGTGGTCCCACCTCAAAGCCCCCATCCATCCTCACCAGGGGAGGAGACATCCTCAAGGCACCTACCAGCTCATCCTCTGAGGCAAGAGCATTCTCTTACCAAGCTGTTATCTGTAGTGGAGCAGGCAAGAGCTGCCCTCCAGGGCATGATGTCTTCATGTACAGCCTTGCTTGTGGTGGGAAAAGCAGCCTGGGGTGCTGACATTCTTTGTTTCTCTGCTGCAGCAGAGGCAGCATAATCCATGCTCAAGCACTGCTGGTATCCCTAGGCCTAACGTGTAACTATTGCAGGTGCCACCCCTGATCCATGATAGGGACGGAGGCAGTGAGGACACCAATGCAGCAGAAGCTGGGGGACACTGTATTCCCATCCCTCAAGACAATGTCTTCTGACCTTTTCTTTCTCCTTTCCCACCTATCTTATTTTGTGAGGTTAAATTCCAGCTTCTCACATCAAGACTCCTCACTGAGTTGATGGGGAGATTCCAAGGGATATTAATTGCTGCTTGAAATCACTTCAAAGGACCTTTTTTCCATCTCGTATTAATAGCCGGAATGAGGAAATTGGTTTGGATTTCATACTTACATCTGCTCCCCAAGTCTGCGCGTTTCAAAACCCCGTCTTAACCCAAGCCTCTTGCTATTAAGGGCTCCTACTCCATACAGGCACTCACACCCATCCCTTTCCACTTCCCCACAGATCGACAGCCCTGCGTTCCAATTGGCAGCCAGAGGTACCAGAAATAACCACAAGAAAGGCTGCCACAAAACCTCCAGCCAAGTTTTGAAAATCCAGGCACTTGATACAAGCCTCTATGCTTAGAGGGCTTCAGCTGAAGGCAACCTGAACTCAGGCCCAAAAGGTTGTGTGTACCAGGGATCAAATATCAAAAAAATGTAAATGCAATTACCTTTTTCTTCCCCCATAAAAACATGCAGGATAACAGTTGTTCTACAAGGCTGTTAGTGCATACTTGTAACAGTCTGCTGCTGCTCCTGCCCCTCTGGTACTAGCTAATGGCTAGTTTTCATTCCTAAGTGGTTCCCCCAGCACCCCCCCGCCAATGTCTATGCTACAGTGATTTTGGAAACTGGGTCAAAATGCAATTACTACATTCCCATGCTTTGGGGTGGGGAAAGAAAATAAAAGGAGGAAGAATGGCAAGAAGCAATGGCATTGGCAGCGAGCCAGCGCTGCGCTGCGCTCCCCACCCTCTCACCTGTGCCGCGGCTCCGAGCACTCCCACAGCCGCTCTTGTTTCCCAGCACAGGCTTCAGGGAAGTCCCAAGGCAGGGTCTCCTGGGTGGACCCTGGCCACCCCTGCCCTCACAGCTGTGCTGGAGGTCGGGAGCAGGTGGAAGATGCAACTGCAGATAGGGAAAAGACCCTGAGCCGGGCAGCAACCCCTGCAGAGGACAAGCGGTCTCTGCCCTGTGATTCTTGGGGAAGGCTGTAGCCTCCAGATCAACTCTCCAAAGCTCTCCCCCAGGATGTCATTCCCGTCTTTTCCCTTACTGTGGCATAAACAATATATCCCAGTACTTCGGTTACCCTGTTCGACTTGGAAACATTTTCAACGGGAGAAGGAAAATATTTGTGTTTAGACATGCTCTTACTATTGTCACACTTAGAGCACAATCCATCATACCTTATCAAATTGCACATCTTCAGCATGCAGATGGTTTGTGACGACACGTTCAGGAGCCTTTTCGGTATGGAAAAGGAATGGCTCAAAGACTTATTTATGCCACATCTTCCCAACTAGGTCTTTCTGAGAAACACAGAGCCCATTATACATGTCTCCTGCCTTCCTCTGCCCCTCATTGTTCCTTGTACACACAGTTATCACAAACTGATTCCCTTTGCTGCTCCTCTCCTTGGCTTTGTTTTCCACAGTTCTCAGAATACCAGTTCCAACTCTGCAGCATTTGCTGGCTCTGCTCCCAATTAATAACTGCAGGTTAGAGTTGGGTCGTTATGGCTGCAGATTAATGCTGAAAAACATTCATCAGCTTCTGAGAGATACAGAGAGACGCACAACCTTTCTCTACCTAACACGGAACGTGGTTTATCTTGCTATCCCAGTGTTCCAGGGAGATGTTATACCACTTATCTAAATGATTTAAACAGATAAAAAAGTTGGCTTCGCAAGAGCACCTGCCACTGACAACAAGCCACAAGGCTGATGTTATCTGAGAAGTAACTGTATATGCTAGCACAGGCTAGACAGATCACACATGGGATTAAAAAAATGAATTTTCATGAAATCACTCTGTCACCATCCACATACCAGCAATTAAGCAAGCAGGAACACACAGTAAAATGACAGGTTTTCACTGGATATCTGTATCCTTTCAGACTTGTTGCAAGGCACAGGATTGTGAAAACCCCAGAGCTGGCTTTCTGAGGACTCTTCAGTTCCTAAATACTCTGGAAAGCTCTCATGGTTACAATAGCAGAACTGGTGCAAAAGACCTTGCACCTGAGAAGAGTCTTATACAGGTCATGACCCGTATCAACAGGAAAAACTCTGCGAAATACCACGTCTGGCACAGAGGGAAAAGGTAGAGCTATGATTTCAGACTGGAGATTGTTGTACCACTCCTGATCAATTCTGCCTCACAGTGTCCCATCCCAAACCAGGCTACCCAGACCTACCTCCAGTCCCTCCACAGATCCAGCTGCCCCATGGGTTCCTTGAGCAGGAGAACCAATGGCTCGCAGCAGCTCGCCTTCCACATTTGCTCCAGTTCAGAGAGGCAGAGCCCAGCAAACACTGTCCCACTTGGAGGGACACTCCAACTCCAGGCCCGTATGACATTTACTATAACCCACTTCTTCCCGCCCCTCTGCCCCCCCAGTGAAAGGGATCAAAATAGTTTCCCCCCCGTGACATTTTGCTTCATTTGCCCGACAGGCTGTGGGAGCGTCTCCGTTAAAGGCACTGAAAGCCAAGCAAGAGCAGCAATGCCTGCACCATCGGGGTGAGCCCCCAAGCGGGGGCCACCCCATGGACACCCAACCTTTCTGCTGCCAGCACAGAGGGCATGGGGTCCAGGACAAACTGCAGTATCCCACTACTACAATTTGCTCTGCAGATGCCACAGGTGTAAGGCGAGCCCTTCGCCCAGTGACGCTGTAAGTAATACGTGTTGGCTGCCTCTCTGTGGGCCAAACTGCCCATCTTGGGGCTGACCCGAGCACCTGGCCCTTCACCCCGCTCACCTCAGCCCGTCCCTCCCCTCATGTGTTTTTCCTGGAAGCACGGTCCCTCCACAAGCCAGCCCCATGTCCTGCTGCGTGCCCTCCCCACACTGCTGCTGTGGGACCCCACCTCGGGGCAGCGTGCGCAGACGTGCGAGGACACAGCACAACTGCGATCTCGTGTTTCAGCTCCAGGCTGCCAACACGCAGAAGCAATAACGAGAAGGGAAAGCTGCATCCAGTTCCAGATGAAGGCCAGATCACACCTGCCACCAAAAAGACAGAGCTGGCATTGGGAACCAGGATGTACATTTTCTTGATGTACAGAGGCACTGAAGACATGGGAGACCTGTGGTTCAGCAATGGACTCCACAATGTTCCTCCCTTATGTCACTTGGGTTACTCTTCATAGCACCTACACTTGCCCTCATCCTGGTTCTGAACCCAAAACCAAGGGCTTGACTACTCATTCAAAAGCAAGATATGCCTCCACAAAACCCATATCCCAGACATTAGGACGGGTAAAATTTTCTAATTTATTAATTCTCCACGACCAACTCTCTTGGAGCTTAGAGTACACCTTACTTCCAGTTCTACCTAAACCCATCACATACCTTACTCAGCAGTTACAAGCAAACAGAGCACTTGTCTCCCTTTCCAAAGCAAGCCTGTGAGATAAAATACCAAACCTAAACGCCGTTCCCAAGGAAATCCCTTTTCCCCTCCATCTCAGACACTGCAAGTCTCTGGCAAGGAATTAACTCGCAGCATGAATCAGCTGAGGTCACGTATGGCTGAAGCACTGCTTTCTGCCGTTCCCTTTGAAGTCCTGCGGCAGGCGTAGCTGTGGTAACGCCGGCATCGGCTGCAGTGTTTGGCTACTCCTGCGCAGCACTTGCCAGCGCCCTGTTTTGCCCCAGAGCCTGCTGAGCTGCACGAGGAGGCTCACAGACAACCTCTGCTCCCAAATGCTTAGGATGGAAGCGGACCAGGCACACGGGGAGATGCTCTCACCTGTGAGGTACAGGTACAAAGAGGCATGGACTTATTCATCTGCCATCTTCCAGCATGGAAAAAACAAAACCAGTTTAACCCCCCTCCAGTGCCTTTCCCATTTCCTTCTCATTCCAATGCACCTCCAGGCAATGGAAACTCATTATTAGCCTCCAGTTAAGCCTCACAAGAGATTTTCCTTCTGTAATTAACTCTTCACAACACTCACTTTTTCCTGCTACCTTTTTGCTAGGACTTTTGGGAAACAAGTCTGAAAACATTTTAAAACATTATTGATTTAAGGAATGGTACTAAGTAATAGAAATGAGAATGGAAATAAATTCTAGAAATAAGATTCAGACCAGCATATAAAGTGTGCAGTGCAGGAAACTTAGCCTGGTTTTCACTCCCTGAGTTATCCAAGGATAACGCCCACAGGAAGATGTATTCTGATGTACACTGGTTTAGGAAAGAGAAACACGGCAGTGTTTTCATACCTGAAATGAAGTCCAAAGGAAGTCAGTACTGCCAGGTTACCTGGGAACATACAAGTCTGATACACCTGAACAGGTAATCACAGCCTGATAACCAGCCCATCAAGTCATTCTGTTTTGTTCGTTTTTTTCCCTTTGAAAAGCTGGATTGCTACCCCCTTACATTAACTTGTATTTGGGAACAAAGCCAAAGCAATACTGCTCCTAGTCCAAGAGCACTTAATGAAGAACTGAATCCTGTTCAATTCAAAGGCACAAGGTAGAAGAAAAGGAATGAAAAGACACAAGAAGAACACAGCAGAGTATCCAGCAGTTATGTCTCTTTTAAGGCTTAAGGACTTCAGTACATTGGAAAGAACTTACTGTTGATGTCATTGAAACTCTGTTTGGAAGGGGCAATATTCCGAATTCAGGGTGCAGCCATTGCAGAAATCAGGAGAATTTTGAATTCTTCAGCTCCATGGAAATTAATACCAGGTAGGGGAGGGTGATTTATAACAGACCAAGCTATTTTTAACTGCTGTTAAAATGTACATTTCTGGCTTCTACAGCTAGCACAGCTGTCTGACAAGTGATGGGTCACATTGTGGCACTGAACACTCCAGATGTGCCCTTAAAGATAAGCTGCAGAAGGAGATGCAAAGGTTAAGTGAAAGACAATTCCTTCTCTGGAGAGCCTGCTTCCAGCACAGGACATATAAAATCTGCCCCTGCTCAGCAGGGCACACGCCAGGTGCCAGTGAGTCGGTGCAGAGCTGTGGCAGGAATGCACTCCAGAGGGGGCAGTTGATCACCTGGACCCTAAGACCAAGCAATGCCAGACTCTGCTCCTTGCTCCATGTCCCATTCCGCACTCCTTCATCCAAGGCCCTCTTTGGAAAGAGGAGGCTGGCCCCATCCTCTTGACACCCATCCTCCAGACACTTGCATGCACTAATTAGATTCCCTCTGAGTTTGCACCACCCCATCCTGCCAAGCCTCTGGACATCCTACCAGAGAGTTTTGGATCTCTTCCACAGGAATGACAGGCTGACGAGTCACATCCCTGCTCAGGCCAACTCAATCCCTAGCTTTCACCGCTTGTCTGCATGGCCCTCTAAATCCCTACTAAAAACAAGAAGAAGCAGAGCATTATCTTGGAAAAGACACAGTTCAGTCCCAAACATGTTTGTTTAGAGTGTTTCAGAAAGAAAACAAAATAAATCTCTTTTATCTGTTGGAGTTGTTGAGGCAGCATTGAAAACCTCTTTAAAACACACAATTCCATCCATTTGTGAGAAAATGAGTAGTTTATACGGATCCTGACCACAAGTCTGAATACTTGTACTGTGCCCTTGCTGAACACACTTCCTTCATCTGATTTTTGGCCAGTACTGGGGGAAGGCTCTCAAGAGGGCTTGTCGCCACTTCTCCGGCACTTCAGGTCTCTCTCTCATGGGGTTCTGAGATTTAGCAATTCTGTACCTAGCACTTATATCCTGTTACTTTCTGCCTCTTGCTGATCCCCTTGTCACCAAACGGATTTTTTTTCACTCGTATCTATTTGTATTGATTCGTTATTGGTGGAAAGGGATTGGTTAAATCTGTAAGGGGAGGCAACTCATTCCAGAGAGTTTTCCTTAGATTGTCTTAAACCAAGACAAGCCCCAAAATGAACACTGGTGAGGAAAGGAGGGGAAAGTATTTAAATAAATGGAAAGAAGAAGAACAGTTTTGCTGCTGTCTGTAGAATGAGGATCCTAAAGAAAGATCCTAAAATCCTTTTAGAAGGCATTTTGAGAGCCAAAGAAGAAAGGAATTAACTTATTTCTGTTATTAACTTGCCTCTCGATTGATTTGCCAGTGAGATCAGGGTTAAAGACTCTGACTTGAATTTCGGAAAACACCACTGACTCACCCGGAACCCTGCTCGAGTTTCTTAAACTTCTCTGTGCTTTGATCTCCACAAACGAGAAGCCTGGAGAGCCTCCTTCTCTGAGAGCCTGAAAAGTGACAAACACAGCAGCCCTTGAAGTGGAAGGAGAGCACTCGCAGCCCTGCGTTTCAGCCATTCCAGGGGGAGTGCTGAGCACAGCCTTAAAGGTCCAAGTTTATTTCCTGGAAAACTTGGGTCGATGGATCCATTTACAAGTTCAAGGCTTTCAAAATGAAGGCTCATTTTAATTTTAAGAATTTACCTGTTAACAACAACAAATTATCCAGTTCTGTGGTTACAAAATTATTTCTTTTAGCACTTTGTCATAGAGGAAATCACAGGAAGAAGAAACATGGGAGACTTACAGCTAACCATGTCTCCATACATCCTGTCCAACACCTGCCTCACAGGAGTAACACCACTCACTCCTGCTGCTAATGCTACAGGAGGCACGGAATGGACACATTGTTTTAGCAGGTAATTTTGCGAGGCCTTTTATACAACAGTTTCCTAAGAACGATTTCACATTCAGGACACAGAGTGGATATTTGAAATGGTTCCCATTCTTGTGTCACCAGGAATTTAATAAAAAATTCCTGCTTTGTTAGCTGCCTCACCAAGCTCCCAAATATCAGCAGAATACTTACAGGTCCATGTACTCAAACACTTCTTTGTGCTGGGGCCCATACCTACATGCTGCAGAGACACATGTCCCTGCCCATGGCAGGGACTTGGAACCAGATGAGTTTCAGGGTCCCTTCCAACCCAAACCATTCCAGGACTCCATGGTTTTGGGACTTGGTTGTAAAGCAGCACTAATCTCACAGAGCGTGTGCATCACTCACTTAAAATTTCTTGCAGGGGTTGCTGCAGGATCTAATTAAAAGTGATTATAATTAGCTCTGTAGTATTTCCCCTCACACTTTTGCATGAGTAATCAACTGAAGACGCCAAAACTCAAAACACAAGGGGATTTATCTGGGATGCAAAGACATAAAAAAGGCTCCTTCCTCTCAGAGCTGACACCCCATTGTCACATTTGTACAACTGCCACCGGAAGCCTGTAAAATGTTTCGTGCCATGAATGTCACAGGCTGAAGTAGCCCAGGCTCAGAAAATAGGGCTCATTTGTCTGAAGCCAAGGAACTTGACCACCGCTGCTTTCTGTCCTGCTGTGCATTATTAAAAGGTCACCAGAAACAACAGCTCTGAAATGGTTTCTGCAGTTCTTTTTAACAGGATCTTTCTCCTCCTTCCTGTATTGAAAAGCAGGGAAGTTTTTAACTCAATTTAGTAAACATTATCTCCAAGCCAGAGTTGGCACCCAGTAAAATCAGTGGGGTAATCGATTTCTCTTGAAATCACTTGAAATTCTTTGCTAACTCAGACAAACACCAGGTTGAAAAACCTGCCAAAGCTCTTTCTTATTCATCGACCAAAGAGCTGACATTACTCCATCCCTTTGAGTGGTCAGACATTTTCCGTGGCCATTTAACAGCTTGCTGGAAAATCCCCCCACTTCTGCCAACCTGCCAGATTCTCTCTTTGCTGACCCTGAGAACACAGAGCAAAGCTAAACTTTTTACCAGAGCACTTTTCCTGGGTGGGATGGAGTACTTCCAACCTGGAAGAAGAAGAAGAAGAAGAATAGGCAGTTGGCCAATGCAGGAATGCTGCTGCAGGCATGAGTGGTTTATCTTCTGTTTGATCTCTTCTGCTAAGGGATGACAAGAAAGGACTTAATAAATCTGCATAAACACATGAAAGAAGCACGAGTCTGGGGTGATTCGGTAAGCAAAGTCAACTCTATGTTGTCAGCCTGGATGCTCTGACACAGTGGAACATTCATGTTATAAAAAGCGTCATTACAAAGAGAGCAGTCATTCTTTTAAGATGAAGAAGCGCCTAACTAAGCAAGAAGATGGAACAAAGTAAGAAAAATTATTCAAATTTTTAAATATTTCCCATGATTTTTTTTTGGTAGCAATATTTTCTGATTCCTTTGCATGGGAAGAAGAAGAAATCCTTCTAAGATACCATGAGATCAGACTAAAGTACCAGGCATGGAGCTTCCTACAACAACTTTCACCAGTGTTTTAACTGGGATGTCTGTTCCTTCCTGCCTACACAGCTCCAATGCTGTTTTGCAGCCTCAGCTCTCTACCCCTCCCCAAGTCTCTCCTAGTGCCACAATTACTTCCATCCCTTATCTCTACACCTTACTTGATCTCTTTGATGAGTTATGCAATGTTTATCCACCATTTGATCTTCTCAGATTGTTTCGTAGCAACAGACAACAGTTTATGGTGGATATTGTGCGAAAACTCTCCAGCAGAACATGCCTGTGAGTCCTGCTGGTTTCTTGGATAACGTTACGCTCTTTGGAACAATAATGCTGGCCAACAAGTTATCTTAATTTTGTGCTAAAATTAGAGCAGTTGAACATTATTTATTTCGAGTCCACTGGTTTTAGTGAATACCAGGAAGCAGTGAGAATGTGTCCCATGCACTGCAACCCATACAACTTCATCCATGACACTTGCATATCGGAGCAGTCAGAACAGTAAACACCGCATGGCAACTACACCAAGGAAAACTTCAATGTGCCCACTACATTCCTTGGACTGAATACCTTTGTAAAAGGGAGACCCAAAACCTTGGTACTTGGATTCAAAAGAGCTTCTCAGAGTCATAAAAAAACCCATTCGGGTTCAAAGACCCCCGAGGCAATACGGGAAAACACAAAACTAAATTCCTCCAGCTAAGTCCCAAAGTGTTGCAGTTTCGGCAGCTGCTGCCTGAGCTCCCTCCTGTCCCCCAGAACAGGAAGCAAGCAGAGCAATTCAGGCATTTTTTACCATATCAGGCAGGCAGGTAAAAGGCTTAAGTGACATTTAGCATCCACGTTTATTTTGTGGCCAAGCATTCCTGAAGTGTTAAAACAACAGCCTGTCTTTGGCTTTATACGGAGGAGTGCCTAAAAGTACAGAAGTATGCAGACTTTGCAATTTTCTAACCTTTCCTGGTAAAGTCCCATCAGCTGCTAAACAGCATATTCCCTCTTCCTTGGCAACTGAACCACGTCCTTCATAATCCTTGCACGAGAGTCCCTGCTTAGCAAAGGGTCCCAGAGTCTTTCCTGCGCCCTCTAGGAGAGATCCTGAACTTTGACGTTGTAATCCAGTGTCTTTCTCCCTCACTCTGTAAGGGCCTGCTTAAGTCTGGCCTCTATTTATGAGGTGTCTCTCAAGACCTTTTCCAATTTACACATCATCAGTCATTTTCTCATGTCCAGCAAGAGAAGTGAAGGTTTTGCAATACACGACTTCACCAGTATATTCAGATTTCCTGCTACTACTTAATTTGACTTGTTTGAATAGGTCATTGACTTCTATATTTATATTGTCTGTATTTCAAAGGAAAATGCAGTGCTCTCAATTAATTTTCAAATTAGCTGCTACGATTTTAAAACAGAAGGGCCCAAATATAGAAAACAACCAGGCACAGACACGTTCACCCATTTAGATTTTCAAAGCACACTCGGTTCACAGGGTAAGGCCATCCATGAGATTCCTGATTTGTTTTCTTCTTCAATATGGATTGGCACAGAGAGTAAAGAATGCACTCCCGATCATCTTGCAAATAGTTTGATAGATTTCTATGTGCACTGCATCATCGTGATATTTTATAATATGGAATATCCTCCCAAAATTAGATTTGACACCACCAATATTACAACTTAATTCCTTGCAAAGAAACAAAGGGTGAAACCATCCTTTCTGGCAACAGTATAATCTTAGATAAGGAATATCCCATTCCCCTTCCATCTTCCGTTCTAACATCTTATGCCATCAGCACACAAAGGGGAAGGAAAGGTACGAACTGTTCACATACGTAAACTCCTGTTTATAGGAGAAGCCCTGGAGCTTCTGACCATGTAAATAAATACCTGACTGTTATAGAAGAGCAAGGACCAGAAACAGGTTCTTTGACACATTCCAAAAATAAACACGGCTGTTCCATCCCCTTTATCAGACATACCTGATCTGAGCCTCAGCAGGGGCCACTTGTCTAAGCAAGCAACATCACGTCTCAGGATGGCAGAGCTCTCGTGACCTTTATTGTTATTACTGTTATCAAGGACATCACAAAACGCTCTTCCTTGGAAGCACAGTTTGGCTCTGATTTTCTGCTGGAGGAAGGATTCCATTTTTCCTTTTAATTGTTTATGGTTAGGGATCAGTGCTTTTAAGGTGTTTCATGTTACGATTTTTTTGCACAGAAATAGATAGTGACTCACTGGAAGAAGACAAAAGCTGAGGAATCTGAAAACACGGCTGTTGGTATTCCTAGCTACATCTGCACCACCACAGGCTACAGATGTGGAATTCTAAGCCCTGGAAAGACTTGTTTTTCATGTTAGGAAATTTTTGCTTTCCACTTAACAGTTACCCTGACCACATTCAGTCCTTCAAACCAATAAATACAGGTTTGAAACAAGGTGAACTTCCTTCTCGGCTGGGCAGAGGTAAAAACGTGACGTCAGAAATTTAGTTCCAGTGCTAAGAATCTGTTGGCTGCATTGTCTCTCCCGTTAGAAGGCTTCACTCTAAACTCCCAAAACAACTCTTACGAGACACATTCTCCAAACAAGAAAGCAATTTTAACAAGGGCAGGACAGGAATGACAAGACAAGGGGGAATGGCTTTAGATGGACACAGGGAAGGTTTAGATATCATGAAGAAACTGTTCCCTGTGAGGGTGGGGAGGCCCCGGTTGCCCAGAGAAGCTGTGGCTACCCCATCCCTGGAAGTATCCCAGGCCAGGCTGGATGGAGCCCGGAGCAACTTGAGATAGTGGAAGGTGTCCCTGCCCATGGCAGGGGGTGGAACTGGATGTGCTTTAAGGTCTCTTTTAACTCAAATGAGTCTGGGTGGCTATTCCCACCATGACTCTGGGACTGTAAAACATGAAACCAGAGACAGGATGGGCTGTCTGGTGGAGAGTGTGTGGCCTCCCAGTTACCCCCACTCAGGGGCGGCTGCCCCCTCTGCCGTTCAGCACCATGACCACAGCCTGGAGGCTGAGCTCAAGACCCAGGTCTGGGTCAGTTCAGGTGTTTCTGTGAGAAGTGTGTGCTGACAAATCCAACCCTGTAGGGAGCACCAATGTGGTCTGCGTTGTCTTAAAACCTTATTTCCGTTTTCCACAAGTGAGTGTCACAGATTTGCTTTAAGCTGTTTTCCTAGATCTGCTTTAAGTTATTTTCCATTAAATGGTACTAAAGGATGTGTTAAAGGTAGGATGGGATGTAATAGGCCTTAAATATTTATGGCCTTTGTATTTATTACAGATCTCAGACCTCCTATACAATATGTGCCAGCATCTCCATTCAATGCCGAACACATTGTCAACATTCCAACATGAAGAGTTTGTATCTACCTCAATCAAAATTACCACATTAACCTATAGATTTCTTTCTGGTTTAAAGGGGCTTTAGAACACTGTGCAAGGAAGAGAAATTTCCTATTGCTAAGCTGGGGAGTTTATCTGCTAAAATAGAGTCAGTAAATAGCACATTAGAGAGAGGCCATTCTGGAATGCAGTTGGCCAGAAATGAAACACCACAATTAGCAGGAAACTCTAACAGTTTGGTGAGAGTGCTCTGCATCACACTTACAGAAATAGACTTCAGCTTCCATTTAAATGCCAGCCTGATTCTCAAAACCAGGCAGTGCTGATGTCTTCATCATGTAAATAAATTCAAAGCTAACTCTGAGCAGAGTTAAAAACAGAAAGCAAAATTAGCCATTAGCATGGAAAGTCACTTTCACCGCTGTATTTTTATATTCTACATTTTTGGGCTGCAACCTCATATTAGAAGATACCAGCTGCTGAAAATCAAGCTTCAGCACAGCACTCTGTCCTTCCTAAGCCTATCCTGCTGCTCATTCCCCAGAGAGCTTTCTCATGCACTCTCTTCACTCTTCTTGCAGTCAAAGCTTAGCAAGCAAGCAGGAATTTGGGCAGAAGAATTTTCCTGCAGCTTACACAGCAGAAACCCCCATGTTAACCTTCCTGATGACCCTCACACGCACCTAGGCAGGGCACAGTTAGATTCTCAGCTATGTGATTTCTATTCACGCTTTGCCCAAGTGTTGACTAATTTGGGAGCACGAGGCCAGCACTGGCAGAAGGAGAGGAATGCCTGTTCTGGGGAGCCAGCAGGTCTGCAGACACCTGCCAGGCAAAAATCCCCATCCCGCACGGCTGGCATCACTCCTCTTTTCTGACTTGGGATTAGCATGTCATTTGTCTGTGCACCAGCTCTTCCCACCCAGCATCTCCACCAGCTGTCAGAGGCTCTTCCCACCCACGAGGCAGATGGCTCTACGGCTGGGATGACTATCCAGTGCTAGGCACTGGCACTTGGCAAGCTGCTGGAATCCCTCAGCAGGACTATAATAAGCACGGGGCATGACTAAACCTGAAGTGCTGTATACTTTTCCAGAGGCATCATGCCATAATGCATATGCCACCAAGAACTTGAAAAAAAATGTGACCCACATCCTCTCTCAATCCCTTACACCTCTCTCTACCAGTAGCGTCTCGTCACCCACAGCCAGCAACCCAAGCCTTGGGAAGCTGTTTCGGAGGCAGTTCCTGCTGGGACAGGGAGGCGAGTGTGTGGCCCACGACCAGCACACAACAAGGAGCTAAGCCATGTTCTGTCCAAACAGCACCAAGCAGACAGAACAGCTGGGAGCACACTCTAAAAAGCCTCAATACAGTGACACCTTGCACCACGTCACTTTTTACTTTCAGCTGTGTTATCAGCCCTCTGACAACCACTAACTCCTAATAATTGTCCTAATAATCTTCGCACAGACATGAATAAGGAAGGCTTTGAATAGTCACTCGGGAATTCTTAACAAGGAATGCCAGGACTGTGAGCTGGAAGGGCAGGGTTTGCTCTCCCTTGAATGGCAGGGGGCAAACCAGCCACATGTGACACCTTAACAGGTTTTGCAGGCAGAGGAAACAAAGTGCTGGATGCATAACCGCATCTGAAATGGTGCATCTCAGGCAACCCTGAGCCAGCCTCAGCTTCCTGCAGTAAACACTTAACTTTCTTTGGAAACAAGTCCATTCCAAATATTATCCCAAACTGGCGAACAAAAATTTAAAAAGCAGGCAAGTCGCAGTCCTTAAAGCAAGGTGTTCTGACAGGTGATTTTACAATCCAGAGATCCCACCGGTCAGTATCCTAAACCTGTGCCCAAAGTGGTGATGCAACGTGCACGTGCACATATGTAGGCACATACACACAGATCCGAACTCTTTTTATGAGAAGAGCAACAAAGTGAAAAGGAAGGAATTTTTCCTTTTTGAAGTCACATGCAATTATTAAAACTAGATTCTGGAAGCATTCCGATTCTAATCCCTTCCTCTGAAAGAACTCCATGTCTTAAACATACACAGTATGTCATAAGCACTATTTCACTTGTCCTTTTAACTCCTAACCAGGCGGGCAACTAGCAATAGCCCTGTTTTAAATGCATGGTAAAAGGCAGATAAAATGATATAAAATGGCCTGTTTCAGTTCAAGGAAGCCCAGCAGTCAATTCAAACAACATATTTAGTTTGTCTTTTTGAAAAAAAAACAAATCTTCAGTAGGTTTTGAAGAAGTGTCCTCCCCTTTTTCACTTACAGAAAGAAGAAAAGGTGGACCCTTTAAGCTATTTCAGACTGTGTGCCTGAAAGCACTAATCATATTAAAATCCCCTCTTGACCAACATCTTTGTCACAAAACTAGGGCAAACACCATTTGGAAATCTTTCTGCTAAAAGCACTTTCCTTCAGGACATGGCTTCAAACCATCACCTACAGCCAAACGCAACCACATGATCTTCTCTGACCCCTTGCTCCCTGCAATCCCTGCTCCCAACAGTGTCAGCCTCAGCAGTTCTGAGACTCAGACTTTGCAATTTTGCTCCTCCCGGCCAACAACAGGAATGAAGTTGGACCACACATCTCCACAGAGGACAGGATCATGTTTCTCTGAAATGCTTCAGTTTTGATGTCAGTAACTACATGAGCTGCACATACATGTAGCTTTCCTTCTGCATTTATTACCCCAGAACTTCTGAAAAACTGTGGATTTTCATGTGAGCAGCTTATTTGGAACCAAAAGTGTTTGGCTCTGAAAGCTCAGAAGCACCAGTTTAGACCAAATCTTTCCCTGGCACCTTTCAGACCTGGGTTTTTCCCAGACTGGTGGTGGCCATTCCTTTTGCCCACCGTGATCAATGTGGTCTCCCAAATGCTCACAACTAATCACACTGCTTGAACTTTTCCTCCTTGACCAGGAGCTGTGGGTTTCTCACAAAGCAATAGAGCACTACCACATACCACCACCATGCTATCCTACTGGAATCCCAGCCCCTTAACCTGTTCAAAGACTGGTTTTCTAGCGGAATTCCTCGCCGGTACAGGTCATGCCTCTCAGGTAACCAGTCGTGGCCAACCACAGGACAAGAGCTCCATCCAGTGGCCCCTTCTCCAGCCAACACCTTCCAGAGCCATGAATCCATTTTGCAAATGCCCCCTTCCGAGACTCTCAGAAATACCAAGGTGCTTCAACTCCCTCAGTTTCCATCATGCAGGTTTCCCCGTTAAAAAGTGGGATTTTGTACCAAAGAGGATAAACCCAAACATGAATATCCAAAAATTAAGGCCATTTTTTAAATGTTAGGAGTCTCTTGTTTTCAGACAGCACTGAGATGGCTTTATGCAGATATCCATCCCATGCATATTCTCCTGAGCCCTTCAAGCCATTACTTAATACAGATCATTCTAAGCAAAAATGCTGATGTCTTAGAGCAGCACGCTTCCTCAGCAGCTCCAGAAACCACAGTGGGAAAGGACATGTTAAACAGCAGTGTGACTTTTGGAGCTATCATTGTTTCTACCTCACTACGTGGTCTCAGGAGACCACCAGTCTTAAGTACAACCAGTCTGTTTCTGGGACCTTTTTGTTCCAAAGCCTGGACTTGAGCAGTGGGACACCTCCTCTCTCCCAAAGGCAAGTCTGCTCTGAGGTCAGCCAGTCCTTTCCCTAGCGTACCCTCACATTGCTTCTGGGAAGAAGTAATTCCAGCTCGCTTACGCTGTTCCACTTGCTCTAATTTACCTGGGACAGAGGGTTATCTCTCTGATCTTTCTATGGGTGATGTAACAACATGTTGAAGGAAGACAGTGTCAGACTGAATTCCTCCTGGGAGCCTTATAATTATAAGGCACAGTCACAAGGCTGTGGCAAGAAGAAAGATTGGCTTTAGGTAGCTGAGCCAAAAGACAATTTAAAAAAAATGGCAGTTGTATAAAAAGCAGAAATAAATACTGTACACTTTTGTTATGGAAAGAACTGACATGATCTCATCTCTAAAGGGATTTAAGTGCTTAATTGCCTCTGCAACCAATTCAAACACTCAAAATTCCTAAGCCTGTGAAGGTAAGTGCAGATTTAATAATAAAATGTTCTTTACCTATAAAAAGACTGTTTTAAAAGTCAACAGTAATTAATTGCTGACAGGTCTCCAAGTTAAACCTTTTGTAACAGCAGCACAGAGACAGTGTCCTGTTGTTAACACCACATTTCACACGCTGCAGGAACGAGTTTTCCTTTTCTTCTGTGGCATTACTCAATCATGGAACAACCCGAGAGTCTAATCCCACTTTCCTTTAGGTTTGCAGGACCACAGAGGTTCTTCCCACAAGATATTTTCCCATCAGCCCAGGGCACACTTGCTCAGCCCACAGCCCAATCCCAAAGACACTGGAGAATGTGTGCTTACTTTGACACCAGAGAACCAATTTATATTTTTCCTCTCTTCCTGTCATATAACCATAAGCTAGAAGTGCCCAACTAAAATATTAAGTTGTGTCCTGCTGAAGAGTACACTGGGTGTGGATCAGCCAGAAAGAAACCATGACAGCTGTAGCCGTGGACTGTCCCCGTTACCTGTGATGCATTTCTGCTCCTTCCTTGTGCTTCTGGAGCAAGTCCCTTTTCAGCTTCACAGCAGTGCACGATGGAGGATTGGGAGAGTCTCAGGTACTGCCAGCCATACCAGGAGCTGCAGGGGTGCCTAGGACAAATAAAAGAGATGATTTGTCGTGTGCCGAGATGTCTCTGAAAAGGCCAGGGCCAAACTGCAACGAGGAGAGGACTGTTAGTTGCCAGGTGAAACAGTCAGCAGCGGGGCTGAGCCAGGCTGGACCAGGCTTCAGCTTCCAACATCTCAATTAGCTGTGCAGGCCCTGGGGCTCTGCTGCAGATGCATTCCCACCAGGACACCAGACCAGCTTGTTAGCACAGAGCAACAAGGGTTTTTTTTCTCTCTGAAGCCAAGGCAAGCAACTCTGGGACTTGAAGAAGGCACTTAGTTCATTATTGTGTCACAAGCTTTCAGCTTCTGCTCCTGTCCGTCCTTGCTTATCCAGCAAACACCTCGGTTTGCTAACATGTGGAAAAGGGAGGAACGACTCTCCAGGAGGTGGATAAAATCAGATGGTTTGACCACTGAGGCTAAGGCTATTTTGGCCATCATTAAAGCATCAGATTAGCCAGTCCATTTCTAAACCACACTCACAGGAGAAAGGAAGAAGTCAAAGACAAGCGCCAAGGCTGCAGTAGCCAATGGGAATAAGCAAACTGCCCCACAAGACATGCACACACCCAAAACTGTTTAACTTGTGGGCAAGTCTGGGAAATCCTGAAGCTGAGCACCATGGACAATTCTCAGAAGGATCAGTATATCAGTATGGGAATGATTTTCAGAAGTTAGCAATGGCCTGGGTATAGAGCCAGGCTTTTGCCACTACACTGGGTACTGTAAGAACCTCCCTTCCATATGTGTACAGTGAAACTGGCCTTACATGTGCACTCTAACACCTGCTGTCCCTCAGCCATCTGGGGTGGGCAGGAGGTGGCCAGGCTGTTAGACAGAAAACCCTCAGAGAATCTTTGTAGAGAAGAAAGCCAAAACCCAGATCCCGGGTGCTAAGAGAGTGCAGGAAAGGCAACCATGGAACAGCAAAAACCAAAACGATAATGGGCTGCGATGATTACCGAGCAGTAACAGCGCTCTGCGTGGTTACAGAGCAACACTCCGTGTTTGGAATCACTCTGACTACAGACTGGCTAGATGCTGCAGGCGTTTTTTTTTCCCAGACCCTACTATACCTATAAGCTGCTTCTAAAGCCTATGCAGGATGTGGCAAAATATGTCAGGAATTTAGAAGCCTTGCTCCTTTGCAAATCCAAGCATCACTGAGAAAACAGTGACAGTCTGCAGAGAGAGGTGTCAGGAGAGTGAGGTGACATCTCCTGATGACAGTGAGACATGGGATTAAGCCCAATCACACACAATCCTCTAGTAAGAGTCAAGAATGATCCTGGACTGTGCCAGGTTACGTGGTGTCAGAGGGAGAAATGAAATGAAGCATGTCAACACAGGCTGCATTTTCCTTTTAAGGCAGATAAGGAGAGTGCTGGAGGGCTCTCAGCAAGGAAGGAACACAGTTGGCTTCAAGAAGTTGTGAAATCTTTGCCTATTTCCAACTAGTGCCTCAGTGATGGGAAAGAGTGAGCAATCATTCCTGGACTGGGAGGAAAAAATAATTAGCCTTCCCAAATCATTACGGAAAATAAACCCAGTAGTAAGTCATACAAAAACACCATCTGCCCCACAAACCTCAAATAACACAGTAAACTTGGTGAGAATCTTGTGGAAGAAGGAAGCCTCTTTTGCTCCTTTCTAGCTGGTACCCAAACAGCTGGTGGAGTTACTGGGAAGTTACCCAAGTCCCAGTTACACCATTTAACATATAAATATAAGGAAGAAAAATCTATTATGGGCAAGGGTTCAATAAGTCTCTTGGCAGAGTCCACACCTGGGACCATCACACCATCATTATTTAGATAGAACCCCTTCAATCCCAGAAGGCCAAACTCCATGAACATGTCAAGTAAAGCCACCAAGTCATGGAAAATAAGTAAAATACTAACAGAGGGCAGGTTTAGAAGATATATCATGAAGGAATATCTTCCCTGTGGGACTGGTGAGGCCCTGGCAGAGGTTGCCCAGAGAAGCTGCGGCTGCCCCATCCCTGTAAGTGTTCAAGGCCAGGCTGGACAGCACTTGGAACAATCTGGGATAGTGAAAAGTATCCCTACCCAGGGCAGGGGCTGAAAGAAGATGACGTTTAAGGTCCCTTCCAACTCAAACCACTCCTTGATTCCACAATTCGGGAGGATGGAGTTGCAGAAAAAAATTACAGAGGATGCAGGCTGCATTTGTAGCAAAAAAGGACGAGGAAATTTTAAATTTCTTAGCAAATACAACTGTGTAGAAACGATAAATTCTGCGCTACTAGCAGGTGGGAAATCCATTCACTCGAGCCAATCTGAGATCAGACCCAAACTCTAGTAGAGACTGTTTTGATGGGGCCTGTTCTATCAAAAGAAATCCACAGTTCAGCAAAGCTACTTTTAAGTTCTTAAATAACCTTTTAATGACTCTCTACTGCCTCCGAACTTCTTTCAGCCACTCAAAAGACATGTATGACACATTCAGCTTTAAAAAAAACAAATAGATGGGCACTGATACCCAATTTAATCAGAATATTGCTGCAAATCCCTGGAGATGAGGTTGTGCAACAGGCTGCCAGGGGCAAGGAGCGCGCTGCTGCGGTAAGCAATTTGTAACAGCAGTTAGGACAAGTGAAGAAATCAGCAATGGGGCTGGGGTGGGGATTTTCACCAGCCTCTAGGAAGACTCCCTGCTCTACGTGAATTATAACCAAATGCATTCATTACAAGGAAGTCATAAACGCCCTTTTCCTTCTCTTAGGTAACATCTAAACATGCCCCATTCCTTACTGACAGCAGAGAAGCAAAGAACTCCAGGGTGAAACAGATCTCTAAATACTACAGCACTGCGTACTTCACAGAGGCTGTTTTTCTCCACATTATTTATATTTACAGTATATTTTTCATCTTAGTATCTCAACAATACTGTTTTTACATTCCTAATCTAATTCTTTTTTCCAAAGCAGTAAAAGTCTGCCCAATCCCACATCTCATGATGTCCCTTCCTGTCAGAGCCGAACCTGCTTGTGGGGGCAAATCAGCTTTCTCACAGAAAAGAAGTTTAGACACACACTCTTTTTGAGAAGCTGAATAGTACCTTAAACATCTCCTTTCTCCATCTCCCATTAGTGACTTGTAAAAACTGAATACAGTTGTGCTCTAAGCCGGCAGAATTTAGGGACCAAGAAGGGAAAAAGGAAAAGAAAACCCACACAACTTGTATCCAAAGCAAAATACAAGTATTTCAAATTTACGAGTGTCAGAGGAAACCACCGCTCTAACCCCTTTCATTAAACATTGACAGAGAGCTCATCTGCATATCTTAATCTCAAGCAAACAAACCCAAGTTTGGAGTCAGGTGTGTTTAGCTGGATTAGAGATCACTTTCCCTCTAACTCCACCACATTTATGGCATGAAACGGAGATGAGAGCCTTAAAAACACCATCAGGTTTGGGACTGACGGCTCTCTCCCAAGTCCTTTCTCAGCATGTTTTCCTGACTGGGAGATGCTATTAAAAAAACAAACATAAAAACCACAGGCTAACTTGGTGGGTTCCTCTTTGACAATATGCTACGTGCCAGGGGGAAAAGAAAACAACAAACCTTCATTCTCTTACAACATGTGCTTAGCTAAGTCCCAGTTCAAATAAAGAGCTGTGCCCAGACCTTCACTCCGAGGGCAAGCCTGCACCATGAGCTCAGTACACCTCTACCTTGCCTAATACTTGTAGGGTGAGCGCAACCTTTCCTGGTGAAAACTAACTCTAGCTGCAAGAAATTATTCCAGCTTTCCCAGGCAAAACCTGCACTGACAGAAAAAGCTTTTTAACCAAAGCAACTGTGCCAGCAGAAGACAAAAGAGGCTGCCAAGTTTGTAACGGCCTTATTTAGTCTTTAACCTGTTTATTTGGCAGAGGAAAAAATATCAGTAGATCCCCTTCAAAGCAGTTCTTATTCACTAGCTCTAGGGGGATGTAAAGGCCTGACCCGACAACCACCACGGGAGCACCCAGCCCCTAGCAAATGGCTTTTCCTACACACACGACCCTCGAGTGGCAGCACTGCCTTGGGTCTCGACATGGAACTGATATGGCAGAGCATGACTGAAATCATCATCACAGTAGGCTCACAGAAGCCTCCTCAGCCCCATCAGCCACCATCCATGAAGAGTAAAACTCCAAACACCTCCCTTGGGAAGTGGCCGGGACATACAGACCTTCTAGAGAGAAAAGCAACGATATTAAAATCCCTTGAGGGACTTACCCTTGCCTTTGCTCTCCCACTGTTGCTCCCTCACAGGTCCAGCACGCAGGAGCCAGCACAGAGGTTTTGCTGTGTCACTGGCAAGGCAGGAACTCAGCACCCACCCGCTCTCTGAGGGCTGAAGCTTTGGCAGTCGCTCAAGGTAACAGGTTAGCAGCATGGAACATTCCTAACCTCCATTCTGTCCCTCTTCCCTTCCATCAGATACGGGAGAGAAACTCCATACACTGCAATAGCTCCTCAGGCATGTCTTCAGGTGATACTTCCCACCTCTTGGTACAGTTGTCAGCTACAGAAAAACAGGTCAATTTTTATCCTTCTCTTCTTTAGAAACAACAAAAACACCTCACTGCTGAGCAGACCTTTCAGCATTGTACTTCCAAACCTGGAGGTAAAATTCCATCAATCAATTTATTTCTAATGTCTATAAACCTGCTCAGTCTAGTCCCTGCTCACCTCATTTCCTCAGCATGTTGTGTGACCTATTCTGCTTTATCCAGCTCACTGCCTGTTCCCACCCCGCACTCGGTCATTCCAATGAGAGACACGCTGTAGTTCAAAGCAAGAGTTCCATCCAAGCTGACTTCAGGGGCCATAGAGTTTGCAAAAGCTGAGAGAGAAAGCTCTCAGGAAGCTGACATTGGTTCCATAAAATCATCTCACTCCTGTAAAAGTGGTCTAGAGCAACACTAAGAACTGCTAGCCCACAAGTTTCAGATTTGCCAGTTAACCTGGGCCTCTAAAAAAAGCTGAGAACCCTCATTTTGACCACTGAAGGACCAAAAAACCCATCCTGTGGATGGGAGTCTCCTCTCGTCACTGTGCAAAGCAAAAGCACTGACGAAATGCTGCTGTTGGACAACAAGAATGTCCCCACCACACAGTGCTGCTGGAGCAGAAGCAGTGTTTGTGACCCTGCTGGAGCACAGCCGCGCTAGCCCCAGCAGGTGTGCGCAAGCCACCCCTGCCTTCTCTCCCAAGAGTCCTGGTGGATTGTGCATGACAGAGATCTTCATGGATTCTATTTAGCAAGAGCCTGCTTCAAAGCCAGCCCACAAATACCTCAGTCTCACCCCGGATTACAGCAGTACTGTTTCCTGTCAGGACTGAAAGCTCCTCCATCTCCAAGATCTGTTTCTTGGTTTGATTCCTGTGGAGCTATTTTGGAAACGAAGCCTCAATAATGAACACAAGCCAAAGATTCAGTCCAAGGCATCTCATTCTCTCTCATATCCTGCCAGATGAATAGAACTGTATGATACATATCAGAAGAGAATCAGCTCTACCATATGAGCATCTCCTCGTCCAACATCTGTCTCATTGAGAAATCTATTTCCTTCAACATCCATCTCAACATCTCCTCTTTAGAAAACAGCAACTGACAACTTCCCTCTAGCTCCTGCCATCCTCCCCAAACACTTCTACAGCACTCAAAAGGTTAAAAATACAAACCAAACCTCAAGGCACGCCTTGCTGCCAGCAGTACAGGTGCTACCGATGACTCATGCTCAGAACAGCAGCATGTCCAAGACCTCACACTGTCAGGCAATCACCACTGGAACCAAGGACTTGCAATTGCTGACAGTTTGGGTACTATTTCAGATTAAAGTTCAGTTTTACAAACAGCCCACCAGCCTTAAAAATAAACCTCCAGCAATAACAAAAACTTAAACCAAATTACATACTGTAATTTTTTAACCAGATCAGAGACAGCACTGAAAGGTTTGGGGTGTTGCACTGGCAAAAAACAAACAAAAATCCCCAAAGAAAACATCCTGAAACCAAAGAGCAGAAGTGGAAATCAGTACTTACATTAAGAGGCCGAGAATTCTAGTGTCTACACTGAATTTCAAGACTTTAAGTACTTCCTAGTGAAAGAAAAGATCATTCAAGGGACATCCTATTCCAGCCAGCAGGAAATGTCGTAGGACAGATCTAATCCCCTACAGAAATGTTTTCCAAGACCTGAAGCAACTACAGCTACCCAAGACAAGGATCAGAATGGGAACAGCCAGTACTTTAGCCCAAATATCCAGGCTCAGAGCTGAGAAGGTGAAATGACAGCACAGTGCAGGTATCCAGATCCAACATACGTGCCGGTGTAGAGAAATGAAATGCAAAGGTTCAGTCCATGGGCAGCGGTGTGACAGACCAGGAAGGAGAACTGGGTTATATTCCAGCACTAGAGACAGGCAGAGCAGAAGAGAAAAATAAAAAACCCTCAAAGGCAACACAACAAATGCAAAGACAGAAAATTCCAGACAAAAGCGGCTAAAAGGAGGGTTCCACAGAAGGGCTTTGAAAGATCCAGAGATCTTCAGGCTGAGCTCCACAACAAGCAAACACAATTGCTACATTTCCAGCAATGCTTTCTGACCTCCTGCCAGTATGCTTCCAGCTGGATTGCACCGGCGATCCCAGAAGCAATGCTAACAGCAGACTTTAAAGCCAACAGTGCAACCGGATGCTGGAGGTGTCCTCATCTGAGGGCAACGGGCAAGTGCAGACCGCCAATAAAACATAAAATGAAGATGCATTATCACTTTGAGGGTATCATGGGTGAGCAACCTTATGAGAAAAGGAAATTTTCAGACAGGAAGAGCTAATGACTCATCTCCGGCACGGACGAATTCCATCAGTCCCACTGCAGCCATAGGCTAAGTCATTACCAGATCTCAAGAAAAGCCATTATTTGCATACCTAAATAACAGCAGACGTGTGTCACAGGAGTTAAAGCATGCAATACAGCCATGATATTTGGCAAACACAGTATGAATTCCTTTCTAGAGTGTACCATGCCATAGCATCTCCAAAGCTCAGTCCCACCTATCCTAAAATGCTGAACAGGCTGGGAAGCCACCAGCAGCGGAACAACCGGTGTCACACTGTCCTTCCAGGAAAAGGCTAGTCCTGTGCACAAGCCATGGTTATGTCAAAGGGGAAGAGTAAACCTCAGCAGGAAAGAGCCGAAACTGAGATGAATCTGTTCTTCACAGCTAGAGGTCTGAGAATAGCAGGGGCACTCACTAGCCATAAAAACTTGTGTGTAAATGCACAAAAGCACGAGGAAGGCTGACAATGGAGTGCCTGACAGCTCCCAGCCTCAAGGAGTCTCAGTTTACTCTTCAATACCTCAGACTGCTCAGTTCCACAACTCAGAGCTATACTCCTGTGTCACAAGTCTCCCAGCCAGAAACCAGGCTGCCTAAAGCAGCACAAGCTGCACCAAAATCCCCACTGGAACAAGCTCTTCAGTCAGTTGACATAAGCACACTCTCTAGACAACAACATAGCAGAGACAGCAAAGAAACTTTGGCAAGGACAAGCACACCTGGAATACCTACATGACTATGCTGGACCATTGCAAGAAACCCTCAGGAAAGCAGCAGCATTGCAGAGCAGGAATGATACCTAAAAAGTCAAGTCCTGCTGTTTGTGACTGCAGGTGTTCTCCTCACGAGGCGCAGCACAGACAGGACACAGGTGACTGACCAACAAGCCAGTCAATGACCTGAGGCCACCGTGCTGGGCTGAGGGCTCGGGGTAAAGGCCACGAGCCGCAGGGAGGACAGCACCAAGGTGCGGTGGAGGCTCAGCAGAGAGCAACAGCTATGGTTTCAACAAACCAGCGGAGGCAAATCGGAAGGGAATGATGACACAGTCAGCATACTGATCAGCTGTTTCAGCTGATGCTGAAACCGGGAGGAGTTAGGAAAAGCCCCGGCAACCAGATGGGTTAACTCAGCAGAACTCAGAGGAGAGGACTAGAAAACCTAAGACAGCCAAGTGGAGCAGGGCAGAAGCCACATCCTCAAGAAGGCTGTGTCCGAGTGAAACACTGGCTTTAACATGTCTGTTACAGCTTGCATGAGATCATGTTTCTAGCAGTTATTAAAAGACAAGTCACAACGACTTAGAAGGAAATTGGAGAGAAAAGCACAAAATACAGGACAGGAGAAAGCACAGGATGTCCTCTGAAAGAGCTGCAGTGGCCACATTTTTTGTAAATAACTCTCAGAAACCAACAGCCTTTTTCCAAGCCAGGCAGTACTATAAGCCAACAAACACCCATGGTGCAAGCCGGACAACCTTGATGTCCTGGAGATCATATATGGAATGTCCAGCCTGCCCGGGACACTGGGAAGAGCAGTCAGCAGAAATCCAAGAAATGAGCAATAGCCTGCACTCTCATTTAGCATGCACCATAGTCTTACTTACGCTGCTCTCATAGTCTCTACAGCCACGGACTGAAACTCAGATCCAAAAACAAAAGTCACTTGCACCCAACAGCCTCCAATTTGGGCTCTGAGCATTACCTTATATCCACCTAAGGTAAAATAAATCCCTGCCCTGTTTACTCCCAGTATGGAATCCACACTCCTCGTTTCTACCAGATTTCAATCAGCACTTTGGAGATCCATCCCCAGTTCAGGTTAATTTGGCACATTAAGCACTGTGCACAGCCTCAGTAGAAGTGCTAAGTGTTTTCCTTCGCAGCAGGCTGCCAGCATCAGCACTGCTTGGGGCTGTGTCCGGGCCGAGAGCTCAGCCCGGAAGGCTGCCATGGCTTAGACACAGCGGGATTAGTGTTATCCATGTGCTAATATTCACTCACAGCACATAAACAGCTGGTGGCTGCACAGAAGACCTTCTGGTGACCAAACCCCTGCCATTAGCTCAGCCTTTTCTAGTCGTTCACTTAATCCAGCAGGGTTTGCTCTATTACCCTCCCTCCTCCCAGAGAGCAAGATTGATCTCATTCTGAACAGTATTTATGCTCTGGCCGAGCGAGGAAGTGACCCCTTCCTTCTTTACCTTTTCCACAGCCATTCACTGTTAAAGCCCTAATGGTGCTCTTGCAGCCAGCCCAGAGAGTGAGGCACAATGACCTCCTGTGGCAGATTGCTGCATGGATTTCTCCCCATTACCACTATGCTACAGGGACTGCAGCACAGTTTTGCCATCAGTTTGTATTTCAAGACCAAACTTCTCCTAAGTTTCCTTTCCTCACAAATGGTTACAACTTTTTTTTTTTTTTTTGTGAACTAACACGGCTGATGTTGCACTGATGGCTTTTAACATCTTTTAAAACAAATAAATAACTTCCATTGGCCATGAATCTGGGCCAGTGGCATCAAAACATCCCAGAGCAAAACCTAGAACCAGGGCAGCCTTCCTTTTCCATTATTTAACAGCACACTTCAGACCTACAAAACAGCACATCAAAAATAACTAATGCATCCTCCCAGGCTCCTGAAGGCATGGGGAGATATCAATATTTTAAAGATGAAAAGAGTGAGGCTAAGAGTGATTTATTTACTCACAGTCACGCAGAGAGTCTAAAGAGGAGATGGGAAAAGCCACCTGGGAGCCCATACACTTGGTTATGCTGAAATCTCTTGGCAAGAGCACTTGCACACTGTTTTCTTCCTAAGATATACCTAATTATTGCTACACACGTACACACTTCTCCGGTCTACGCTTAACAGCTCACACTGAGTTTCTCCTGGGTCATTTTATTCCACAAAGAGATTCCCGAGTATCTAATTACTAGAAAAAGAACAGAATCAATTCAATACTTATCATATTTTATACACAATTCCATTATTATGAAGTCTGCTTAAATAAATAGAAAACAGTACAAGTAACTGGCACAAAATTACAGAAAATTAGATTCTACCTACAAAATAGGTTGCTGTTCTAAGAAGCATCTAGAGGTGAGAAGATCAACTTGAAAGAGATGAAAGAGAACTTAGAAGAGAACTTAAAATCTACTATACAGAAAACAGCCACAAGGACTGAGAATAAAATGAGGCAATATTAAGACCGTTGCTCACATAGGTACTTGCATCACAATTAAAACACTACTGATCAGAACTTTAACCTGCTTTCTAACTGGAAAAAAACATCATCTCAATTTTGTTACCTGATCATCATGACTCTTGATTAGAACAAGCAAGCATTCCTAGGCAATTCCATCAGAGTATCTCTTACCCAAGGGAAGAGAAAGGGACACAACACCCAAAGGCTGAAAAGCAATCCTCACCAAACAGCAGACACCAGTTCAGAAACTTTTCGCATCTCTAAAAGGCAAAAGCCAACACAACAATCCTGGCTTGTGGTAGCCTGGGGATAGATTTAAGCAAAGGAAATACTGACAGATTCGGAAGGCTGAGGTACTGTTGGAGCTGAGGTTTAAGCCGAGGCACAGGCAGACCAGTCTCAGGCCATCTCTGCGGCTGTCTGTGTCCTACATACAAGTAACTGCAGCTTCGTGTGCTCCAGGCCAGCCACTTTCAGATCCCCCAGAAGCTTGGGGGCCAGGGGGGTCTGTGTTTGGGGTTTGGTACTGTTTTTTTCTCCACAGCAATTAACAAGTCTTATAATTGGTCATGACTTTGCTCCTTCCAACCCAAACTTGGCAGGCAGAGATTTTGTAAAGCTTTCTGGAACAGGCTGCAGATAACCTGCCACAGAATTTCTGTGTGCTCTCTGTGATGGGTTTCAAAAGAAGCCTTTATTAGAACTCAGACATGTTTACTTCCTTGCAACGAGCACTGTCATTCCAATTCCTGTAATTAAATCCACAATTCTGACAGCTGAAACTGTAGAAATAATTGCACTGTTAGTCAAAATAAGTTGTTACTGTTCAGACTCTTGCCAAGAATGCTTTAAAAGCTTGTACTATGTGTTTCAAGTAAATCTGAACTGAATCTTCATCCATTCCACCTCACTTCTTTTCTGGAGCAAAGATCTTAAAATCTTTCCTTTCACTGTGCAGCCTTCAAGTCCTGCACAAGATTTTCTGCCAGACTACTGCTACTTCCCACTACAACATAGATATTATACAACGCTCTTGTACTGAGTACTGTCACACACACGATGCACTTTATGTAATGCTGTCTCTATCCCATAAGTGCATTTCCCACACATGAAAAAAAAATCTCAAGTCAGTCACAGTTTCTCAGAAATCCTAGAGAACTTCTTCACACCAAGTACACCCAGAATCCATAGCCTTCAAGTCATCCATTGTACCAGTATTACGTACGAGCAATCCACAACATTACTTCTTTTAGGAGACAAGAAGCCAACACTATTAAGCACCAGTCTTTCCAACCACTTTTATTTTTCAGCCAACAGTTAGAGAATGCCAGCACAATTCCAGCCATAAAGGAAGAAATCTCATCTCCAACAAGCAGGTAGCAGAAGCACCACGGTAGACAATGACAAGCTTTACAATAAAATTTTGCCTTCAAAAGCCGACTGTGCACTCCGAAGTGTTTAAAGCAGAACAAAGCAGCTCATAAAACCCAGCACTTGAGATGGGTAGCCTGAGAAGGTTTTTTTCTGCACCTGGAACAAGAGGCTCAGGCAGCAGCTACTCCACATGGGTCTCCCCTTCTTACTCCAAGCAGGTGAGACAGAAAAACCTACTTCCAACAGTGCAGGATCTGGGATAAGCACCCAGAAGGCCCAGTGGACACATGGAGCAGCTGGAACAAAGGCAGGAAGCCACCTCTCACATCCCTAATGCGATTATGGGATGGTTTAGCAACACGTCATTTACAGATGGAGGCTGTTTGCAAAATGCCCTTCTGCCCAGTGCAGCGCCCAGCAAGCAAACATATTCCTCTCCAGGAGAGGACTGACCAGCAACAAAAACAGCACTGTTGTCCGAAAAGCTAAAGAAAATTGCTAAATAACCCCCAAACATGCTAGATAACAAAAAGCCTCAAATATCTTAGTTTGCAGTGCATAATAGAAACAGATATAAAAATTCATTTGCTATATACAGAATTTCAGTCACATTTGGATTTAATTCAGTGCATTCTATGAAGAACTTCCACCAACAGCATCAGAGAACATTTTTGTGTACCTTAAAATGTAAAATTCCAGGTTATATTAAAAATCCCTCAGCAGCAAAAATGGTTTTAACCTTTTACTTCCTGGGAACAACAAAACATCCATTACAAATCCACGCGACTAAAAAAACACTGAAGAGATCTAAAAACCTGCTACCTTCTTGAAAATTAAATAGCAGTTGGGCACAAAATAAATTTTAAAAATCTATAAAATACTCTAGAACTCATTGGTCTGATCAAAAACTGGCACAGCATTTGGGAATGCTCAGAATCCTTGTCTCTTCAGAATTTGTGCATGATACTTAACAGATGTACCGATTTATTTAATAATTTCCCTATTCACAAAGTTTATTTGTTCCTCACAACCAAATCACCAGGACTGAGTCATGCCTCTCCAGAGGGCTCCTATAAAAGAAGGAAGAAGCTGCACTTGAGACTTTGATCGCACAGAAGTTTGGAATGGTTTCAATCTGTCTGCGCTTCAAAGAGGATTATAACATGGTCAAAAATTCCTTGACCTGCAAAAAGAAACAAATATTGTCAATCACACTAAGTGTTTATCAACAGAAATAGACAGCAACCATATTTACCTCTCCTCTGCTTTATGCTTTACTACAACCTAAAGAAACAGGGAAAAAGAAGCTCTGGCTCAGCCATGCCATTACCTGTCCATCAATAAAGTTCCCAGACATGGTACCTGTAACTGAGCAGATGCAGGGAGAGACACGATGGAATGGTGCTCACCCCTCCCGTGGTCCAGAACGACAGCCCTCTGTCACAAAGGAACTGCATTACAAGCATGTGTCACCCAAACAGGAGGAGGAGGATAATGGCCACCTCAAAAGAGCCGTCATTTGGAAACCACCGAGTCACGCCCACTGCCTGAACGGCAGCCAGATTTAATGCCAGTGAACAACCCGGTGCATCTAATCAGGATGTCCCTTGGAATCTGAGGCTGGCAAAGAAATAATAAAGCAATACCTACCAAAACCACAGTGCTCAGAGAAAAGCCAATTCTGGAAATCAATGCCAGGCTCACAACTCCTGCCTTTAAGTTACAGGAACATTCTAGGAACTAGGCTGCGATACAGACTGAACTGGGAGCATTTTCCTCTGTCCACTCAAGCCAGGCTACACCCTGGAAAGGAACCGACCGTTTACTAGAGGACATGGTGCTATTCTTTTGGCAAAGGGTCTCCTACACAGAGCCCATCTGTAAACGTTTTGTCCAAATTCTTGATGTGAAGTGGAAATTGATCTTGGATCACATTCTCCAACTGTGACCTCTCCCTTCCAAGGTCAGGGCTCAAGGAGGTGGGGAAAAAAAGAAGAGGTCAAATCCCTTCCTGTGGAGAAGGGAACACGTAACTGTGCCAAGTCCAACATGAAAGGCACCATGAGACAGCCACCCTCCACTTCAGAGACTAGCACCAGTAATCCTGCATGGAGAACCCTGTCCAGGTTTACACACCAGGCACAGCTTCAGGATGAGCATCACAACAGAGAGGAGAAGGAAGGACACATGGTCCGGGTCCCCACACAGCACACACCAAAGCCCAACACACCCAGCTTCATCAAGTGTACCTCTTCCCTGGCTCCATTTAGGAAATGCCAAAAAATAGGGCCAACACAGGGCATAGGCTGTTCCCAGATGACCTGACAGCTACTCCGGAGTAAACTCCTCTAAAATCCATACTAAGTTGCCCGAGCTTGGCCTTATGTCATCTTGTGCAGATGGGAAGCATGCTCCCTCCACAGCTGCCATGTCCGGTCATTCCATCGATTAACAAGCTCGACCAGGAAGACTGGTTTTAATCAGCTGAACACTTCCACTCCTGGGTGGATCAATGGAGATCAAAGGACAAAGCTGCTTTTCTCGTGAAGGAACAGTTTATTTCTGAAGAATGGAAAAACATGTGCAAACCATTGCTGAGGTCTGTAAGTCATTGCAGCTACTCAGATGAAAGTCAAGTTGTCCTCACTTGAATCCCACTGGGATTCAAGTACCGAACACCTGAGCAGTTAAATGATAAAGGTTTGGCCTAGCTTTAAAATATGTATCGCAGTAGGCTATAAAATTGTTCACTACCTGAATGGAACTCTGTGATTTCCATATTTTACAAGGATGATTAGACAGTGAAGTGTATTTCTAGAACAACCTGAATCATCAGTTTGCTCTGCTTGTAAAATTTTACCTTTTCGATCATGTGGTCGTATCTGTCCTTTTTGCCTTTGAAGTCTTCGTTAACATCGAGCGTTAAAATAGGAATTTCCTGCAGATAGTCAAAGTCTGTTCTGTATTGGGAGAGGAACAAAGCAAATATTAGTAGCTGGAAATAAAGCAGAGAGCATTCAAATCCCTGTCAGCATTTTCACTGTTAGGAATCCCATAGAAAGAACTGCATCTATAAATTAGAGCCAGGAATTCTGAGTTTACAGCGTGGCTCCTGGGATATATCAGTGATTCTGCTCCCTCAGCACCTAACTGAATAACAGAACACTGTATTAAACAGAGTTCAGCTGAAGCCTCTGCTGCCCAGAGCGCTGTGTGAAGAGAACTTGGAGCACGCTGCATGTCCAAGCAAGAATGAACATGCTAGAAAGACACTACTGCTAAGGAAACACTGATAGAAATGTGCCTGCAGTGTAGAATTTACATATCATAAGAAAAGCTGAAATTTCACTGGTGGAAAAAGCACTATGGAACATCCTCACAAAGATTTATCCATCCTCACGGAACCATTCAGCAAACCCTACCGCAGTGTCCTGTGCTGGAGCCAACTTTCATGTTTGTAGTGAAGCTTCTCCAGATATTCAATGGGGATTTCTTGTTCTTCATCTCTTCCACGCAAGTAAATCCTATTCAAGCATTTCTAAAGGCAAAAAATATTAAATAAAAATTGGTGTATTGCATGCCAAGAGCACAGAAATATCCATCTGACATTAAAGACAAGCATTTCAAAATCTCACTGTCTGTTCCTGGCTCTTAGGAACTGTTTTCCAATGTTTTAAATCATTTTTTCCCATCTTGAGCGTACCTAAGGCCTCAACAACACGTCAAGATTGTTTAAGTTGTTGTAATTTGTATCAAAATACATGTTCTTTTCTTAAACAGAAAAACAAAAAGCCCTCAGAGATACTCCAGCATGTTACATTCCACAGTTTTTTTACAACCATAACAAAACTGAAGGCATGGAAGCTGGAAGCAAGGAAATATGGAAGCGATCTGTAAGTTCATTACAGCTCTTTTAAACTCATGTTTTTCTCTTGTTCAAGCAAGTTTCATACTCAAAAGAGATATTACTCTGTTCTCTCCTTTTAAACAAATATGAGACGGCCCAAGATCAAAGCAAGGTCACAAGGCTTCGCACAGAGGGAGGCTTAGCTCCATCGCTGCAGGTTGTAGGGGCTTCACAGACCACCCCCACATCAGCTCCAACATTACTGTAAACCATTGTGTCTATTCCCTGTACAGCTATATTCCCTCTGTAACAGCTATTCCTAAACCTATTTTGTACTTTCCTGGAGTTGCTTGCTTTACTCCAGCGGTATTTTCTGGTTTACCGTTCTCATGTACTCTGTTTATAAAACTAGAAAATCATTACCAACACAGTTGACTTTAACACACACAGTCTACAGTTGCAAGAACATTTTTTAAAGTACTTACAGACTTAGTCACAGCTCAAGTATTGCAGCCTTCAGGGGAACAGGGCAGCCAGAGCTGAGCTCTGACCATGAGGGGCAAGGCCCAGAACACAGACTTGCTCTCTGTGCGGTCACATTGGTATCCCTCACCTCAGGGGTGGCTCGGAGATAAATGATCCCGTCCAGTGCCAGCCCCGAGCCAAATTGTTTATTCATCCAGTCGTGCCAGTCCTGGTAAATTGTCCACTCGGTCTCGTTCATGCAATCAGACTCGTATAAATTAGCAGCAAAGATGTATCTGTGGACATCAAAGTGATGGAAACAAAAATTCTCTTGGACACAGGAATCACTTGGTTTGCCTTAAGTACAGTAGCCAGAGAAGAAGCTGAGTGGTAACACTGCAGCATCTCGGACGAACTCTTGGAGCGAAACTAAACAGCTGGTATCCTCCTCCTGGAGCTGTGTGCATGAAGACCACCAACATTTGCAGCTCAGGTGTCAAGGAGTAACCCACAGAACACAACTGGCTTGTACATATTTATTTACAATAAATTAAAACACATTATTATTTCCAATATATTCCAACACGGGGAACATCTAAGGATTACGGGGTGGNTTATTATATATGTACATTATTATATATTTACATTATTATATATGTACATTATTATTTCCAATATATTCCAACACGGGGAACATCTAAGGATTACGGGGTGGGATTCAGTTATCAAATCTCACCTTCTGAATCCAGAAATGCAGGATGAGGCATTTATTTATGCATTTTTTTGTTGGCCATAAACTAAAACACAACAAGTTCCACCTCAGCACGAGGAAGAGCTGCTTTCCATGGGGGTGGCAGAGCACTGGAACAGCTGCCCAGGGAGGTCACGGAGTCTCCCTCTCTGGAGACAATTCAACCACCTGGATGCATTCCTGTGTCAGCTGCCCTGGGTGACCCTGCCTTGGCTGGGGGCTTGGACTGGGTGATCTCCAGAGCTCCCTTCCAACCCCAGCTATTCCGGGATTCTGTGATTTGACTAGTGAGAACTTTCATCTGCACCCTGAGGACTCCAGCCCCACGCACCTGTCGCTGTAGACGGAGCGCTCAAAGAAGACCACAGGATTCCGCGCGTCCCGCAGTTTGCCATCCAGGGAGTTGAGCTGAGCCCGGATCCTGCTGAGGCACGCGTACGTCTGGAAGGTGAAAGCCCACCTCTCCGGCTTCTCGTACATCATCCGCAGCACGTTCCCGCCGCTCTTCTGGGACGTGGTCAGCTCCTGCATTCACAGGGAAAACAAACAGAGTGCGGTCTAATTCCGAAAAAATGCAGGTGAGGAGAAGTCAGGAGCAACAGGTCCCCGTTAAATTTTACGCTGAGTTAACCAAAATACACCGTGCTTTTCACCAGCTCTGAAAAACATCTCCAGTCTCTCAGAAGCCACTTGCACAGGAAGCAGCAGCTGGGTTGCCAATGGAATTACAGGTAGCTGGGAAAAAAACCCCACCGCTAAAATCAAGTTAGCAGCAGTGCTCAATTTCCTAAGACATTTCAGAGCACACTTTTCATGGCACAGGAACAACCGTCTGTGCTCACCTGGTTAGTTCACAGTGGCTACAAGTAACTCCTGTAACTTTTTATCACTTTCAGAAATTACATCTGATGATGAATAACATTTATTCCATAATAACCCAGCAAACTGGAAAAGAGGAGCTCAGACATTGTAAAAGCAATCAGCAAAAGTGCTCCCATCACAGAGAGTCTGAAAAATGCCCAGTCTGTTGGATCTACCGGTATTCTGAAATTAGAGGAACATTTGACTTTTTTTCTCTCTTTTACCTCACAGTCGTCTCCAGAGCTTTGCTGCACATTGCACCATCTAGCTACAGGCTCAGGAACCACTTCCCACTCCTCATTGGCTTGTTTCAGAATATTCACAAAGGTGGATTTCCCTGCAGCTGCAGGAAAAGCATTCAGGAGCAAGGTCAGTGAGGAAGCACCCACAGTGGTGTTATTTGACTAGTGTTCAACAGCTCTGCCTTCCATCCCCATAAATCAGTCTCCCACACCCATCACGTTCCACATCAATGAATGGAGCAACACGGCTTTTCTTTACCTGAATTCAAACAGGTTTGACAACGCTCCCAGGCACCTGGTGATATTTTGAGGTGTTGCTGTGCAGGACCAGGAGTGGGATTCAGAGATCCTTGTGGATCCCTCCCAACTCGGGAGATTCCGTGATTCCGGGTGTTTTACACCACAGTCAGGAAAGAGGAGGGAAAAAGCTTAACCAGAACTTCAACATCAATCAGGTGAATCAGTTAAAAACTGTAAGAGAAAGCTTCCTTTTTTTGCTCCCAAATCTCATCATTTTTGCGGTGTCAAGGTAAAATCTTTGACATTATGAATTGGCTTGTTTGCGCCTCCTGACCTGACTAAAAGCCCTCCACAGAGGGAAACAGCCAGGAAAATCTTTTAGAAGCATCCCTGTTGCCCCGCTCTGCAGTGGTGACAAGAGCCATGACACAAGAGAGGGGTGGGAAAGAGGGGATGAGGGAGAAAAGGGGAAGAGGAGGGAAGGAGACGAAGGGGAAGGAAGGGAGAAGGTAAGGAAGAAGGGAAGAGGAAGAAAGAAAAGAAGAAAGGAGGAAGGCAGGCAGGCAGTCAGTGAAGAGCCCGCGGAGCTGTGCCTTCCCCAGACACGGCCGAAAGCACCGAGCGCCACGGCAGCCGCCTCTCCCTCCAGCCCTCGCCCATTCTCCCCTTCCCCGTCCCTCTCCCCGCGTAGGCGAGAGGCGCAGACTCACCGATGTTGCCCTCCACGGCGACCTTCTTGAGGCGGCGGTCGGGCCTGCTGCGCTTGGGCGGGGTGGCCATGGCGGCCTGAGGGGGCGCGAGGGCGCCTGAGGGGGCGCGAGCCCAGCCCCGCGCGCGCAGCCTTCAAATTTGGCGCGCGACAGCGGCGGGGCCGCCCCGGCGGGCGCTGCCGGCCACCGGCCCCCCCCCCGGCCCG